>CM046855.1:3954740-4554740 GCA_025617745.1 Heliocidaris erythrogramma | reverse complement strand
CCAATAACGAAAGATACTAAGCTTACAAAAAGAAGTAGCAAAAATAATATCCAGTACGAACAAATTGTTCTACCCACCATTACAAAAAAGATAATCTGTACTTCCCAGTACTGCAAGACTTTGAAGGCATGCAATTACAGCGCCACATGCAACAAACATTAAAACTAAGGAAAGGGATGCAAAAGCAAGATTTGGCGGGTCATTGAGATAGAACAAATGAAGAAAAAGTTTAAAATTATCTGAGATCTGATGGACCTGTTCCATGATCCATCTTCAATTATTGTTAAAGGTTAAAAAATGTTGGTTAGTATTCTGATGATTTGGCTGATTATAAACAGCTACCTCCTCATTTTCCTCCTCCTTATCGTGACTCTGTTCTACCCTCTGATTGGCTGCTTCAAGCTGTTCTTTCAACTGATGAAGCTGTATTTTCAGTTCTTCTAGCTCATGGCTTGTTGTCTCGTAGCTTGCTGCTGCTGATTCCTGGTCCCGTCGTAGCGTGTCTATTGTGGATTGGGCCTCTTCAAGCTCAGATGCTAACCTTGAATTTTCAGTGGTCTTCTGAAAATCATGGGACAGTCAAAATTATTGATCTAATGACAGGAAATCCTTCACCGAGATATGAAATGGTTAGAATGGCCATAAACCAGCAATACACCACAAGAACAGAGTACAGCTCTACATCCCTTATAAGATTTGTATAACCCATCACAGACAGTAATTCAGGGACATTTTTTTCTGCTCAGAATCATTTTCTGTGGTCACATGTTTCAAGGCAGAAAGTACCTTTTCAAATTTCATCTCTATTTTGTGTGCTTTTCACTGCATAAGCAAATCACAAAAATTCATCTCAAACATTTTTCAGAAAATATTACCATTAAGTTTCAGAGAGCAGATGATGTCACTCGGCTCAGTATATTACGATAAGTGTCACCTTGTTTGTACAGCAGTATGGATAAAATAATTATTTGCTCCAACCACTCATATTTATGGCAAATACAAATAGTGAATTACTAATCAACTGTCTGTTTCTCTATACAAACTTATCAATAATAGGTTACCTACACCACTGCATCCCATAGAGTCACACAAAAGAGAAATACATCCTCTAGTACACAGGCACCCATGCACAGGCATACATGTGAATGAGTTATTATTTAATAATGCAGATTATATCAATGGTATATGACTGGTACTCTATAACTCTAAAGGGTACATATTATTGAACAATGGTTCTAATTTCTGATATCAAGTTGGGAGTAAACAAGCTTTAATCTAATGACGGATATTACAAGAAAACTATGTTACTACTACTATTCAGTCAATTTGGCAAATGATAGAATCAAACAATCTTTCAAGTTCATCCAAAACAAATTACTGTACCTCCTTTGGTATGGTTCCCTTTTTCTTTGTCACATTAATAAAATGAGGATTTCAAAAAGAGAAAAATATATAGAATCATAAGAATTCTATAATTATAGTGTAATACATACTCAACTATGCTTGATGCCATATCTCAGTCGGTACAACAGTCAACTACAAATTCTTAAACAATCACAACAAATTCTCCATACAGTGTGCATTTACCACACATCAAAGTGACCAACAACCAACACTGCAATAACACAGCAATTCCACCCAACTAACCCAAACAGAGAACCAATGAAACCTGTTAATAGATGACCACCACAATAGAAAGGTGGCCTTTCTACACAAAGTTTAAAATACAGCAAAACCTGTCTGTAGAGACCGCTCAGGGGAGAAAGAAAAGCAGCCTTATGAGCAGGTGGTCTTTATGTACAGGTTCCTTTAAAGACACATTTCAACAAGAAACACTTTTCAAGGGAAACAAAAATTGTGGTCTATATAAACAGGTGGTCTTTCTATACAGGTGGTTTCTAAAGCAGGTTGACTGTAAATATCTTCTCCAAAAGGAAGGTAATATAGGTGACCACTTAAGACAGGTGGTCTTTATCTGAGAGGTGTGAACTATGACATGTTTGACAATACCTGGAGGATGTTTTTAACCTAAATGTCCTCTATTAATTTCCCCTTAAGACACCAAGCTCTGGTGTTAGATGATCATGAATAGATGACAACAGTGAAACATAATGAGCGCCTGATAGATTACAAGTTAGAGTATATATTCAATGCTCACCATGTTTGGTATTTCATAGCTTTCTGCAAACTAAACAAGAAATGTGGGAGGGATAACTGACCTCAATACATAGCCAAGAAGTATAACTTGCTTGTAGCGAGTTGCGTAATATAATTGGTTGCTTTTAGTAAAGGGTATATATAATATGTCCTATAATACACACTACTGCTACACATAATGCAGTTAATGTCAGTATCTCAAACTCATAGATTACACAAGAATCAGTGCATCATAACATTATATATGCGACTATCACAAATAAACAAATTGTTTATTTAAAATGAAATATTGATGTACAATGCTGAAATACATGTGTATTAGATGTTAGCTTGATAATGCAAATTCTTAACTGAATGACAAACATAATCAGGGTAAAATATGGAGATTCCTATAAAGCCCAAGTTTCTGATAAAGTGACATTACTCCAAGATAAGTTTAAAATAAGAAATATATGGTACAAACTGTTTCAAAGTACTAATGAAAGAGTAACACTACTGAAAAGTGCATTTACCGTACCTGGGGGTGTTTCATAAAGCTGTTCGTAAAGTTAGGCATGACTTTGCGAACACCTTGAATATGAAGTGCCAGATAGAATGCCCAAAGTTTTTCCTGATGTTTTAACAAAGTGTGACTGTATTTCCAATAACCTCAATTAAATTATTGCCAAAAAATATACTTTATATTAAAAATGTTTGTTATAATAAGAATGATAATCTACATCTACACAGTTCAACTTAAGTTGATGCAATTAAAAATGATTGAGCATCCATTTGGCTTGTCATATTTAAGTCATTTGTAAAGTCATGCATAACTTTACAAACAGCTTTATGAAACATCCTCCATTTTATTACCCTTCATTATTTCATGTATTTAATGGCTAGTTGTATGAGATGGGGATGTGATTCATTATTTGATCTATGGGCCTTTTTCTTGAATTTGGTATTCTGTAGGATTTTGTTTGCTAGACTTCAAGTTTATTCATGTATACTGCAGCCAAATCTAACCCTATTTCACTGCCAAACTTTTAAGGTAATTGTAGCTTTATCTTTAGTTGGGAGAAACCATATTAATAATTCATACAGAACTCAAAGGGTTAAATAACCCTTTGTACACAGCTTAATTTGATAGTGTTGTAATGAATCCCAAGTATTTTACTTACAGGGCCCTGGTTGGGTATAGTTAAATCCTAATGAGCATGAGTGAACAAAGAGAGAGATAGAGAGAGATAGAGAGAGAGAGAGAGAGAGAGATGGGAACAAGGTATGATATTCTTCTATTCTTTATACAGAAGCAAAAGAAATCAAAAGGTGAATAAAAATGTCTTTAAAATATTGTTTACCTCAAATTCATAAACTAATCCATCTAAAAAATTTAGGAACCAATAACTTCTAATTACAATAAAAAACTCAAATAAAATTTGACGCTTGAATATGTGCCTTTATTGTATCATAATGTATGTAGGAAGGACTCAAGGTTCCCATACACATGGGCTCCCAAATTCTATCTTCAGACACCCAAAAATGTTTGATCTTAAAAGTGGGTTCCTGCAAAGTTTTCAATCCGGACCCCAAGTGAAAAAAGGTTAGTGTGGAGCTTTACATTACTCTGTTTTAGAAGGAAGAAACAACTTTTCAACTCATACAAAAAAATCAGACAAATGCACTTGGATACTAGTGAGTGTATCATACTGAAAGTTTCATGCAATAAGTTTCACACTAACACAAGTTTGATGTTGAGTTATCACTTCATAATCTCACCTGTGATTGTGATGAAGACAATGAAGCCAATTCTTGTTGTAATGAGTTTACTTCAGATTTAGCCTTCAAGAATGAGGAGGAGGAGGAGAGGGTAAAGGAAGGGATAAACCATTGCAAAGCACACAAGCAAATTAATACAAGCATAGAGAAGGACTGAAGCAAGTAGAGATTAATGCATGCACACATAGTCTATGTCATACAGAGATAATCAACTACATTAGCAACAGTTGGGAAACACAGACAATCTCAAAACATGACAGACATGCACATTTAAGCATAATCACATTTATATTTACAGCAATATAGGCTTTGAGTACTATGTTACAAAAAGAAACTATTGATGCTAGAAAGACCAACACATTATATCTTGGGGCACACCCATTCCTCCCAAAGTAAAAGCATAACAAAAACAAAACAGAAAGTAAGTGTCTAGTTTCATCTCGCATGATTTTCTTTCATTCTCCCCAATAATTTCAAAACATTTTCTTGTCCATGCCCATTCAAAGATTTAAGATATGAAATAGAAGTCCATTAATTTTGTCATGTTAAAAATATCACTGTGCTTTCAGAACAAAAACCATAACCTGAACCCATTTCACAGTAATGAATAAAGCTATTCTCCCACCTACTACTCTGCAGAGTAAGTAAGGATAAGCCCATGGCTGTGTTATCTGACATGGAAAACAGAGACCTATACATGATCAACACACCTACACACAAAACTTACCTGTCCTAGGTCGGTCTCAGTCAGATTTAGTTTCTCTTCCCATTTGATCTCCTCAGTCTCTACACTGCTCTGAAGTTTGTTTAGAATGGACTCCTGTAATGACACAATCATATCAACACTTGGTAATAGTTTAACAAGACTGCTTTCTTGTGCTGTAAATGAGTATTGAAAGGACAGTTACATGAAAACCAAAGCTTAACTCTATAATGTGACATTCTTTACACAAAACAACTATACTACAACGTACTGCAACCGAACAAAATTGTCAGTCCTGTCTTCAAAGTGAATTCAAATGCATATAAGTTATGCGATAATTACAACAAGGCTAGTTGTAAGTCATCTGAGTAATTAAATTTGTGTACAAAGTGAGATATAACACAGATCCCCTACACACACATATAAAAAGAAACAAATCATACAAAACATACAAATATAATTCAATCCTTCCACTATTTAAAATTATTGGGTAACTCTCCTATCAAAGTCAACAGAAATTATAAAAGAAAATAATTGTTCACATAAAAAGGTATGTAAATTAGTTTGAAAATTAGTTCTATTCTAGACACAGAAAGTATACTGAGTACTGTAAAAGTGTATTTCCATCTTATAAATGTATAAATACTGGTAAATACTTGCTTTCAAGGAAAAAGATATAACATCAATAAATGAAATGAGTTGCAAATGAAGAGTTAGAATGATGAAAAATAAAGCTAACAAAACATTTTGCCATAGGAGCCCAAGTTATTTCATCTATACTAACTTCAGAACATTAACCTTTTTTGTTCTATGAAAAGTTAGCCTCCCAACTTTAAAGCCCTTTACATATATCTGCTCAATGCATGCAATCTGCAATGGACTTGTAAAAGATAGCATGATTCTGAACCTAGCAGCACATACTGAAAGGTAAGTAGTACCAATCTTTAAAAAAAATCATGATGTAAAAACCGTCTCTTGGCAGTGTGGCAATGATATCTTAAATCGAGTGTAAATAAAGATTTTTCCTTCAATATTTTAGTCACCTTAAAAAAAAAAATTTCAACAATGTGAAAAGGGAAAACAGCCAATGTATAATTATATTGTATTAATTTTCAATATAATGAACAGCCTTTATCATCAGTAGGCCAATAAGGGTACATATTCATTATGGAGTAACTATAATAACCCTGCCCAAATATTTGCTCCTATCAATACTAGTATTTCCACGACAGCAAAATAAAACGCAATGGAATGTTAAATGGACTAGAAACAAAATAAAACAAAGCAATATATATACATACAAATAAAAGAAAAATAAAGCATAAAATCATAAGGAACAACAACAAAAAAACAGAAATATCAAATGCAACACAATATTTTCTAAAATTTTATTTTGAAATGACCACAATTTTACACAAATTGCATGAAAATCAGATGATTCACCACAAATATAGAAATTATAAAGATACATTATATGAAATATCCCCACTCCTAAACCAGCTTTCAGCAAGAAGATTCTATTCCAACTTAGTTCTAATTTCTGAGGCAAATGATCATTACCCTCCACTTGAATAAGATCATATAGCATTACACATAAACACCACAGAATAGTTGTTAGTTTTCCATAACAAATTCAATAGGAAATCATATCATGGTGCCACATACACTGAAAATTAAACATACATCAATCGAAGAGAAAACTAAAAAACTGCAAAAAGAAAATCAGAGTTTTTAATTAGTGGATGAAATGGTAATGAATAGTGGATTAGCTACCGCCATGCCTGCCCCATTGCAATACCAGCGTGTTTCAAAGAAGCCTGAATGTTTCAATTTGGACCAACTGCATTCGTTTTCATGACTCAATGAACTGCAACTAGCCATTTTAAAACTTATATTTGAGAATATTGTACTGCAAAGCTTTGATCCAATATCCATTACCATTCTCTACTAACATCTTATGCAACTACAATGTTCTCAAATCCACTTATCAGCTCTCAAACTTCTATTTTTTCCCAATAAATGAACAAATAAAACTGAAAAGTGCATGTTGACATTGATATATAGCTTACGGTTTCTCTCAACACTACTTGGTAGTGCTGGCACTGTGCTGTGAGTTGAACCTTCTCCTTCTCCATCTCTCCAATTCTATCTCTCAACCTGGCCTCTGCAGAGTCAAGTCTCTCCTCTGCAGACTTTACTCTCCTTTCCAGCTCCCCATTCTGATCAGATAGCTCCTTATTCTTATTCTCTAACCTCTTCAAAGCCTCCTGGCCACCCCTGGAAACATTAGCTCCTTGGAGCTCTCTGCATTTTGTAGTGAGTTGCTCCTTCTCTGCCTCCAGGCTCTGGATCCTACCCTTGAAGCGCTCCTCCTCCGTCTCCACACTCTGCTGGAGCTTGTTCACCATCCCCTCCTGTAACAGCAACCAGTTCGACCAGTACGAGCCCTTTGTCCCAACAATTTTTTTTTGTTTTTTTTTTGTGTTTTTGTTTTAAGGCACGATGCGAGACAAGAACAAGACAAACCAACAAGGTAGGTAGACAGTGACGTGCAGGGGAATATTAGATATCAAACAGTTACATAATCATCAAAAATGACTGGGTTAGATAACAACATGCAACATGTATGTCTTATTAAACTACTTAAATAACATATATGCTTTGAACCATAAATGTGTAATCTTATTCTGAAATCATCTAAAATATCTATATTTTGATTTTGTTGTTTACTTTCTTTTATCTGAATTATATTTGTGCAAGTGTAAATATAGAACCATCTGAGACCTTATATCATCATTTTGGTCCTATTTTTCCCACACCTGAATTTCATCTGATTCTATTGAATAGATGATATCATTCATTTTCAAGCCTAAACATTGAGGATTCTGAACAGCTGAATTCGATGCTATACATCCCAATTAATATTGTATCTCAAAACACTGTGAATGCACTATTCAAACATGATAACACAGATAACTTAAAGGTCATAAAGATATCTGAAATAGTACAAAACAAACACTAAAAAACCTTATCAAATAAAAAATACCTACAGTGCAAAACCATGCAGTGAAACAATTTCATAATTGTTTTTAAAAACTATGAAAAACTAATTGCAGAGTATGAACAATTTTAAGGTCACTAAAGTCTGTCTCAATAAAGAACAAAACCCCATGGGTAGAGGAACTGATCTTCTACTGTCAAATGTTTTAGCAAGAATATTGAGGAATGCTATTTTCATGGAAATCATGGACAGTAACTCGTAAACAAATATTTTTCTTTTGCTGGAATTGGTACGTAAATTATACAACCATCTGAGAATAATTGATTTTAGGCAAAATTCCTACATGCATGCATTTCAGACTTTAATGCTTGGTTCTTTTCAAGTATTTCCATGAATATGGACAGTATTAACCTGTTGATGTTGCTGGAAATATCTCAAGTTCGGGACTATGGAAAGTTCTATTCTATTTCAATGAGTTTAATATATCTGTGTTTTATCAATAGTTAAAATTATTATATTTGAGAGTAACATTTAAAAAGATTAATCAACATTTCAAATTTATATAATGCATAACAAGAACACTTGGGTTTTATTCCTTTTGGACATTCATAATGCTCTGAAACGTCTGCACTTTTGTTGGGAACAAAATTCCCTGGTGAGACTTAGTAAGAATGGATATGATTTAAGAGCAAAGCAGTATGATCGCAAATACGTATCAAATCATAAATTTGGAAATGTCAAAGGTTTAGGAGTAGCATTTCATCAATCACACACTAACTGACTGGCAAACAGAATGTAGCAACAGCCTAGAAAATGTTTGTAGGAAATCAATTTAATTTTCTTTCTTTTTCAAATGAAAACTTCATAAGCTATATATCAGAATAAGCATTTGAATTATAGCAATAATATAGAGAAAATTATATGCTAATCAAAAAGATCAAAAGAAACATTAAACATTTTAATGTGCTTTCATGCTAAACTGAAAAAATCATACTCTGAACAAATAACAAAATCATACCAATACAACACAAACTTGAATTTGAACACTAATAAGATGCTAAAATAACAAAATCATAGTTGTTTACATTAGCATTCTCTCCACAAGTACTAACAAAATTTCTATAAACAAGGCAAAAAATATCAAATACATCATTCAAGGTATCCATATATTTGTTTTACTATCTAACATTATTACTAGCAATGATTTACTAAGAATTCAATTGGCAAGAAGAGTCTTTTTGTTCCATTTGCATTAATTTTTCTTGTGCAAAAGTAAATCACATAACAAGAAATATTTATTGACCAACAATACGTAAATCAACTAAAAATATCAATTCAAACAAATGAGAAATTTCTTCAATATTCTAACAAATTTGTTAACATTTGACCATATGATGCAACCAAGGACTACATGAGAAAACTAAATGAAAATCATGAAAATATATTGTGGTGCATTTTCATTATCAATTTGAACAAATAAAAAATACAAAAAAAAAAAAAAAACTGATGCTGGTGAAACACACATACACACACCCATGGAATGAGCTCAATTCATTGCTGATACAAATACAGCAAGATAAACTAGACCTGCAAAAGTTACAAGAAAAACAACTTCATTCCTTATGAGCCTATATATCTTTTAAATTTGTCAACACAAATATATTTTGAACAGTCTTGTTTCACAACTTGCTCTGTGCCGTCTTACAATACAGAAATTAAAAAATAATAGTATGGCTCCATTTTTAATCTTTTGGGGGTAATTTTTAAGAGAAGGGAAAAGACTACTTACCGTATCTGCTAAGACAGACTGATAATGCTGGCATTGTGATGATAGCTGTTCCTTCTCTGCCTCTAATGTATCCACCTTTAGTACATATTCCTCAACCTGAAAAGAGATGGATAAGATGTAATGCACACTTCATCTTTACATTCTGGATTCTACAGAGTTTAAACATAGTTTAAACACAGTTCAGTCAGCATTAAAATTACTTAATAACTATGATGACTATGATAATAATTCACAGAATTGATATGGCGCCATAGTTATTTTTCAAAAATCATTCAAAGACCCAGGCTCCTCCAATTAAGAAAGTGTTACACTCCTGAAGTATAAAACAGAATGCATACCCAGACCCCTTACACACACTCCCAAAAGTGGGGAAAACAGTGGATAAACCACATGTTTTGAAAAGATATCAAGAAAAACAAAGACTACATGTGTATATTATACATGTATATTTATTGCACCAAACACATGAAAATGAAAGACACATTTGATATGTTCAATCTGCAATAATATGAGAAATAATATGTATTTTACCTGTGTATTTGAGGAAGATTGACTGCTAAGTACTTGGCCTGCTTGCTCTTCAAATTTATTTAACCAATCCTTGTTATCCTGTTAGGGCAAGGGGAAGAAAAGTTTTGTTTTCATATCATGTTTTACAATGCATACAAAACAAAGACTCCTGTACCACCAACATAGTTTGAAGGGAAGATTGAGTTATAAAGTAAGCCCAAAATCTGGCTAAACTCTTTTCAATCGTCTTTCCGTTGAAGAACAAACTAATAAGGATGACCATGACCCTGCCTTTATTTGTTTAATTAACATCTAAACACTCTGAATGATTGAATAAGATTATTTTAAATTATTAGGCCCCATGCATTTGTGTTCTTCAGCAAGAGATACCACTATACACAGTGGATCTTCATGATAAAGAACACTGTTATAACAAACTTTTAGTGTAACAGGTCATTTCCCCGGTCCCACTCCTTTGTACTTTATTATTTATTAGTCCCGATACAACATTTCAATATAACAAGGAAATTTCCCTGGTCCCAAGGAGTTTGTTGTATCACCAACAATGCAGAATAATTCCTGGACAGATTCTCTCAAAATTGCACATTCAATGTAAACAGGCAACATCATTACCTCAGTCAGGCTTTGTCATAAAATCAACAACACTCAATCAATGAGTTATATATCAACTTACCACTGTGGTTTCTAATCTAACCGTTGGGAATAACCTTTCTAGCACTGTCTTAACAGAACTCTGCTCTTTAACAATGGCAGCTTGGATCTCATCCTGCATCAAATGATAAAAGTTTAAAAATTGATGCCTTAAAAACTCAAATTTTTTTTTACAAGGACAATGTAAATAGCATGAAAGGATGGATTAGACCCAGTAAATTAGGCAGTGATGATTAGTACTCAATTGGTGAAGTTAGGTGCAACCTACATGATAGCAATAAAATCAGACAAAATCTCATAAAACAAATATGTGAAAAACAATATGATAATAAGGGGGATTGAGATATGTAACTTAAATTGCACTAGTTTTTATCTTTTTTGATCTGAAAAATGACCTGAAGTATTTCAATCTGAATAAACATGATGCTTAATTTCCTTACAGGAATAGAAAGCCAAGAACCACTCAGATGTAATTATCAGGATTCTAAGTTTCTAACATCACTTCAGATAAGATTCACCCTTAAAGGCCAAGTCCACCCAAACAAAAAGTTGATTTTAATAGATAGAGAAAAATCCAACAAGCATAACACTGAAAATTTCATCAAAATAGGATGTAAAATAAGAAAGTTATGGTATTTTAAAGTTTCGCTTAATTTCGAAAAACAGTTATATGTACATCCTGCTCAGTATGCAAATGAGGGAACCAGTGACGTCACCCACTCACTATTTCTTTTGTATTTTATTATGTGAAATATAGAATATTTTAATTTCTGCACATTTCACAAATAGGAAGCTCTCATTAAATTGCGTATAGGTTGCAACAATGGCAATTACACATGTTCAGCGAGGAATCAAACCTTGTTTCACATTATAACAAGGAAAAATTAAAATATTTCGTATTTCATGTAATAAAATACAAAAGAAATAGTGAGTGGGTGACGTCACTGGTTCCCTCATTTGCATACTGAGCAGGATGTACATATAACTGTTTTTCGAAATTAAGCGAAACTTTAAAGTACCATAACTTTCTTATTTTACATCCTATTTTGATGAAATTTTCAGTGTTATGCTTGTTGGATTTTTCTCTATCTATTCAAATCAACTTTTTGTGAGGGTGGACTTGGCCTTTAACACATTAAACAAACCACGAGTCCTTTTTCTCCATGACAATTAATTGAACAAATGAGAGATGGATTCGTTGCGAAGTAAATTGATATATTATTTTTCCTCTTCTCAATGACGAGTACATGTAAGCCAATAATACATCATTCAATCCAAAACAATCATAATCTTTCAAAAACAAAAGAATATGTGTACATGCAACACAAATACTTTCAAGCAATCATTCACAACAGGTCAAAACAACATATCTACAACATCAAAACATGTGTTACATTGCTTTGTTGATCTTACTATGGCATTGGTATAATGAGATAGGAAGTTAAGATTAATATTTCCATGAATCAAATGTTATAAAGACAATGCAATTCCCCTCCTGGCTCCTGCTATGCTTCACTAAAAAGGCATTAAAAGGACATTACTTTGACATTACTTTCTGAGCATGAGATAATTTAGGCTAGTCTACGGAAAGTGTGAGCTACACCCAAATCAAATTGTATCCCATGGTGTTAAGTCACTATTGTGTACTAAAATATAAGACCCACATTCTTCATGTGTCATACAAGTAAATTACCAGAGGTCAAAACCAACCTTTAAATTTTAGATATGACCCCAAAAATGTATTTTAGTGACAAAGTATAAGACTTTTGAAAACTCCTTCCCTCTGTCACTAGTAATCAGGATGTACTTAACATTGCTTCAACTCATTAAGCATCTCAAACTTCATCTACATGTAACATTACATATTAGTATGATATCAAGACAGCATGATATAATCCAATCATACGTGCATCAATGGTGAGTTAGTAATGTACGTATAGTATAGACCATCCTTTAAAACAACATCAAAACTCATCATGCTCCATTCCAACTATCACATATTACATGGTCTCAATTATCACATTCTATTGTGAGCTTTTTTTTTTTACGACAGCCAATGACAGATCCCCCCAAATTTTGTGAATAATACGCTCAATAAATCTACAGGAAACGGGCTACCGTGGAAAAAAGTGACCCAAAAAACACCCAAGAAACATATTTTCTTATTAAGCTTTGAAATAACATTAGTTCTGCGTGCGAGAATTTTAATTGAAAAAATTATTCTCTATCTGACAACAAAGCACCATACGTGACTTAAATCAGTCAACTATTGTGTTATATTTCAGTTACCAAGCCAGCTCATAAAGTATTACAAGGCAGGGAATAATTTACCTACTGAATTATGAATAGCAATTTCAGTCAGTAGACAAATATTTTGTTTAAATTTCTACTCAGTTCAATGTAGCAAACTTCTATCTGTAAATTTGTGTAACAATCTTAACCAAAATGCATAGCAAATTGCTATACTATACCAGGTAAATTATTCCCTGCACAGCAAACTAAATCACAGTAAGTGACTTTACGAAGCAATTATTAGTTGCAGATGTTAAGCAAGATAAAAGTGCTTCCAAGTCAAAGATGCTAACATATTCATAAAGCATGAAAATCAACAGTCAAAATCAACAAAACATAACAGGCAAACATCAAAGCAAATGAATAGATTTTTGTACCCCCCCCCCCCAAAAAAAAAACAGCGACAAACTAGCAATTGAAACAATGCATTCTTCAGGTAATATTGCAAGAAAACTATTTTTTTCATGCTAAAAACTTATTGAAGAGTATCAAGAAACACAGCATAAATATAAGGAGAAGGCAACATACACATAACAATGATAAATGCTGGGTGACAATGAATATTGTGATAATGGGTAAAAGAATATCATAAAGCTAACAGAAGTATACGGGGTTGCTTTTTTTCGCAGAATTACATTTCACATGCCATTTTCTGGCTGATAGTGATAGACATATGGCACATTAAAAAACAAATGCCACAGCTTATTATACACTGTTGCAAATTTTCACAAGTTTTCATATCCAATATAAATAATAATGACAAACAGACAACCATGTGGATATCTGAATTTGAAAGATTTGTTGTAGTACCTTTACTGTCTTAGCTGTCTGTCCAGCATTTTCTGCCCTAGATTTCTCAGCCGCTGAGACCACCTCCATTAGTTTCCGATTTTTCTCCCGAAGGTTCTGGTTTACACAGAAACAGTTCACAACACAACATAAGAAAAGCTGCGCCCTACCTAACTGGTGCAACCGCCCCCAAGACCCTACAAGGTATCTTTGTTCTGCTTATACATGTAAATCTTGGTGATCCTCACATACTATTTATGAACTGGAATTACTGGACTATAAAATAAGAAATGGTGGAACACAGAAAGGTAATAAATGAATTAATGTTGAAAGTCAGAGTGATGATGATTTACATGTATTTCAACATAACTACACTGTAAAGCGAGAGTGCAAGTTAAAATATTAAATGACTGATGTTCATGATAAGCAGAACTGATAAAAATATCAAGTCAGAGGAATTTGTAATACAGTAACTGTATTGACTACAGAGCAGTTAGCTTAGTCTTCTTCAGTGTAAATGTCACAACTTATGATCTATACACAGGCAAATACCTCCTGCATTGACACTCATATTTCTATAGCAGAACACAAACTAGGACAGGATGACATTTGGGAGGGTTGAGTGAGCAGAGGGGATGGAAACACAAAGTGAGGGAGGAAAGTCCTTGTTAATTAAGCATTGGTTTAGTTTAGCAAAGAAAACAGGTTGGATTATCAACAAACAGGGAATGTAGGTTCAGCCAAAGTAAGGGTGGATGAAAAAGGGTGTATAATATGTATAACAAGAACTTTTCATGTAATTTATAAAAAAAAATGAATAGTCTATGGTTTTGCTGGTTATATAAATAGAGATTTAAGATAAAGAGTAATTAAGATTAATATCGTCCTGAGTATATGGGTAAATACCATAAAAATGTATCAAATATTAAAAAATAACACATTCAGATAATAGGGTAATCTAAAAAGCCATTAGCTTGTAGATTTCTGTGACTTCAAAAACATCAAATGCATTTATAACTGCCCTCAAAGTAAAAAGAAAGTGTATATATTCCTCCTTTTTATTTCCTGCTCTTTTGAGTTGACAATTAACTTAATTTCAAACAATAGAAAGGCACTGCCTCAAATCAGAATGGATTTTGGCAATCTTGGCATGACCTGGAACATTTTATGGGGGATCTTTATTGATTTACAAACATCCTAAAACGGAGGTACATGTACTTCTTATTCCTGATTAAGTGTTTAGTGCATTTTACAGGACTTTATTTTACCAGTTTATTGAACTTTATTTAACAAATTGATGTGTGGTATGTTCTGTGGTGAAATGTCATATTTTCCTGCATACCACAACGCAACTAGAACAATCCTAGATCTCACCCTTACACAATCAGAATGAATGCAGGATCTATTCTAAGAGGGAAGATTAGATATCAGTAAAGCAAACACTAGGCTAGACTTGGTGGTGCAATGTCCATTGTAGAGTTCTTTCTACTTACATTATTTCTCTGCTTCTGCTGCTCAATGACTGCCTGCAGTGTTGTGAGCTCTGTTTTACTAGAATTCAGTTGTTCCTCTAATCCCTCTATTGCTTTCGTCTTATCTGCTAACCTGTAAGATGCAAACACATCAAAGATCAACCAGTGAATATTCTGAAAAGTCAACCTGGTGTCATTTGATTTGTACTCTCATGACAGATAGCATTGATATCAATGAAGTTTCCAAAGCAGTACAATACAAAAAGCGAACATTGAATATATTAATAGCGTGCATGTGGAAGGTAGACAATATGTTATGGTAACATTTTCTTCATTAAATAATGACAAAGAAAGCAAATCTTTGTTTACATATTATTGTGTTCCTTGAGAAGAATTGAAGGTTCTTTAGGAGCTGAGTCCGTTTGGGTTACATCACCGTTGGTACGGGGCGGAGCTTCTTGACCTTCAGCTTCAGACCTCTTTTCTTGGGTTCTCAACATTTCTTGGAGGGAATCCCTTTCGTTTCTTAGAGTCTAATGAGAGAAAGAAGCATACATATTCACATCCATTAATCAAATATTCAATGAAAGCAATAACTTGGGCCAATGTCTCCAACTTGTGAAAGATAGGGAAATTCTCTGGGCACCATTAATCTTTGAAATTATCATGAATACAAACCAAATCAATCAATTTCTTATATTTCAGAATGAAAAGTTTTACTCTTCTAGATGTCTCTAACTTTAGAACTACAGGTTTACCACAAATACTTTACCTCCATAGCGTATCAAGAAAAAAAATATATTATGGAAAAAAAGTAGGAAAAATGAAAAATGCCTTTAAAAACACTTGATAAAGAATTAATGAACTTCTATGACACTATAAGCCTACTATAATTCATTCTGTACAGCTTTCATTACAACACTGATAACTTACCTCTACTTCTTGGACTGCCTTTGATTTCTGTTGCTCCTTTTCTGCCAGCTGACTCTCAACAGTTCTCATTTTACCTTCTAGATTCTGACACTGACATTCAGATTCCTGATGTACAAAGATCAACAGAGAATTTATGTGAATTGCTCCCTTTATCATAAATGTTCAGCAAAACAGAGATGTTATTCATTATTTTAGCCTTCTATGATAAAAGGAAAGTTTTCTCTGATTTAGTTATGAATAGGAATTTAATCCTATCTCTTACCTTCAATTTAGCCTGTATTGCCTGTAGAGTGTTGTTCCTCTCTCCATCCATACGACGTAACTCTGAGATCTGACCTTTGAACTTCTCTGTCTCTCCAGTAGCTGCCTCCATAGCTTGGGCAAGGGATTGGTTACGAGCTTCCGCTTTCCTTAGCTCTTCACTCACTTCAGCCAACCTCTTAGATAGAGCTGTTTCACTCTCACGCTGTAAAAACATCAATCATTCATATCATTCCTATCATTCATCATGTACTATTACGTTAAGGACTGGATTTCATCTCATGCTGCCTACAAAGATTCATTTTCTAATTTCTTGGTAACTCCTGTATTGCCATGACTCCTAACAGCCTATGGTTTTCCTGTTAATAATTATGAACAAAAGGCTTCTGAAATGGCTGTTACTTCTTTCAACCAATAGAAAGCCAATGCGTAAACATTAAAATTACGCATTATGTTTGCTAGTTCAACATTTCTGTCAGGATGTTCAGCGTATTTTAGGAATTGCTTTCGATTTGCTTGAGAACATTGTAATGTGACACCACACCCTGTACACTCTCTACAGCACATCTTTCAATAACAAATTGAAATGACTCTTTGATAAGATGTTTGATCACGAACCTGTTCACTACTCCTCTGCTGTTTGTACTGGTTGTTCTGTGTTTCTAGAGTTCTACGGACCTCTTCTCCCTGTCTCATGATACCCTCTGTAGATGTGAGTTTACTCTGCACCTTCTGAAGTTCAGTCTGAAGACGGGCAAGCTCTTGACCCATCAGCTGCTCCTTCCTACGAACGTACAATAATCAGGAAGTGAAAGAGTTTAGAAAGGTGAAAAATGGGCGTTCATTTCCCCCCCCCCCCCCCCAACAGTTTGAAATCAATATCAGTTTGTTATTTTAGGAATGTATCCAGTATAACCTAATTTATTGGAGAGGACTAATATTTAGTGCCTCTGATTTGTACAAGTTTACAAACTTCCTTATAATCTGATATGATTATGCAGGAATATGACCAAAGTATGGATCAAGGATTGTGGATTGTTGATCGTCAAGTTATCACCTTGAAGGACATATTTCTAAATGTCTTAAATGTACATAAAAACATTCCACAGAAGCAGTTATTTTCAAAATTTGCCCCAAAATACACTTCTATTTATGAATATACAAAAATATTTGTGATCATATTTGTGAGCACTGCATATGCATCTCACTTGGATTTTTCCTAGATTTCTACTTCATGCCAACAAGACAATTTTTAGGACAAAGATTGTTCTTGAAGTATCCACTCATTTTCTGAAAATGTAATGTAATATAAACACACACAAACCAAATCTTACACTGCTGATAAAAAGTAGCAGTGTTGACTTAACACCTTATCTCACAGTGGATGCTCTAAAACAATAGTGTAATATGATTCCAGTATGAAAGCAAAATCCACATCCTAAGTGTATTGTGACAACATACTGTTTACATGGTAGTGATTATATTGGATTTGGAACCTGACCAAGCTTGATATGAAACAGCAAATATGTTTGGCCACTTAAAGCATGACTTATCAATTCCTTTTAGAAAGTTTTGGCTCATGAAAATTCTATGCAGATCAAGATTAGAAAGTAAGGTAAGTGCATCATGGTCTGCCACAACTTGCATTTCCTTGATATCCTCAAAGAACTTTGAGTAATATACTTACTGTTGAGCAGCGTGTCCAGCTTCTGTCTTGAGTCTATTGTTCTCTTCCCTCAGCTGATTGACTACATCTACACTGGATTCATCCAACATGGTCTGAAGCTGCTTGATACGGGTCTGAAGCGCTTGAGTGTCATGGGTATGGGAATCATGGCTCTAAAACAAGAATATTCACAGAAAGAATGATAGATTTAGATTCATCTAAACATAGATTGAAGCTGCTTGATACGGGTCTACGGGTCTGATGCGCTTGAGTGTCATGGGTATGGGAATCATGGCTCTAAAACAAGAATATTCACAGAAAGAATGATAGATTTAGATTCATCTAACATAGATTGAAGCTGCTTGATACAGGTCTGAAGCGCTTGAGTGTCATGGGTATGGGAATCATGGCTCTAAAACAAGAATATTCACAGAAAGGATGATTATCAACTAGACTTGGATTCATCTTACACGACTAAAGTAGAACAACATTTACAATAGGGGTTCAAAATCATAACCCAATAATCATTAAATTTATATGTGCTATAATACGAGCCCTTAAGATGCATACCAAGGTCGGTACTTTTCTATGAAAAGAAAGTAAGAAAACTTAAGTGTACATGATAATAGCACTGCCACTATTTTTATTTCTCAAAGAATTTCATATATTCCAACCCTACTGCACCACGTTACCTGCTGCATGCGGACATGGAAAGCCTCAATCTCACGAGCTTGGCTATCAACCTTCATCTTATACTGTGCCTCTACACCAACAGAGTGTTCCTTCTGATGGTTCAACTCATGACGTAGTTCCTTCACCTTCTGGGAGGCAGCCTGGGCAAGAAGCATCTCTGAAAGAGAAATCAATCAATCTAAATGATCATATGCTCAGAAATATGTATCATCAGATATATATCAAATGCATCATCTCACAAGATAAAACATAACTTCTATGTCAATTTCAGTAGCATTTCTTCCTAACACTGAGAAGAGAAAAAAAGGGGAAAATATATATTGCACATTTACTAATAACACTAAATGAAACATGAAAACTATGCTATATTGCCTAGGTACCATCTGAACAGAACAATGCTAGCTAGTTTCTGATGCGCTGCATAAAGGCTATTCAAAGTATATGTTTTGTATCTTAATACAAGCGTATCTTATGGTTTCTAATTCATAAGTAGCTAAGGAAAGGCATTCTTTTACGTGCTCAACGGACTGACCTCCAGAAAACAATGACTGTGGTTTGCATTGAAAATTACTTAATTGAGCCATACTGATCTTGCTTCAATTAAATTATTTATACTCTTTAAAGACAGTGCCAGCTATTAGAAATTAATACATCGACATAAAAATGGCCTGTCACATAGTGACACAAGTACATCTATCAATGCTTTAAACAACCACAAACAAATCTAGTATTTGTAGTCAAATTTGAAATATTGCTGGCATGATCAGTTAAGTCCAACAAAGTCTCTACATGCAAAACACTAGTGATTCAGTCCTTCTCTTAGATATTAACAATTCTTACCATTGTGGAGGGCTTGTTCCTTCTCCTGTAGTTGTTTCTTGAGAGCAGAAACAGGGTCATTCCTCTGGTTAGCCTGGAAAGATACATAACAAATATAGAATAAAGATCAATGTTCTTTTTCTTGCAAATTTCCTACATGTAAAACAATGAAGAAACAACATGAAGAGCCAGATAAAATGAGAATAAGTTAATTAACTCTCTTGATTGTGTTATAGTCATAAACTTATAAAGATATAATCTCACTCCAAATCATTGGTAGATATAAAAACTATGCTTTAAACAGTAAACTTTTTCTTTTATGATTTCAAATACAAAAGTGTAATGTTCATGGATTTTTCTTTTACTCAAATACATGTAGTGCAAGTCCAAAGTAAACCGATGTTCCCCAAATCTTAAAAAAAAACAGGATGTTAACTTGTTCTGATCTATAGATCATCAAATCTCACATACTCTCCTCTAAATTTATATAAAAGAGAAAAACAGGAGATATGGGGGAGTTTATGTTTAATTAAGTTCAATAAGAAAGAGGATGTGGTGTCTGGTTCGATATCAAGTCTGATAGCAAGCATTACATAATTCTTCAATTTGACTCCCTCCCTCTTACCCTTTTTTTGAGGTAACGTATCATTCTATGACATAATTATCACCAGGGGACAATGATATATAAACATCATTCTTTAGTTTTAAACTTGAATAAAAAACAACAACAAGGAACTTTTGAAATCCACTTTAGCTAATGTAATTAAGCCTACATGTAACACAATAATATGCCTATATGCAAAAAAACATTATTTGTGTACATCTGAAGTAATATTTATACTATTAGAATGGACTCAACAATCTCAGTTATGAATCACTAAAGGAGAGAAAAACTTTTTCATATGGAAATCAGTTAGTGTAATTGCGCAAGTCTTTTTCATACATTTGCTGTTTTGTTTTGTTTTGTTGTTTTTTCCCTAGTTGGATACATCAGCAGGAAGCATAAAATTGTAATGGTTCCTCCCACTTAAGACAAAAACCATTAAAAATCCCCATTCAAATTAATATGCAATACTATTCTTGCATACAGTACATGTACCAGCAATTACACTTTTTCACTCATGATAATCTTCATGGAGAAACCCAATATCCCCTCTGGAGAGGAGTAGCACTGGTTTGAAATCAGAGATGCATTATATTAGCTCAGGAAGCTCAACTGCAAGTTCATTGCAAAATATCATGCCTGGAGCAAGAATAGCATTTAATAACATCATTTCCCATGATTTCACTTGATAAGAAATCCAATATTTGACAAGAATTTTTGAAAAACAAAAATTCAAGATTCTGGATTATTTAAAATATCTTTCAACACAAACACAAACTTTGTCTAAAATTACTGGTAAAGCATCCAGGTTAAAGTCCTGTTTATAAACTTGAATCCCACAGAAAAAGGATCTATTCTGATTGTTGGTTGTATTTTGGTGTGAACAGGAGAGTAGGCGTTGCCCAGGTTGTGGTTATTCCAATGTTACAAAAATATCATTTGAGGGTAATATTCTTTTCTATTCAAATTTGTACACATAATCACTATTGACACTATGATCCATACTTCCTGGAACATGCATCTAAGTAACACTTTTGTTTTGCAGGTACATGTATCATAGCTGTACTCTCTATTATTCAAACAGTTTTCAATGATATTGCATTATATATATAAGCTAAAGCCAGGGTAATACTATCCACACCCTTTGGAAGCGCAAAGGGACGTTATATCATAATGTGATATGCGCTATACATGTACATGTACAACAACGGTTTATTATTATTATTATTATTATAATTACATGTATGTGTATTAAAGGTACAGTGCACTCCAATTTTGGTAATTATATAGTTTTAAAAAATAAATCGGATGACCACGTCCATAGTGAGAGAGGAGACACTTACAGAAATGTGAATGCGGAAAAGGAAGGATAAAAGAGTAAAGAGTGAATAATAGAGAGGGGGTAGTGGGGATGGGATAGTGACTGGGAATAGATAATTTGTTTGGGGAGGGGGATAGTGGGAGAGGGGGAGAGGGGGAGAGGGGGAGGGGGATAGTGGGAGAGGGGGAGAGGGGGAGAGGGGGAGGGGGATAGTGGGAGGGGGAGAGGGGGATAGTGGGAGGGGGATAGTGGGAGGGGGATAGTGGGAGAGGGATAGTGAGAGAGGGATAGTGAGAGAGGGATAGTGAGAGAGGGATAGTGAGAGAGGGATAGTGAGAGAGGGATAGTGGGAGAGGGATAGTGAGAGAGGGATAGTGAGAGAGGGATAGTGAGAGAGGGATAGTGAGAGAGGGATAGTGGGAGAGGGATAGTGGGAGAGGGATAGTGGGAGAGGGATAGTGGGAGAGGGATAGTGGGAGAGGGATAGTGGGAGAGGGATAGTGGGAGAGGGATAGTGGGAGAGGGATAGTGGGAGAGGGATAGTGGGAGAGGGATAGTGGGAGAGGGATAGTGAGAGAGGGATAGTGGGAGAGGGATAGTGAGAGAGGGATAGTGAGAGAGGGATAGTGAGAGAGGGATAGTGAGAGAGGGATAGTGAGAGAGGGATAGTGAGAGAGGGATAGTGAGAGAGGGATAGTGAGAGAGGGATAGTGAGAGAGGGATAGTGGGAGAGGGATAGTGGGAGAGGGATAGTGGGAGAGGGATAGTGCGAGAGGGATAGTGAGAGAGGGATAGTGGGAGAGGGATAGTGGGAGAGGGATAGTGGGAGAGGGATAGTGGGAGAGGGATTGTGGTGGAGGGATCATGAGGAGGGATTGAGGGATTGTGGGAAGAAAGGGTGAAGGAAGAAAGGGTGAAGGAAGAAAGGGTGAAGGGAGAAAGGAGTAGTGGGGAGGGAGAAAGGAGTAGTGGGGAGGGATAGTGAGGGAAGAAGGATGAAAGGGATAGGGGGTATATACCTTGACCCAGTCATCAGCTGATGCAGAACCTCCTTGACGGTTGAGGAGAATCTCGATCAGTTGTTGGATCTCAGCATCCTTTAACGGGGCACTCTTTACTGCAGAGATCAAGGTCTTCCCACGCAGTGCTGGAGTATCTGTAGCAAAGAAAGGGTAATCACTGACTTACAATCAAACAGTCAAGAACTGCACACACCATATTCATGAGAACAGCAAATTGTCACTGCAGTCATAAATGGCATACAAATTCTCATCTTATATTCTACTGTCTGATGTATACTGCTATTCCTTGATATACACATACTGACAAAAAGGAAGAAAATTAGCCATATTTGTTTTAACGAGGACTTTAAATGAAACCAACACCATCCAAGTAGTGTGGCTTTTTTTAAAACTGCCAACTCCTACTGTTGAGTTTAATTCATCATTACCTCAAAACTACAGTACCCGTATGCTACTTTCAGTCTCTGTAGTTTACATACATGTACATGGATCACAGCTTTATAAACAAAGACATGAAAACCTTCATGGTATTCTGCTTTAATTGAAGGTAATACAAAACAATTAAAATAATACACTGCAAAATCAGTCTATGGCGTTACTGGCAGCATAAAAATACACAAACTAAATCCTTCTCTCACTCTCTTTCTCTCTCAAAAAGAAAAGACAAAACTCCAGAACATCACGCACCTATTCGCAGATATTACTTTATTTATGCATATCATACAGGTAAAGTCTACAAAAAACTACAATTATTACGAAGCAAGAACGCATACATTAATAATTTAAAAAAAAACAGAAAAACAAGAATATGGAAATTTTGGGGAAAACCTAGTTTCAAACCCAAATACAAAAGGACTAGGAATGTCAATAATCATCCAGTGTTAATGTGCCATACTATATCATGCTACATTACCTACATACAATAGAAGGATGGTACAATGAGCGGGAGGACCAAACAACTGACACTTTGCATATATATTCACCAAGGCCATACACAGACTGATCAAGTGTAACTTTTTGAATGTGAATTCGCTAGATTTACAGCATACAGCAATCATTTCTATTTGATCTTAATGTTAACATTTTTTTCAACTCAACATGACCTACATGCAGTGGCGTAGATACGAACACACTTTCTATTGTTAGTGGGGGGGGGATGATGAATAGATCATCCCCCCCACTAACAATGGATAATTATGCGTGTCTACGCCCGTGCCTACATGTAATCTAAAAACTTATAACCATCCCAAATAATTATCCTATGATATGATATAATATGAGAATAGTTCAACATGAAAGACATAGTTGTTTATTCAGTTTTTTATCTCATTTCTAAACTTTTTAAATACTCTCACTTTGGGGAATTAGCTTGTGTAGGGGGAATAAGTCTCATATTTGCAAGGGTTAAAAATTTTCTTTGGTCATCCCATTTATTCATGTCTGGAAATGGTCGGCAGAAACTCAAAGGGTACCAATTACAAAAAAATATTTTGTTCTGTATGTTAGAGGTTCCATGTCGTTATACTATATTCAAAATATGGGCTTCAAATATTACTTCTATGAAGAAATACTGCAAGTTTAATTAAACTCACTGTAAGCATAATAGCAACTTGTGACTACACTACACGCTCGCCAAGATGATAGCAAGCGTAGAACCCAACTCGGGGTTATCCTTTATTTCCTTCATACTCCTGAACTGTTGACCAATAGAATGCCAGATAAAGTTCTTTGAGGTTGATTTCATACTTTCTAGCTGTACACAAATTATTTTTTCAGGTGATTGGTAGACTTTAAAGCCAGACAATTCAACACCCCAAATACCAATGCCTGAACGTACACTATACAATAGAACTAGCATGCATATCTAAATCTTTAGACAATAGGGGATACAAGTAATCTGGAGGGTAAGGCTTAATGATTTCCTTCCCTGTCAACAAAGATAAGCCATCTCACCTCATTACCTCTCCTAAGTACTGTGGTACATTGAACTTCCTGCCAACCCTCACCCTTCTCTATGCCCTTCCTTCATTAAACAATGTCCACATCTCCCAGTACACAGTCCATTTATTCACTTTCAATAGAACCAACTTTCTACTGGAGACTACAGGTGTACATATACATGTAGGTCAATATATATTGTGGACAATCCATAACACTCTCTATCATACACATATTCATCATAAATTTATCTTTTGAAAAATATACATGTAGAAAGCTAGCGATATGTCTTACCAAGTATATATAGGCTTACATCATGTAGTTATTATTTGTGTTCTCTCCAAACTTCTACAGGAATTCTTAAAGACATTCTTCTGAGCTAAAATGATGTACATACATGAAATTTCTTGTAAAACACATCACCCACAAATGTCATCTTAGTTATATATCTCAGTGATATTTAATGATATATTTCAACAACAAACTTGACTTCATTTCAATCATTCCATTACACTATAAAAAAATTTTTGGATTTGTATTGAGCACACGATGGTTTTGATCTGTATCTAAAATAAAATCAGAAATCGATGAAATTATCATCCAAATTGAGTCATATTCATCAACCATGACCATGCATTTGGTTAATACTAGTCTGTCGATTGCACATTTCATTTGATCAGGAAGGATACTGGATTAACTTGATCACAGCTTTTCTAGGAATGGCAATGTGTAGTTTCCTAAGCTGCAGTATTTCATGTCCACCAGAACTATATGTACTTGTTCATGTATAAACACAGAATCATTATACATACATACAATACATTCTGCAGTTCATGTACTAAACATATAAAGGTTGCTTAGCACCTCCAGATCCAATCAATGTGACTCTCATTCATAAATGTCTGTAGGAACCTTTGGTGGGATTGCCATGTCACTGCGTGAAAGTAGAACTTATCAAGGTCACCTAAGGTCAGCGTTTCCTCTGTGGATCACACAGGGGAATAACTGCTTGGGCTAGTCTGCCAGATTAAACCAGATTAAACTAGTAATGACCCACAGGGTGTACATTCTGATGGATCATCACAAATAAATACTATGCTTCGTATACAGAGAGTATGTTTAAAACCCTCACTTTTGAGGCCTCAGGGTGAAGCTGGCATTTGCAGTGTATATCAAGCCAACTTAAAAATGTGCAGTCCATGTGATTACACTGGAATGCCTACAGCCACCGCCCTTTTGACTTTCAACAAATTTCAAGACATACATGTATGTCTTTACAATGTACATCTACTGGTATATGAAAAATATTGAAGACAATACAAAAACAGAAAAGATTTTAATCAGTTTTCCACATATTCCAACATGCTGGCAGTACAAATATACAGCAAAGGAAAAGGAAAGTTACATGTGTATGATGAACATTCACCAATCCTTCAATTGGAGTCTAATCAATAAAGACTACATAAGGGTATTTCTAAGTGCAAAAGTGCAAGCGTGCCAGTATGGTATTTCTGATTATGGGTTGAAATCCTTGCCACGTGTGCAAGAACCCTTTTCATAATACTATGTGTACAACATGTTCGTCTCATTTGATCAGGCCTCCTGGGATAAAATAGATGAGAGAGCAGGTGGGAAAACTAGAACAGACACTGGCACACATATTTGCTCATCTACAATATTTATTCTAAAAATCATATTTCTTAACTGGCTATCAGATGGCCTAACATAGACCTACTTGCAAAGTGTTCCCTTTCTTTATGCATAAAACTGATGTTAAGATTATAATAGAAGAGTGAGTACAAAGCCATGTAAATATTGGTGCAACACTCAAATGGGGGCATTTTTTCAACAAGTCGTCCTAAATACAATTACCGGTATAAGGAAAATGCTAATATAAGATTTTCTTCACAATAATTGGGCAGCAGAGTATTGTAATCTTGCAATTTATGCGAATAAACATGTGCTTTCTTCCTAAAAGCACAATTTCAGGTTAAAACTTAAAACTGTAATGAACAGTCTGATAGATTGGTTTAAGGTCGCAAGCATGAATGCAAACAAAGCAATCATGACTCACAAATTGAAATGAAGCCACCAGCTCTTATCTGTAATCAATTAAAACTCAGCAGCAAGGCAACATTATTAACATACGTTGTGACAGCCATGTGCGTAATAGCGTCAGCAACAACAACCAGTCATAGCAGACAAGGGAAGGTCCTCGTTACCCACAGCAAAATACACACTGATGAATAGTCTCTTTCTAGACAATGACTTACAATGTATTTTTTTTATTATCATCTCATAACACAAGTTAATTTGTTGTATGTTTGTCTATTTTCACAACAAAATGAATGCGATGGCTCAGTTGATGTCTCAAACTCTTCTAGAAATATTTGATAACGAGGCTAAAAACCAGTAATTTCACGTAATTTTATGTAAATTGACCTCTGTGACCTCTGAACTTTGACTTACCTACCCCAAAATCTAATCAGTTCCTCTTTCTATGGGGATACATACTGGTACCAAGTTTGAAGTTCTCACCTCAGATAGTTCTTGAGATATCGCGGTAACGGTGCTAAAAACCAGTAATTCCACGTAATTTCATGTAAATTGACCTCTGTGACCTCTGAACTTTGACCTACCTACCCCAAAACCTAATCAGTTCCTCTTTCTATGGGGATACATACTGGTACCAAGTTTGAAGTTCTCACCTCAAACAGTTCTTGAGATATCGTGGTAACGGTGCTAAAAACCAAGAATTTTTATGTAATTTCATGTAAATTGACCTCTGTGACCTCTGACCTTTGACCTCCTTACCCCAAAATCTAATCAGTTCATCTTCATATAGGGAAACATACTAGTACCAAGTTTGAAGTTCTTACCTCAAACAGTTCTTGAGATACATGTATCGTGGTAACGGTGCTAAAAACCAAGAATTTTTATGTAATTTCATGTTAATTGACCTCTGTGACCTCAGACCTTTGACCTCCTTACCCCAAAATCTAATCAGTTCATCTTCATATAGGGAAACATACTAGTACCAAGTTTGAAGTTCTTATCTCAAACAGTTCTTGAGATATCGTGGTAACGGTGCTAAAAACCAAGAATTTTTATGTAATTTCATGTAAATTGACCTCTGTGACCTCTGACCTACTTACCCCAAAATCTAATCAGTTCATCTTCGTATGGGGATACATACTAGTACCAAGTTTGAGGTTCCTACCTCAAATGATTCTTCAGATATCGCGGTAACGAGAAGTGGGACGGACGGACGGACAACCCGAAAACATAATGCCACCGGCACCCACCTTCGGTGGGCGGAGGCATAATAAAAGGAAAATATTTTGAGTGTATAAGATAATGAAGAGTCAAATCATAAAATGAGACAATAAAATGCAATTCAACACATTAATTTACAGTGTAAGACATGTACATGTACATGCTATTTGCAATGCTCAAGGACATGGATGTAATACAATTACATGTCAAGGAACAAAGACTTTTACATGTTTTAAAAACAATTCCTTACTTGAACAATGAGCATACATGTACAAGGATATATTTGAGTTTGACTTTCCAATACTGTTGCCCTAACAGATTAATTTCCTGGGTTCATTTCTCCGACTGACTAACAGGCAGACTGTTGTTGTGGCTTAAAGCAGCATGTCACAAGGTCTGTGCATTATCAGACAGGAAGAAAGGGTTACACTTTGAACAGCAGAAGACTACTCTGGGCTCTCAAGTTTCCACTAGCATTTTTTTCTTTTTGGATATGCTAGCCATTAGATAACAGTGAACCTAGTCATAAGAATCCACCATAGTCAGCTAAATGTCACAGCATTCATATAATCTTCAGTACGTTCATTTGCATTAATATTTCTTAATTCTTGACCCTTTTTTTTATAAAAGAATTATCGACAGTAACAAAATGTTGCAGCAAATCTGGAGAACACCCAATAATCAATCACAATTGAAAGCTTTGGGTAACACCATCTGGGAGCCTCTGTGAGAACCAATCTAATCCAATAATTAGTTCAAAATTAGAAACTAACAAATAGGGGCATAGAGAAGTCTTCCAAAATTGTCCAGTGGATTTCTTTTATTCCAATGACTGTATGCATGTAACTTGTCGTATATATGAGAAAAGCAATGGTCTGGAAAACACATGCTATGGTCAGAATAGATCAAACCTTAATTAGAAATTCCCACTCCATAAAAAGCAGAGAATGCCAAACACATGTCATAATCCCAGTATGAAGGTAGAATCTTACAGACATACAGATCTTATAAAATTGGGATTTATATGCATAACATTTAAGCTTGGAATGTATTCTAAATTGAAATACAGCATGCAAAGGAAGCATGGGTACTTTTGAACAACTCAAAGCACTGAATGGTATAGTTTTTTATTCAGTTATAGGTGAAGTACTCCACTTTTTTTCTATGAAAGAAAGCAGAAAATGTGAAATGGAGATTAGATCATAACATGACAAGACAGGCTGTCTGTAAAACTAATGGCATGACAACATGAACAATACCAGTACAATTGATAAACCTGTCTACAAAATACTTCATTTTACACTAAACAGGTACAGTTACATATATGTTCAAAATGACACACCATAATTTGAAGTGCATGGATCTACATGCACCCAATACAAATCCAATTAAAACAATAAGATAGAATACACTACTTTGATATAAACTTTTACAATTGCTTGTATCCAAAGTAACATGGATCTTGCTGATTTAAAATTTTCACTAATTCATGGTCAATGACAGATCATATAATTTCTGAGAATTGCTTGAATATGATGCTGCAGAAAGGAACGAGTGAATGCCATTCATCTGAAACTACATCCTACTCAATATGTGCATAAAGATGTATTAATCAGATATATTTCTAAATTAAGCATACGTCTGTGTCCAAATCCATGTAAGTAGTGATATGCATCAAAATACATGTATTTGTATCTCTTGAGAAGTAATCCAGTACAAACATTCAGTTGCCATCTGAGATTTATAAACAACCCAAAACCGAACTGTACCCAGGTTCTGACTTGGTTTTGAACCATTGGATTTGGATCTCTAATTCATGAGACCACTGTCTTAACCCTCATGCTTCAGTGCATCCTTTCATTAAAATATATTACATTCATCATTCAAAGGAAAACTGTGCATTAAAACAAAGAATTATGACGACTATTCTTTCCCAAAGGATAAATTTTCAAAATCATCGACGTCGAGGTGAAGGTGAGTTTTGTTCATATTTTTACTGGAACAAAATAAAATGAATGCATTTTTATGTCGTTCCATATCAAGGAATGCATCTATCTTAATATTTCTCTCAAGATCTCATAGGGGTTTCAAGTAAATACATGCTAGTTTGAATCATGTAATCTTCAAACAAACTCATTCAGAATGTTTGCTAAGCCAAGTAACACAATCATACCACAATAAATTTGCAATGTTCAGTATATCGGTACACACAAACATTCCACCACCCTGGCATATATGCAGTCATAATACACCCATGCAAACCTTTTTAACAGATGAAGGCAAAAATTTGGACCAAAAATTCTGAACTTCAATTTTTGACTTACACGCATCATCTAGATTACCTTAATGTCAAGTAAATACAGCAATTATTTGAAATGAAAGTGGCCGAAGTCAAGCCTGGCTTATCTTAGGCTGCAGATTAATGGAAGGCCATTTGTCAACCCAAGTTACTGTATTTATGTAACAAAATAATTTGCAAAAGTATATCACAAATCAATTTCATCAAGAAAAGTATCTGTACTTGCATTCATTTACAGAATTATGGTGATCTGTATAAAATTAATGGGCCAGTCACAAATCAGTTGCGATGCGTCGGCGATGGGTAAAACCTGGGAAATTTTAACAAAATCTTGAGACAGATCTCACGATTTTGCACCCGTCGGAGGCGCTCTCTCCGGACGCCTGCGGCTTGTCGCAGATTTTTTAGGCATCGCCACACCCGTCGCGGTCCCCAACTTTGAACTTAAAATTTTAAGATTGCTCGCAAGATTTTTCACCCATTTTGGGCATCCCAGACATAATCTCCGATGACCTACGATGCCCTCCGATTAATCGGAGGCGTCCTCCGAATAATCTGAGACTAGTCGCAAGATTCTGTGTGGGATTGGAAATTCAGGTTGAGATTCAATGTCTGCGAGTAGTCTCCGGCGCCCTCCGACTGAATCGGAGGCGCCCTGCGATGATTCGTACGCTTTCTGTGATCGTCTCCGACGAATCGTACGGTGGAATCGTAGTAAATCGCCGTGTATATAAGCCCTCCTTTTCCCCCACATATACCCAGGGGGAAAAAAATTTTAAAGAAAAGACGCTCGCAGATATCGTCTCCGATCCCCTCCGATGCAATCGGAGGCAATCGGAGGCTAATCCCACGATTTTTCGACAAAACCGGGTCAAAATCCTTGAAAAAATCTCAGACAATGTGACTGCTCCACTTTTATTAGGATTATTGCTAGGATTGTTCAAGGATTCTTTATTTTCTACGACGACCCCCGGCCAAAACTAATCCCCGACAGATCGCTGACATTGTGACTGGGCCATAAGGGAGTGACACATAGCACTCCATAATTCAGTGGCCGAAATATACGCAATTAGGCAGTGTTTAAGCCTGGCTTAAAGCTAGGCGACTTCCAAGAATACGGGCCATTAATTTTTAAAATGCTTAACAACCATATTTGATCTATTCACACTAGAGTACTGGCATCAGATGTGACAAAGAAGACAGAAATAGAAAGCATTTCTTACCTCCATCTCCAGCAGCAGTCTTTGTCTTAGGTTTAGTTTTAGCAGGAGAAGCTTGGGGAGGTGCAGCAGCAGCTACTACAGGTGCTTCCCTTTTTTGCATCTGCTCCTCCACCACCTTTTATTCATACCACAAACATAGATTATCAGGATTATGGTTTCTTTAATCAAAATACATATATACCAATTATAACTTCATAGCACTAGCATCCTATTAATTATCAACTTAGACTAATACTTAATAAGTTTTCCGAATCATAGGGGTTTAATCTATATTCCATAAGCAGTTTGCCATGAAATAAACTGACCAACTTATGACCCCTACATGTAACAAGTAATATCTACATTCCTACTCTATACAAGCAAAATTCTGGTTGGAATTTGTATAGCTGCCTTTTTTTCTTGTATAGGCAATTTTCCTATAAAAGATGCCTTAAAATCAAAATAGACTCAACACATTTTCATAACATTCGGTACATACAGTTAACAACAAAATTATTCATACCCCTTGGAAAATTCTAGTTTTTTGCATTTTTCCTAAAAATGAATGGTTAACTGAATTTAATTGCACATCACTTGAATACATTTAGTTATCATCTGCAAATGAATGCTGTTTCTGGTTTCACCTCATTTGCATAACAACAGAAAAGGTGAATTATCCAAACTGGGTGATGTTCAAAATTATTCATACCCTTGGTGATCTATTGACATTGTCAATCAGTATGAATCCAGTCCTTGTGATTAATGCTCGTAACACTTTCTTCACACTGTCACAATGCTTCTGGAGGTCTCTACTGAGATATCAGGCCAATACCTGGTCTCCAATGGCCCAATCTCCTTGAGGATGTTGTCCACACATGCCACCACCTGGTCTTTAGGGGATTCAATGGATTTAAAGCAGATTTTGTGTTTGCAGGTGGTGTAGTTTTAGACGTCATGAGGATAGGACTAAGATATTGATATTTTCGTTAATATTCCTTACATTTTAATGACAATTCTGTATCTAAGTTGAAACAAAGCACTCTTCCTGGAGAGACTTCCCTAGAGGCATTCACTGTTGCACTGTCAAGGGAAGGTATTTCCTGATACTTTTGTTCCATTATTATTAAGAATGTTTAGGGAGGCCATGGTAGTTGTCTAAAGGTTGGATGGTGCCAATTTTATCAGTTTATTCAGTTACACTGATTGACACATTTTTGATATGGACACCTGCAAGTGGGTACTCTAGTGAAGCTTAAAATACTGATCTTTATGTTCCAGTGCACTGTCAAAGTGGTAGCATTTCGTGCACTGCAGCTGGTAACATGGAGGGCATATGGTATGTATTTGGTTTACATTCATTTTGATATCAAGGATTGTAGCTTTCATACCAAAGATACAAAGAATATACCATATGAAGATTGATATACAGTAACAGTCAATGTGGGATGTGTATGGTACTCAAAGGTTACATACTGTTATTCATGGTGACCTAACGTTAGAGTCATGCAATGACTTTAATATCACCAACACGGCCTTCCTGAGCACTCTGATTAAGAATGGGGCCAATGAATAAAGGTGAACCCTCCCACAGGCAGTGCAAAAGGGAAGGGCTCTTCAGGAATGGTGCTTTGCTTCATAAGTAGATACAGAATTTTCATTAAAATGCATGGAATAAATGACCAAAAATTTCAATATCATAGTCCTGTCATCATGAAGTCGATAACTTCATCACCTGTAGGACACGAAATCTAATGAACTCCCTGAAGGTCAGGTGAAGGCATGTGTGGACACATCCTCAAGGAGATTGAGCCATTGGAGAACAGGTACTGGCCTGATATCCCAGCAGAGACCCCTCCGGAAGCCTTGTGACAGTGTATTAAATTAAAGTGAATTACAAGCATTAATCACAAGGATCGGATTCATACTGATTGACAAAGTCAATAAATCACCAAGGGTATGAATAATTTTGAACATCGCCCAGTTTGGATAACTCACCTTTTCTATTGTTATGCAAATGAGGTGAAACCGGAAATGGCATTCATTTGCAGATGATAACTAAATGTATTCAAGTGATGTGCAAGTAACTTCATTTAACCATTCATTTTTAGGAAAAATGAAAAAAACTAGAATTTTCCAAGGGGTATGAATAATTTTGTTGTTAACTGTATTTCACTCTCTTAAATCATAATAACAATGAAATGCGAGTATCCAGACATGGTGCATAATTAAAACATTACTTCAAATACTTCTTATGCAACATATATGCAACAGTAATTGTACCTTAGGGGGCTTTTTACTGGTTGCATGAGTTTCCTTTGGAGGCGGGACATTTTCCTGGACTGGTGCAGGCTTGGCCTCAAAGATGGTTTCTTCAACTGGTGCCTGTTTGGGAGGCTTAGGTTGCTTTGGCTTCTTGGGTGAGGGTTTAACCTTCTCTGGCTTCACCTTCAAAGACAAATTAAGAAATGTTGAATTTAATTTAACTTGCTATGCAAATATTGTCGGTCACAATTGTTCTTCCCAAACTCATGTGTCCGAAATAGTTCAGAACATTCTTTCCAATCTTCTGTTTTTTACAGTTGTGAAGTATGCAAAACAAATTTCTCTCATCAAACCAATCTGAAGATTGGTATCACATTAACCGGCGTAGGGCTATTATATCAAATTTTACATTGCTCATCCTTTCTGTTAAAATAAGTTGAGGTGCACATCAAATAATAATAACAACTAGAATTTAATTCGTCATGAGGACGAATTAGGTGGTCTGTCTTTCAATTTGTACGATCATGATTGTAATCAGGATGATCATAATAATGGGGAAATACTAAACAAGATAGGATGTCAAGAATGCCATGAATGGAGATGCTTCTTGAGTACAGGAATGTAACAAAATGTGTAACGGTCATTGTAAAATGATTATGGTGATGATGATTATGATGATTATAATGATATAATGATGATGGCGATGATATAATAATAGCGATGATGATCATGACGGTGATGATAATAATGATGATGATACAGGATACTTGGGAGATTAGCCCCATAGCTCTAATACAGGACAAGAAATCACAATTTCCATAGGGTTGTACACAAACTACTGCACACTACTTTCTAATAGACATAATACGGAAAATAAGGCAGTTTATTACATTATTTGTGATTTTTTTATGTTATACTAGTCGAAGAGGATGGTAAAATGACAGGCAAAAAGAAGCAAAAAAAAAATTTGTTATGGACCCACCGGGGATCGAACCTGGGTCACTGGAATGGGAGGCAAGTGCTTTGACCAATAGACCAAAATATTTCCCATAGAGATAACACGTAAACCAAAACGGGATTTTCAAATCACATTTTGTACTGAAAAATTGGGCATGATCCCGACATCTGATCAAAAATTGGAGGGCTTACTAATGAAAGCTTATAGTCTCAGCTACAACATATTAAAATCTGGAAGAAAATAGACCAAAAATAACTGAGATACTGCTCAGAGAACGATGTCATGTAGATTCATGATTCGAAAAAAAATCATCTTCCATAGACATAACACGCAAATAGGGAAAATTATGACATGGCATCTTGCATTGAAAATTTCAGTGTGATGACGTCATCAAAATGAAAAATGGTGGTAACTGATCTGGTAGAGAATTGTCTCAGCTATAACATATCAAAATCTGGAAGAAAATCGATCACCTATTACTGAAATATTAGCAAATGAATACAAAAATGATGACGTCATTTTTTCAAAATCATTTTTTTGAGTTCATATGCAAATATGATGACGTTAGAACATGAGATCGGCAAAAATTCTACGTGATTTCAAATCTACAACTCACAGGCTTTCAGAATATGTAAAGAAATTGGGGGGTTTCCGTATATTCTGAGGAGCTATGGCGAATTCTAGATGGGCATGTTTTTACCACTTTTTACATTAGAATGCCCATTGACGTGCGCACGAATTTGAAAGTTTGACGCGCGCGTACGACATTATGGAAGGTCGAGATTGACTGTAAATAGTTGGAAATTGTCAAGAATAGTGTCAGGAAGACAAAATATGCGAAAAAATGGCGTTTTTACGTTCTCTACGCGCTGTGTGCGCGCATAACGCGCGCACGGACGCGCACGGACAGAAAAAATTAAAATGCTTAAAATGTCCTGAACAATACTCTAATTTGATTAAAAAGTGATTTTGAGCATTTTTAAATTTTGACGCGCGCGTACGTGCGCGTCATGATGTGCGCGCAAATTTTGATGACATTTTATGATGACCCTTGACCTGAAGTTAATGTATGTCAAATATGGTTCATTTTTGATGACTCGTTATGAAGATATGATTGATAATGTGATATCACAAAATGGCGCCTGGATGACGTCACGATGACCTGATGACCTTGAAATAGATACCCGAGCTTGATCTGATATGTCCTCATGACTGTAGAGATTTTGATAAAATTTGACTCAGCCGATATTGAGGAATCATGGTAACAAGAAAGTGGTGGAAAAATAAAAATAAACTAGAAATTGAATTCGTCACGAGGACGAATTAGGTGGTCTGTCCTTAAATTGGCACGATCATGATTGTAATCAGGATGATCATATTAATGGGGAAATACTAAACAGAAGATAGGATGTCAAGAATGCCATGAATGGAGATGCTTCCTGAGAACAGGAATGTAGCAAAATGTGTAACGGTCATTGTAAAATGATTATGGTGATGATAACGGTGATTATGATGATAATGACATAATGATGATGGCGATGATATAATAGTAGCGATGATGATCATGACGGTGATGATAATAATGATGATGATACAGGATACTTGGGAGATTAACACCATAGCTCTAATACAGGAAATCACAATTTCCATAGGGTTGTACATAAACTACTGCACACTGCTTTCTAATAGACATTATACGGAAAATAAGACAGGTTATTACATGATTTGTGATTTTTTATGTTACAATAGTCGAAGAGGATGTTAAAATGACAGGCAAAAAGAAGCAAAAAAAAAAAAAAAAAATCGGCCCCGGGGATCGAACCAGGTACCTTGACCATGGTAGTCATGTGCTTTACCGATAGACCAAAATATTTCCCATAGAGATAACACGTAAACGAAAAACGGGATTCTCAAATCCCATTTGGTAGTTCAAAATTGGGCATGATCCCGACATCTGATCAAAATTTGGAGACCACACTTATAAAAGCTTATAGTCTCAGCTACAACATATTAAAATCTGGAAGGAAAACGACCAAAAATAACTGAGATACTGCTCAGAGAACGATGTCATGTAGATTCATGATTCGAAAAAAAATCATCTTCCATAGACATAACACGCAAATAGGGAAAATTCTGACATGTCGTCTTTAATTGAAAATTTCAGTGTGATGACGTCATCCAAATGAATAATAATGAGCGCTCCTGTTGTAGAGAATTGTCTCAGCTATAACATATCAAAATTTGGAAGAAAATCGACCACCTATTACTGAAATATTATCAAAAGAATACAAAAATGATGACATCATTTTTTTCAAAATCATTTTTTTGAGTTCATATGCAAATATGATGACGTCAGAACATGCGATCGGCAAAAAATCTACATGAATTCAATTCTACATCTCACAGGCTTTCAGAATATGTAAAGAAATTGGGGGGTTTCGGCCCATTCTGACGAGCTATGGCGAATTCTAGATGGGCATGTTTTTACCACTTTTTACATTAGAATGCCCATTGACGCGCACACGAATTTGAAAGTTTGACGCGCGCGTACGACATTATGGATGGTCGAGAATAACTGTAAATAGTTGGAAATTGTCAAGAATAGTATCAGGAAGACGATACATGCGGGAAAACGGCGTTTTTACGTTCTCTATACGCTGTGCGCGCGCATAACGCGCGCGCGGACGCGCACGGACGGAAAATTTTAAAATGCTTAAAATGTCCTGAACAATACTCTAATTTGATTAAAAAGTGATTTTGAGCATTTTTAAATTTTGACGCGCGCGTACGTGCGCGTCATGATGTGCGCGCGGATTTTGATGACATTTTATGTCGACCCTTGACCTGAATTTAATGTATGTCAAATATGGTTAATTTGTGATGACTCGTTATGAAGATATGATTGATAATGTGATTTCACAAAATGGCGCCTGGATGACGTCACGATGACCTGATGACCTTGAAATAGATACCCGACCTTGATCTGATATGTCCTCATGACTGTAGAGATTTTGATAAAAATTGACTCAGCCGATATTGAGGAATCATGGTAACAAGAAAGTGGTGGAAAAATAAAAATAAATAATAAATAAATAAATAATAAAGAAAATTCTGACGAAATTAAGAGGTGGTCTGTCGACTACGACAGACCACCTAATAATAAATAAATAAATAATAAAGAAAATTCTGACGAAATTAAGAGGTGGTCTGTCGACTACGACAGACCACCTAATACTAATAGTGGGTTCTTGTATAGCGCTCCTGTCTGGCACATTGCCACTCCTGGTGCTACATTATTACTACCCCAGCTTTAGCTCGGCTGCCATTACAGCGCTCAAGCATTTTAAGGAATTAATTCCTACCAGGTAGCCATTTACCTCACCTGGGTTGAGTGTGGCAAATGTAGATAAATGCCTTGCCAAAGGATACTAGTGCTGCACCCGGGATTCGAACCTTGTACCTTGTGGCTCACAGTCCGGAGACTTATCCACTAGACCACAACACCTCTAAGGTGATTGAACTTGTTTGGTATCAGAGTTTTACCAAGTTAGAACTGTTCAAACCATAAATACCAGCACATTGACTCCATTCTCAGTTTTACATAGATTTGCATTTACCTTCTCTTCCTTCACAGGTGGTGGAGATGGAGGGGCCTGTTCTACTTCTTCCACATAAGGATCAATAGCCTGTGCCACCTCCTGCCGCAGAATACCTGGAGAACTGTCATGCTTTTCCCGCTCACGTTTCTTTTTCTCAAAGAATTGCTTGCGCTTCTGACGCTTGCCTTCTCTCTGTTGTATCTGCTCCTTCTCGAGTCGTGCCCGCTGCTCTGCCACAGCTTGCTCATAAGATTTCTCCTGGATTCCAAAAGCCGAAAAGGCATAGACAACAAAAGAAAGTGCCACAAAGCCCCCAAATACAATGAGGGCCAGGTACTGCGGTTCATACAGATCAACAACCATGATGATCTCTGTTTTTGAGAGAAAAAAAGAGCAAAGGAACAGAGGTGAATAACAAGATAATAAAATAGATCTATGTATAACTCTTCAATGTCCAGAATGATGAAATGATAATTATTCCAACAAAAGTTAAATGTTTCTAAGTAGTACTTTCATGAGTAATATAATATTTATAGTGTCACATGCTGTAATTTAAGCAGACACCCAGACACTATTGCAACATGAAACTTTTGCAAATGTATACATACATTCGCAAATCACAACTGACTTACACTACACTAATATTTTGTGGCAAGAAACTTTTACAAATCTGAACAACATTGCAAAATCATGCACACGACTGTTTCTGGCTTTAACATATTTCTGCAAATAAGGTCTGTTTTGGGCTAATTTCATCAAGGTCAACCTGGGAATGCTTTAAGATCTACCATACTTTAGATGTCAATTAATTAGTGTCAGTGCACACTGCCAATGACTGACTACACGTGCTGCAAGAGCGAAAGACATAATTTGATGTGCTATTTACATGAGCAGCACACGGATTACTGGTATGCCTTTTGAATTGAATTGTATTGAATTGTAATGGTTTATTACATATCAAGACTTGCAGCTAAAAAGCTGACAATGCTTGTTTTCACAAAGTTTGTACAAAATTGATCACATCATAATGGAAACATCAAGAAACAAAAGTAACATAGTACATGTATATTATCATCGTATATCAAGGAAACACATTTGTAAGATAAGTTTAAATAACGAAGTTTCTTTTAACATGAAGATGAGTAAAATCGTATTAAAGAATTCAGGTTTCAGGAACAATAAGTGAGTTATAAGCGTTTGTTTAACAATATACAAATTAAGTCATTGTTCTTAAAACAAACCAAGGGAGTTATCATAAAATACACTTTAAAAGTTGTATAAAGTTGTATAAAAGGATATTTATGTAGAATAATTCCAGTCCAAAAAGGAATTATAAATTCTTTCGTATTAAAAGATTGTAAAAACAGGAAAAGCATGACCTGCACAAAGCGAATCAAGAGCATATATTTAAATGAATAAATCCGAGATCAGAGTAACGAATGGTTTGTGAGAATCATATAAACAAGCAAGGATAAGAAATGAAAGGAAGAATGAAGAATTGAAATATAGAGAATACCTTTAACCTTGGGTCATGAAAGATGAAATGGAGATTATGATTACAACAGATAAATGGCATTGGTATAACAAGATAGATAATTTTATTCGTCCAATTAAGGAAATTTGCTTTGTTGGCTTACAAAAGTATATAACATTCATATAAATAAACAAAATTACACAAGTTATGAACATGTAGTCATATGTGGTCATAAACATACAAAATTATATGTACTACAATCAGAGATTCTGAAAGCTAGTCATCACAAAAGGCTTAGTGTAGCCATTGGAAAATAATTACGCTAATGCAGAGATTAATAAAATGCATTATGATAAAAAAAGATTCAATACAAAAGTGTAATGTGTGACCAAGTATTTGCACCATACAACAGTTTAGATAAAAACATTCATTAAAAAGTTCTAAAAATATATAATATAGAGGATGAATAAAAATGATCATTAGTGAACCGCCTGCATGTGTAAAGAAAGAAACCGGACTAACAGTGATCATAGTCATGAATCATTCGTGCGACAGCGCGCACACTGTAGGCGATACAACCATAATCAAAACTATACGATGCGGTGCAGTGGTGGAGATGTCATATATATTTGTATATGTGTATGTTTCCAATACTGGAGAGATTTAAAGAGATCAAGTTTGATCAGCTCTATTTCAGATTTTAAACACTATCAAGACTTAAAACGTTCAGGATATGTTGCTCACATATAGGGAAGATATTGGAAATAAAATCAGGTGAAAGCTTGTATTTTTCACGCCTTTTTTAAAGCAGAAGGCTTAAAAATTGATGATTTTTGGACACCAAAGTTGTGACATGACTAGCGGTCCTAAGACCAAGTGCATCATACACAACCAAACTCTACATTTTCTGTGAGTGTCTTTGCCTGAACTTCTTCAAAAAGATGCATACTTTTCAACACATGCAAAAAAATCCTGTTAATAAACATTTTTTATACTAAAAATGCCATTATAAACGGAGCGTAACGCGTGTTATGCTTGGTGTCCACTGCATTTTTGTGCGACAACCGTTACGCTGATATCCTAAAAAAGGTTGATGGAAATATTGAAAATCAATGGAATTTTGCTGTTCTGAAGAGTTCCATGAGGGATGAAAAATATGTAAGACTTGTGCCAAAATATTGACATCTTCATGTGAAAATTGACCATGGAAAATCTGCCCAATTTTTGGTATCCTCTGTAACAACATGTAATTTGGAACTTTCATTACGCAAGTTTCTTCTAGTCTCTACAGTAGTTTCTGATTTTTCCAAATTGCTTTCTAGGATGGGTACCCAAAAGAAAAGATAGATTGTGTAAAATATTTGGGAAGAATCTACTTGACTCTTTCTCTTTGGTGTCGAACCGCAACGTGCGTTACGCATAATTTTGAACATGCCTAAAATAAGTACCCAGAGTAAAATTCTGCACTGTTATCACAATAATATGGCTATTATAGCTAATATGCCCAGTAATCCTCAAATTGGCAAGAATCCTACATGTACCTAGGATATCAACAAAAAAAAAAACCCCAGCAGAACGGAAGTATAGATAAGATTTGTATGGAGCGGAGGTATATAGTCAGTGCAGCAAGAACAGATTCGCTGTCAATTGCTCGTGGTCTAGTGGTAAAGGCGTCTGGTCAGACTGTCAGAGTACATGTACATGTATTCTCTTTCTACACTGCATTTGCGTTTAAGGTCCCGGGTTCGAATCCCGCTCTTGCTTGCTGATAATTTTTTCAGTTATGAATTGATAACGATAGCATTTATTCCATTATAAATAATTGAATTTCAACAATGAAAACCGAGAATTTGACTAATTATTCACTTGTTCAGGCGGATTTAATGGCTGCTGGGCATAATAACCACTTTGGCCAATACTATTAGCTGCAAAGCCTGCAATTTTAACAAATTAAAGTATATTAACATTTGTGCTCAACAATAAAAGTTTAAAATAATTTTCAATATTCTACGTAACGGTTGTTACTGAGGACACCATGGCATTTCCCTATAGGAACATACACAAAACGAGATTGTTTTTATTTACATTTTTGCAGAGCTTTTTCGTGAGTTATCTTTCTGTACCAGCCTAAATATCTTGAAGTGGTTGCTCATTAAAATGAAGCTTGTTTTATAGACAATTTACAGGGATTAAATTTTGAGTTCAATGTCACACTTTTTGGTAACAGTATTGGAAAAATACACATATACGTATAGTCCATGGGCATGCGTAGACAGGTAGACCTATATAATTGTACCTTATACTTAGACCGAAAGCTTCAGTCTCTGTTCGTCGGGTGTTCCACTGGACTACGTCTTGCTTCACTACACCTCCTTACATAGACTGAACTCGGTCTCTCACTCTGTACCAGGGACTAAGGACTAGAAACAAATTTTTCATTTTCCAGTAATAATTCATTATTTTATTAAAATAAACAACTCAGAAGGAGAACAACGGTATAATATAATAGGCTTGAATAAATTTCTTACCCCAAATCCCTCGTCTGGTACACGAATCTGATCATTTGAAGCATGAAAGTTGCACGTGAGTAGCAAGTCGCTGACACTGACACTGACAGCCATATACTAGTAATCACATGACCCGGAAGTAGGCCTAGTCGGATACGTATAGACTTTTTTGTGTAGTAAAGCAAGCAGCGAATACTCAGTCAGTGCGAAGCTTGAGTTCAAAACAGAGTAAGTCCCACATTTTGTTAATTATCTGTATATTTTTCGGGTTTATTTATTATTTATTGAAATATGAGAACACTAGCACCATCTATGTGAATTTTTAGAGAAAGGGGATGGCTTATAGGGATGGAAAATCAGATCCCCCTTTTGGGGGGATTTGCTCATAGGCCATGTATTGTAAGATCCCCTTATATACCGGGAAGGTTGGGTAGCCGTCTGTGTAGGAGGAGAAGGCAAAAATAAGAAAATGTTAAAGACTCCTCCGAAACAGACGGTTTTCAGCTGTCTACCTTATACTTAGAAATAGTGCAATAAATCGAAAAATATAAAAATATGAGAAAAAGGAATTCGAATCGTCATTATCCTCATTATTTGGTACTAAAGTTTGATTACAACAATGCACAATAAATGGTGATGGGAAACTAATTTTGCACTTTGCAGAGGCAGGTGAGCTGAGCCAGTTCAAACCCGCTGAAGACATTGGCCACGAAAACCAAACCCACCTCAACAAAGTGGACATCACAACAATAAGGCCTATACTACTAGTAATTAGTATATGGAACGTCAGTGGCGCAGATAACCTATTAAGATTGAAGAGCGCCATCAGCTCCTCCAACAACAACAGCTAGGAATAGTAAGTTGTGGTTTCACTCAGGACGCTGCCACGTAGTGGCAGCGTCCCGGGGCTACCCACGACCCAAGCCGCGCCACACCAACACACACCCGAACACTCTCCATCTCTGTGCACACAATCAAGCAGTTAGTAATATCGCCGAGTCGCTTGCCGACGGGTACCTCGGCGGCTACGCCTACTCCTCCGCATTTGGTTTGTGAGACGAGCCTGCGTCGACCCGGCCAGCCGAGCGACACGAACTCTGTCGAACTGTCACTGGCCAGCACTGACTGTGAAGTGATTAACAGATTTTAACATTGAATGTTTGTTATACAAATATACTTACACACAACCAGGCAACGATGTCAGAAATAATCAGCAGTAAAAGTGGGAAGCAGTCAATTCATTAATCAATCCTCCATGAGAAATGTAAAGAATCGACGGAAAATACAAATGCTAGTCTAACTTTTGCCAGCACTTATCCCCCACCACAGGTCTTTCACTGAATGACGTACATGCGAGACCCGGAAGAGTTCCTCGATGTAAAAGCATAGTTGATTCGTCAATATACGTGTTTGACTTATATTTGGACGAATGACAGCGAATATGATAAAACATGGTTACGGGGTTGCCTATACTCCCTCTGAAAATTTTAAAAATAGACAAAAATATGCATCTATTCATAACATTTATTAAATATTTGCTTGCAAAAATAATTATGTTATTTATATTTATGTTATCTTTAGAGATACCATAAGATTTTTGGTAAAACGTCATATTTTTACCTGTTATTTTAGAAAGAGATTGGTAAATGGAAGCGCCAATTGCCAACATGGCACTTGCATGCGATATGCATGCGTGATCGTGATCGCGGAGAGAAAAAGAGGGCGCTGTGTACGAAAACTGTCTGCTACAGGTAGGTTCACTTCAATTTCTCATGAGAGACAAGCCATGCAGGAGCCTGAGATTGTGGCTCCCACTTGATGCAAGACATTTTCATTTCTTGATAGCCAAAGCAGGTGATGGTGTGGGGAGGTGGACAGGCTGACGCAGGTAACGGTGCTCCCTAAAGATATCTTGAACACCAGAAACTAAATCAAGGATAAACAATTAAGGGAGAGGTGGAATGAAGAAAAATAGAAAAGGAGAGAGAGAGAGAGAGAGGGGGGTGGGGAGAGCTGAGAGAGACAGGGGACAGAGAGAAAGGGGGGGGGGGGAGAGAGAGTAACAAAGAGTAAGAAAACACGCGAATTTAAAAGTTGCAGCTTGGTGACTTTGGACTTCGTGACTTCGGATATTTTTTCAGATTTTCGCTTCCCACGGCGGGCCAAAGAACAAGAACCCTGCATCCGTCATTTTTTTAAATTATTATTATTATTATTTTTTTTTTAATTTATGTTATTTCATTTTATTTATTTATTTATTTATTTTTTATTTTTCTTTTTTTTTTTTGTTGGGGGGGGGGGGGGGGGGGGCTCAGTGGGGGCTAGACCCGGCCGACGCGGCTACGGTCAGGCTGACTATAAGGCTCTTTTTAATATAGATGGTCTAAGATGCTAAAATGAATTTCGGGAAAGGCTCCCGAACTATAAGAGCTTGAAGCCCTGTCTATCACCACAGCCTTTTACTGGAAGTGAGGGCATAATTGTTTCCCTCTATCAGACCGAGGGGCACCCCCCCCCCCCCCATAGTACTCCGTTATAAAACGCAAAGTTTCACTATTTTACTTAAAGTAGAACTTTAATGATTTTAAATATTGGCTTAATACTTATTATTGCATAGATGGCATAAATTAAACAAGGTTATCCAAATTCAACGCTTGGAAACATTTGAAGTAATGATTATTATCAATTATAAAACGGTAAAATACAGCCCCCGATATAGCAGCTGAAGAGCTCCTCGAACGTTGCTGAGATATTTGACGACACACCATGGACCAGTCATGTCTAAGCAGACGATGTCCCATAACATCTTACACATTTTTCAGAGCCTATTTTGTCATCTCCTCTTCACTTATTTCTCTTCCTTCACTAGCGTCAGTCTTAATGTTAGTCTGTTGCCTCACTCTTAACTTCGTGTATGGTATTATTTTGATGAAAAATACAGCGTTAAAAAAAATTAAGGAATCAGTCACTTGTAAACAAAATAAGACGCCATTGTATTTTCAGCTGCTTGCACCGGGGCATGTTGGGCGTTTCAAGAGGGAACGAATACCATCCTGCTATTATTCGGAGGGCTTTTCAATTTGAAAGTGGTGTTTGTTTCATTGATCATTGACCCTTATCCTGTGTATTTACAATCAAACGGTTTTAGCTATCAGAATCAGTTTCACTTTCCCTTTATAATGGTGTGAATATAAGGTCATGTTTAAATACACCAAACTCTTTATAATTTGATAAATAATTGCATTGCAATTACGTTCATTCATTATAGGACGTCGTCTGCTTAAGCAGGATCGATCCCGAGTGTGACGACATCAAAACATCGATATTTCTGGCGAATCCTCGGATATTCCAGATGCTGAGAAGAGCTTTTATTTGTGTTGTTTTTATAATCATCAGATACGCAGTTGACATAAAACTTATACGATTGCCATCTGTAAGCTTCCCAGTTTCTAGTGATACATTATTGCCATATTTGTGATTTTTTTTGAATACCTACTTTAACGTATATAACGGTATTAAAGGTGTTTAGTGCTCCTAATTTATTCGTTCGCATAAATTAGTAAGTTTTCCATGGGTGAAAATGCAAAGTTCCACCTTCAGATTATCTCCAAAATGGTCGTATCTGCAAAACCCTGCATGTCTAGAAGCACTTGAAGCGAGAGGCAAATGGGCCCACTCATGTTCCCGCTACTATCATAGATGGGATGCTCTCACCCCCCCCCCCCCCTCCAATTGCTTGGTGCATGGAATCTCATGGATTTTCATTTTCTTCGTCGTTGTTGGTGATGGGGTGGGTTTGGTGCAGGTTTTATGGAAGTTTTTATCTTTTTTTTAGGCAGTGGGGGAGGGGGCTCGTGCGCGCGGTGTTGGCGGTTTGTGTTTGATTGGTTGTGGATTCGGAAATTCATAGCTTTCTTGTTTCTATAGCTGGATTTTGCTCGGGCTTCCGTAGGTCTTTTCTTTTATTTTCTGCTTCTTTTGAAGCCAACTTGATATCGCGGTGGACTTTCCCGATTATTGTCTCTCTTAATTACAACTGTAATTCATCATTGTTGTACCTCACCATTTTATTCTATTCCATTTATGTAAGTCACGTGGATTGGAAATGAAGATCTTACATGTAGTTATACTTATTTAGTTAATCTTTTTCTTTTCCCGGCATCCGTGTGACTCAATTCTAAATCTACTGTTGTTTTGTATTCACCGATTCAGTCTTGAATTTTGTTTTTGCCGAATAATAATAATAATAATTTTGCCTTTCCTACGGATTCAGAAATTTAAAAATTATATTCAAGTGAGGGAGCATTAATTGCTTCCTATCGCACATAAATACGTTTCACGAGTTTTTCTGGTTTCAGATTCATCAATTTAACTTTGCGCCCCAACAAAGGGTAAAGGGCTTGTAGTTTTCAAAGGTCCGAAATTTGAAGAAAAAATAATCAAAATTTAGGTTCCCCATCCCATTTATAACGAGAGGGTCTCTCTCCCAGAGAGGCGCAAATATTCAAATTGAATGATATAAGCTAAGCGCCTTAAAACCCAAACAACCCCCCCCCCCCCCAAAAAAAAAAAATAAAAGACGCAGACCCCCACCTCTTACACACACACACACACAAACACATGTCCCCCAGAAACCGTGTGGTAGTAAAGAGACTTTTAGATCATAAATAAATTTATCATGGTTAATCTTGAGGAAGCATATAATCTGGGGTGTGTATTTAGAAGTCCTCCTTGCAATGTAAAGTTCCAATATACGAGGAGCAATTTTTTTTTGATCGCTTGGTCACTATGCTCCCTCGTAATATGGTGAGTCTACCTTGTATAGGTTTTAACTGTATACACAAAAAGTCAGAAGCTTGTTCATAAGGTTTGCTAAGTTATCTTATATACAGTTTGTAATTTAGCAGTTACCGGTGTTTACTGTGCTGTAATATTGGCTGTAATTTCCCTATATATGTGATCAAAATTCAAAAGTATATTCACTCGCATGAGAATAAACTTAATAAAATTTAAAGTTACTTATTATGTAACACAGTAGAAGTTTATAGGACTAACTTTAAACTCAATGCTTATATGCAAATTGTAATTGGAAATAAACAGGTGCTGCGTAGCTCGGCCAGGGGACGGGCGGTTGCCCCCGAACAAAAAAAAACTCCCCAACTAGAAAAAAAAAGCCGCGAGAGAAAAAGTATTAGCGTCCAAATGGTTGAAAAGCAATCAGGGTGTCGAACTAACTTTCCGACCGCCTAAAAAAAGGTGTGAGCCGTTATATCTTTTACTCAAAATATAAAAGTCAAAGCTTTGGCGCTTCTCACGGAGAGAGGCGCTTCTCACGGAGAGAAGAAACTTCCCTTTCTGTGCCAAAAAAAAAAAAGCCGCGAGAGAAAAAGTATTAGCGTCCAAATGGTTGAAAAGCAATCAGGGTGTCGAACTAACAGTCTTTCCGACCGCCTAAAAAAAGGTATGAGCCGTTATATCTTTTACTCAAAATATAAAAGCCAAAGCTTTGGCGCTTCTCACGGAGAGGGTAAACTTCCCTTTCTGTGCCAAAAAAAGAGTATAGCGTCCAAATAATTGAAAAGCGGTCAGGGCATCGAACTAACTTTCCGCCTAAAAGGGGTACGAGCCGTTATCTTTCTCTCATAAAAAATGTCAAAGCTTTAGCGCTTCGCGCCGGGAGGGGAGGGGGGAACTCCCCCATTTGGCCTGCACCCCCCCCCCCAGAGCATTTCGCTCGAATTGCCCCCTCCCACCCCATCCCGGCCCTGAAATTAAATCCTAGCTACGCGGGTGGGAATAAATTGTGTGATTTGCTTGTGTATATAATGATAAATATGTTGAGAGCTTAATACCCTGAGCAATATTCTCTCTCTCTCTCTCTCTCTCTCTCTCTCTCTCTCCCTTTCTCCTCTCTCTCTCTCTCTCTCTCTCTCTCTTTCTCTCTCTCTCTCTCTCTCTCTCAGTTTCCCTCTTCCACCAAAATACATGTATATACACTAGGGAAAGTCCACCCTGATACAAAGTTTATATAACAAGAAACAGAAATTTATGAATGTTTGTAATTGTATACATCAAACATAATAAGTCCGTGACGGTATCTTGCTAAATCATCTCCCATTTGCCCTGTCCTGAAAAACACTTTTTTTTTCACTAAAAATATTTTAGCGTTCATGCACTCTAAATAATCACTCCACTTATACTTTTACACAAAACTTGTATGATTCAAATTTATTCCCTCATCAAAACAAAGAAAATTAAGATTTATGCATTTTTGTGTGCGGAGCAAATGGGAGAGGAGCTCGCAAGATAGGTCACGGAGTTGCCATTTGTGTTTGGTTGATTACAATTACAGACATTCATAACTATCTTATTTCTTATCGAATTTTGCTCAAACTTTCATCTGTTTCTGCTTCTTTTAAAACCAACTTAATATCAAGGTGGACTTTTCCTTTTAGAGCGTATAGACCTTGCTACTTGTATTTTCTATACATTTCTCTTTGTATGATCTGTAAGTGTTTGTTAAGCACTTGTTTGAAGAATAGAAAATCGTCAGTCAGTGGCAGGGAGTGGGGGTACCTCTGGCCCGAGCAAACTCCGGGTGCCCCGTTATTTATTGGGCCCTATATATGGATGGAACTTGCATGCATAACCTTTTTTATATTTTGATTTTTTTTTCGGCTGGGGGGGGGGGGGGTGGATAAGAATATTGGAGTAAACAGCACCACAAGAAAATACTGATTATTCTTTGTCCATTGTTATAGTATGGCAGCTATTTGTGAAGTCAAAATATTTTATGGGAACTTGTTTATAATTTTATATTGAGATAAGCTTTTGTGCCATTCCGTTATGTCAGGCGCGGTGCGGTGACGTTCTACCTGCGGCTTTTTTTCAGAATGAGCGCCCTCTCTATATGTTGACGATTCCAACTCGAATCTCGCCCGCGAATATATCCTACACTTATAAAATACAGATCATGATGTTGTAAGAATATCCAGCCACCACTCACATAAAAAGAATAAGAGACGCTGTTTTAATGATCAAAATGAATATTTAAGACTCTGTTGAAATAACAGAGGTTTTTGTAATGATCAATAGGGTAACACATATTTCCCTTTTCATTGGATATAATTATATAGTCGAACGTATGATGCCATGCATTCACGATCGCGAGCTAGCTAGCTAGCTAGCTGCGCGAAACTGGTTTCGACCGGTTTTTATTCGCCAAAAATTTCCATCACTCGAGACGCTGAATCTGCTGGATAGGGACGGAAGCCAGAGATACTCTGAAATAACCCATATACTAATGGCTGAAAACACTTCAATGTAGCAAATATGGTGCAAGACTGAGCTGTAGAAAGCTTGTTTACGAATGCTTTTAATATAAGCGTCCTATAACATATCCACATTTGCGATCATTTACTAGGCAGATATTTTCACGTGGGTTCTGCACTCGTCTTTGGCGGACGGCAGCGAGGAGCTAGCCATCGGTAAGTAGGCGGCATTCTCATTGGTCCAGGCCAGGATATGAGCGAGCGCTATGACTATGTTGAGACTGAGTGAAGTATGATGGGGAGCCCTATGTCCGCGCACCTACGATTTTGACATGTTTGACCTGAAAATGAACAGGAATTTCTGTAATATTCCAGTAATGTAATTTTATATTATTCCTGATATCTAAAGAGTAAATTTGCAAAAAATTCATCAAACTTAGAGCAAGAACAATGCCATTTTCACAAGAAACGGCGGCCGTGTCAATTCAAATTTCAAGTAATTTCAACATTGAAAAAACAGTGGTGCCCATATCATCTGTGCACTGGCACGTTCGCTTACTACACAGTGGTTGATTTCACGCGGGGGCTCGGTGTAGGCCTACTGTTGCCTTGTTGGTGTTTGGTTGGTGTTGGTGTTGGTGTTGGTGTTTGTGTTGGTGTTTGTTTCATTCATTCATTCATTTATTTTCCACTTTCAACTTTTCATATTTACAATGATAATACAGTTTACATTGCATGAAATTGAAAGGGAAGGAGGGCAGACTAAAATTTAAAAGCAGAGCTGGTGGTTGTATTTGTAACAGGTGTAGGGCCTAGCCCTAGCCTAGGCCATTCCATTCCATATACAGATATAGGCCCCATTCATGGTCATGTTCGCAATTATGAATCAAAAGTTTAATATGAGAAACTTTTGAAACAACAACAAAAACAATTGATTCATTAATAGTGCGTGCACGGCCCGCTCGCAGCCGTCTTGTCTAAACTTGTATCACCATGCCCATGGGAAGATTACCTGATTAGATTTTTGGGTATGTACATGTAGACCCTAAACTTAAGTTTTTGATGGCTTCCCAAAACTCTACATTAGTAAATTGGGCCTAGGCCTACCTTTAATTTCAGAAATTGACATCTAGGACTTTGTCCTTGGCTTTGACCTAGGGCCTCGGCAGTAATCTAGTGTTCCTATACAGCTATTTGCACTAAAACTCACCGGAAATCTTAGATGGATTTACCAAATGATCTTAGTTTTACAAACTTTTGATACAATATACCTTACTATATTTAACACATTTCTTTCCAATATCCTATTTTGTTACCAATACTGTACATGAGCTTTAAATTTCAGGTTTTAGCCTTGTTAACGCGATAAAGTCAAGAACCATTTGACGTATGAACATGATGAACTTCAAACTTGGTGCTAGTATGTAGCACCATAGGAAGATGATCTAATTAGATTTTCTGGGTTCGTAGGTCTAATGTCAAAGGTCATAGAGGTCAATTTCTGATATTTCAGGTTTTAGCCTCTTTATCGAGATATTATCTAAGAACCATTTGAGCTGTGAGTTTCAAAATTATTAGTATGCATTACCATAGTTAGACAAACTGATTAGATTTGGGGGTAAGTAGGTCAAAGATCATACTGTAATTGCAGAAATATTTGCGTTACATTAATTTTCGGCGGACGCGATTTCTAGAACACACGAAAATATTAGCACCATTTCTTATGCCTTTTTTTGAATGGACGCTGCATTGCGCGCTTCATCTGAATAATACATGTTTGAATCCAATTCATTTTAGAGTGCGTGTGTGTAGTTGTGTCTGTAGCCTGTAGCATGCATTTGAATGGACCGCGTGTGTGTGAAACAATAAATGGTGTCACATTTTTGCGAGTGAGTAATTGTGCAGCGCGAATTCAAGAACCCGCAAATATGTTTTGGGGTAGCTCAGCGCGAAAATTTAATCACGCGAAAATAACAGCGTTTACAGTATATTGAAAGGAGGAACTTTCTGTCATCAACCATTTACGTGGTATTTGCAAGTTCCTCTCTTACATGTACTAGCTTATGTGTTTAATTGCATGGACATGATTAACTAAGGTGTTATTTCTGCATATATTGTCCTCACTACCTTTTTTAAAGCTAATAGATAGCTGATATTTATCTTCAATTACAGAGATAAAAACATGAATTTTTAATCAGGATAAAGCTGAAAAGCACAAATAGGCAAGTGTACAGAAATTCAGAACATTAAAGAAAGGAAGGAAGATATCAGGGGAAACATCATTTAAAGGAAATCCAACCTTATGGCAAGTTGCTCTGAAAGAGAGAGGAAATTTGAACGGAATCAGAATTAGGAATTTATGAAAGTTGTAATCACTATACATATGGGAATTTCAAATTCGCCGAATAGGTAATGTCACTGTAATGTAGTTGCGGACAACTCCCCCATTCGCTCCAACACACAAAATGACTAAAATGTAATTTTTTTCAAAATGTATTACTCAGTAAGATCTTTTTCTTTCATGAGGACATATAACAATGTGCTATCTCCAATATATTTTTAGTACTGCCCGAGGGTTAAGGCGCTTCGGAGAAAACTGCAAATTAATGTGTACGACAAACGGGAAATTGCCAATTTGAAATTCTCATAAGTGTAGTGATCTCATTTTTCAAACATCCATAACTTTCTTATTCCTTGTCCGATTTCTTTCAAACTTTCACCATCCTATTTTTCTTATTTTTCTGCTTTCACACAAATCATCTTATTACCAAGGTTGGATTGCCCTTTAAATTGTTTAACAGTCTTAATTTTCTTAAAAAAGAGAATGAAACCCCAAACTTGTATGCACTTTAATAGAAGCAAAACAATGTAAGAAGCATATCACTGAAAGTTTGAGGAAAAACAGATAAAGAATAAAAAATATGGAAAACAAACTGCTGAAAACTGCTTATCCAATAATAGCGAGCCAATGGAGTAAAATGGAGTCAAAAGGGGCCTGAGCTTTCGATCGTAGCAGAATCTTTGTCAGAGGCAAAAAGACGAACATAAAAAACAAGACAAGCATATATATAGACTACAGACACAAAACAGTATACATGTAACATGAACTGTAAGGGGGGGGGGGGGGGCTGGGGGCACAAAACAATGGAAACAAAAGGAGAGTGTGGGGAGTCAAAAGCAAGGAGGCAAGTAGGTGTGGAGGGGGATTGCCTCTGAAGAAGATTCTACTAGGATCGAAAGCTCAGGCCCCTTTTGACTCCAAAGAATAAAAAGTTATGAAGATTTAAAAAACCTAAAATCACTAAATGAAATTGGCAACATACTCATAATGCTAAGTTATGAGATGCTATGACATTTTTGTGCTCTCTCTTTATAGGTAATTAATAAGAAAATTATCCGATTTCAGCTTTTAAACAAAGAAAATTGAATTATTAACATTGTGCTTGAAATATATATATGAGGAATAAATATATGAACACCACCTTTAATACATAAATGAAATTTTCTAAGATATATTCAAGGAAAGTGGATTTTGACAACATTTGTATAAGGCAATTGGAAAGTATAGTACATTGACATCACAGTATCTCATTAGCATAATGAGGACATTGCCAATATCAGATCTCCATTCATTTAGCGATTTTAGGATTTCAAATATTCTTAATTTTTATATTTTCACTGATATAATTTTTGATTTTTCTGCTTCTATTAAAATGCATTTATTTGGGGGCTTTCATTCTCCTTTAAATTTAGTCGGGAGGCTGTTCCAAAGGATTGGGCCATTATAAAAAATTGAATTTTGTGTTCACAATGTGTGATTTAGAGGAAGATGGATATTTTGCACATTCCTAGTATTGTAATTGTGAATGAAACAATTTATAGTAAAATAGTCATCATAAACCAAAGGGAGAAGGTTGTTAGATAGTTTGAACATGAAAAGTGCAGTATCTAGAGTTAATAATTCATGGATAAAGGTAAACTGGATGAAAGATATGGGCAATGTGTGATAACGCGAATTCCATGTTTCTGTAATTTATGAAATCATTGTATCCCACGGCATTCTGCCGGAGGATACTTCGGATTCAGCAGCGTTCCGCCGCTGCCGCGTCACATTCTTGTGTGCGCTCCAGCGGTCACATTACTCAACAGATTTCTTTCAAACTTTGTATGGAGGTGTATCTTAGTAAAATCTGGACACCTATAATTTTAATTTCTGGGGCCTGTAACATAAAGAGATACAATCGGTCTTACGATTGATATCAATCAGAAGTCTATGGCAGACCATGTACTGAAGAGTAACAATTCTGGATATCGCATATACATGTACGTCAAGCCGTCCTCCGGCCTCAGTCCACTTTCAGAGGTATGTGTAACAGGTCTATCCCTCTCCTTTTCTCCTGTTGTGTCTCTTTCTCTGCTTCTTCCTTTCCCACTCTCCCACCTACTCTGTCTCTTTTTTTCCAGCTCTACCTCTCTCTGTTATTGTCTTTCTTTTATTCCTTCTCCCCCTCTCTTTCTCTCTCTCTCTCTCGTTCTTTGTAAGAATGGTAATAGGATATTGAAGTGTGGATGGGTGTTTGTGTGTGTGTGTGTGTGTGTGTGAGTGTATGTGTGAGCATGAATATGCATGTGACACCTGTTCTACATATTTTTACATAATAGCAATCAAGGGACGTTCTTTTGTCTACTGGGGCGGTTGTGGGGGTGCGGTGGGGGGCTGTATGTTTTGTCCGTTTCTTTGTTCATAGTGTTACAAAAGAAAAGAACTTTAACATATTTTGAATGAAAGATCATTTACATTGAATATTATACATTGAATATTATACATTGTGGGACATAGGGAGGGGGTATAGGGCGTACGTTAGTGTTTGTCAATATATTATTTACTTAGTGATTTTATTCCAACATTCTTCCATGCTTGTTTTGTGAATAATTTAACACTATGGTATGAAAACGAAATGAAGATTTGTATTTGTTTTGAATGAAATCTCTAATACAATATTTTGAAAAAAAAAAAAATGTTGGGATGTGTGTGTAAATTGAAATTATTTTTTTGCTTGTAATACACTTCATGATTAATGTTTATAAGAGTCATAATATATATGCATGGGAATATTTTGTACTATGTATTGCTATCACAGGAACTATGTATAACCAGCTAATCACTTTTTATAGGGTTCTTTTTCTTCATCTTGTACAATTGATGTACAAATGATTTCATGTCATGTAGATCTTGTTTAAGGATGAGAAATGAATAAAATGAATTGAATCTTTATTAACATTATTTACCGTACTGTCACCAGTCGTGGAGGGGTTTGACAGTTTTTCATTAAAAACTTTCATAAAAATAACGTATTTGTTGAGGAATCACCCGCCATTCGATGCCGAATACTTGTGCATAAACTTAAAAAAACAAACTTTGCATCTTGCTTCTACGGCACAAACGCTGCTGCGGCGCTTCTGCTGGGCTTTTGCTGGTCCAGTGTCGCCGCACATTCACCAGTGGTGATGCACCCTTTGCAAAAGATATTGCAAAGGAAGGATTAATCTACGATTAATCACTCTGTTATAGAAATATTAACTTAGCACACGGCGTGTTACGAAGCCATACGCAGTAAGCTATCTGGCTAAATTGCATTGTCTTTGTGGGATTGCGCATGTGCCCTGTGTCCTGTGTATTGCGCTTGTTGGGCTGCTTACGTCATTACTTGTTTGTTGTAGGAATGGCGTATCATGACTGGAGCTTATCATTCTCTGCAAGACGGCCAACTTTGAAGTTGAACAAAGATAACTTATTTCCGCTAGCTAAAACTAAGTAAGTCCAGTTGACTTGTTTATAATATTCAATGTTATACTACTTGGATGATTGAGAACATTCATAGATTTATTTCCCAAATATTTTCATTCCAAAAAAATAGTTGGGTTAACATCTTGTTTTACAAAAAAAATTATCAGAACATAATAAAGCCCCGTGGATAATTCTCTTTGTAAACAAACTTTGCCTGCCATCATTCTTTGCGAGATCGGCAGCGAGCGAAACGCCGTATAGTAATACCTTATTTATTGTAGTACAATACCTGCGAGCCAATCGCATCCATTCATTACACACCGCAGAGGCTGGGGCAGTTGGCATACATGTAGGTCGTTGCAGCAATGAAGCTGCATTACATGGGTGAGCTAGGACTGGTGACATTACGGTACATAAGTTAGTTAGTTTACATTCCTTGGCCACACGGTCAATTTCGGGCTTTATTTTAAGTTCTCTTTTTTCATTTTATTATAATGCAATACATAATATAAGCTAATTGAAACTCCTATCTAACTGTTTTAATTTGATTATAAATTAAAATAAGATATGTTTTTCATGTATAACTGTTTGTACTTTTGGGGGGATTGAAATGCATAAATAAATAAATGAAATGAAAATGAATTTAGTTTGACAATGACATTCATTTACTTCACTTTTCCAGGCGGTTAGCTGTTGGCCTTGTGATAGGAAAAGAAAACTCTTTTACTGACACCATCTCTGGGTGAATCAATGCCTTCACAAAGCATGGCCACGTTGGCTGAGCAGGCTGCAAAGCTGCTCGACTTTAGTCAGAAACTTGACATCAACCTCTTGGACACGGTTGTTGGTGCCATGTACAGTGGAGAGGGTCCAGAAGTGAGTAGCCAATGATTTTATATTTATTTGTTACTGGATGATTACATGTAATTGTACTTCTCCATCTGTTCATTATTTTAATTCAAGCAACTGTCATTTTCTTTCTTTGCTTGTCCTTCATTTGATGTAAGTATGCTTTTATATAAACTATTGAAGATAGTGGGGATGGTGCAAGCATTATGTGCCTGAATGAAATTTAAAGGGAAATCCAACCTTAATGGCAAGTTGCTCTGAAAGAAAGACAGAAAAATCAGAGAAGCAGATAGGTGAAAGTTTGAACGAAATCGGACACAAAATGTAAAAGTTATGAATTTTTGAAAATTGTAGTCACGACATACATGTGAACAGAAATTTCAAATTGGCCAAATTGGTAATGTCACTGTGATGTAGCAGCAATCACATCTGTGTTCTAGTTGTTCTGTTATTTCCAACTTGTACTCTAAGAACTAGAACATGATTTTCTGATTCTTTGTTTACAGCAACAAATGGCTCAACAAATTTTGACTAGTCTGAAGGAGCATCCTGATGCCTGGACAAGAGTAGACACCATACTGGAATTTTCCAGCAATCAACAAACTAAGGTATGAACCACTTTATAGAACAGTATTTCAAGTCAGACTGATAATGACATTAGTAAATCTCACCTTTTGAACACAAACATGAAGCAGTCCATTGTAATACAATGTATTTCTTTGTATTCCCCAGTCTGATAGCCAACAAAAATTAGAATGAAAAATATTGAATACATTGTTATAGCGTTCTATGTGATCGTTCGATGTGATCTGTGAACATTCTGCCTGTGATTTCTTATAAATCTATGTTGAAATATTATGTGAAGTCAACTCCTAAATATCGGCTATTGCTCAACCCTATCTATCTGGGCATAGTGCTTGGTTAGTAATAGGCCATTGCTATCTCACGGAGGTTGGTGGAGTACTGTTTTGATTGTTAATGCATACACACATTGCAGTGTGGTTGAAAATGTGTTTTTTGTTAGGGGCCATGGAAAAGAAATGTATTCAAGCTTAATTCATAATTACAAGTCACATGATTTGTATAATTACTATTATTAGGCCAAATCAAAATTATCCTAGTTTTTTGTCCCCTCCCGCATCCTTTTGTGTGCCTGCCTACATTTTACTGCAGACCCCTGAAATTAAAACTTGATGTCTTTTAGGGGTTTAAAGGGACCCCCCAGAAGAATATAAAGATAATGGAAAGCTGTGCCAAATAGCATTTGTATGTGCGGCGGCCATCTTGGAAAAATATCAAATAACACGGTACCCCCTCCTCATTTTCGAAAAAAATCTGGATGAGAAAGTAGGAATCAGTTTTAATTAGCCTTATTTTATGTCTATCATCTCATATAGAATGATGTTTTTTATTCCCATGGAAAGGTATTCAAGCACTTGACTCTACATTAAAAACAAATCCATTTTTTTTTTCTTCTGTCTCGTGTCTGCAGTACTATGGATTACAGATCCTGGAGAATGTAATCAAGACTCGATGGAAAGTATTACCACGCACTCAGTGTGAAGGAATCAAGAAATACACAGTGGGACTCATCATCAAGATATCTTCTGAGCAAGAAATGGCTGATGTAATTAATTCATCTTGTTGGTAGTTTGGTTTAATATGCAGATAGGTCAGCTTGTTGATTCATACTGATTACCATATTTCTATAGAACAAACAATATGTATAATAATACAAATTTCACATATTTTCTAAAGATGAAAGGAAAACTAAACTACAAATCATTGTAAGTAATATTATGCTATGATCAAAATATTCTTTTCTTTTTCTTGGGACAGACATGCATTTTATTTATCACTTTTGGAAAAAAAAGTTATGGTCACTTTCTTGAAAAATATAAGATTAAATATGCTGAGGTTGAATACCATTATTATTAACATGATATGAAATACAACACACAGGAGCAGTGAGCCATTTAGCTCTTGAAAGCTTTTAAACAGTTATGGAAAACTAAAACATTTCTCAGGCAAAAGTCAAAGAAATACATGAAAATTGTTCAAAAAAATAAAAATCTCCATTTTCTACAGCAAATGACAAATGGGCTGCTTGTGAATATGATTTTTTTCTGATGTAGGCACATCTATGTTTTTCCATCCAATGAAAGCTGCAGGAATAGGTTGTGTTTTCTTATTATGTTTGTACAGAAAGAGAAGGTGTATCTTGGGAAGTTGAACATCATCTTGGTACAGATCCTAAAACACGAATGGCCTAGGAACTGGCCTTCATTCATCAGTGATATTGTTGGTGCCAGCAAAACAAATGAATCTCTGTGTCAGAACAACCTTGCCATCTTGAAGCTACTCAGGTATGAAGAAGTATACTGTCTTCAGTAGTATGATCAGCATTTCTTATGAAAAGAACTAAGCCTGAGTCATATCAATTATTTCATAATCCGGGATTCGACGGCTTTGATCCGGTCGAATACCGGTGCATCGATAAATGATGGGCGGTGAAAACAGTTGCACACAGTTGCGCGCAGTGCATGCACCGGTGACCGGTCCGCTGGCATCGCGGGCATATGTATGGGGCTCTCGCTGCTAAACACACTGGTGTTCGCCACTGTTTGGTGTGTTATTTAGCAAACACAACTTTTTGTTTATCACAGGGAACTCGCTGTGGTCTTTCGTTTTCACTTTTGCTAGAGCTTTTTGTACTTAGGAATATCAACTTACATGATACTTGCGTCAAAATTAAACACACTTCATCCAGGGCCATATGCAGTGCCACCACAAATTCAGACACCACGCGCACGTATGTACGTCATGTCAAGTCAAAGGGACGCATACTACATACCGATACAGCTCGACCGCTTGCACTTTTACTCTGACACATAACTTTCAAAGTGACTTGATCGACCCACTCAATTACTCATTCTGCTAAGCTTGTTTCTCGATCTCGGATCTCGCCACTTCTCGGGTAAGCCTACTCGCTCTCGATCTCTCTGTTTAAATATCGAACTCTGTCTCACACCACATCGTTCAGCAGACAAAATAAGGTCAACATTGGTTCATGGTAGGGCGCTCACTCCACATTTTATGCATGTCACATGACCTGTCGTGATTATTAGCACAAAATAAAAGACGTTTTCCACACTAACTTAATTCACTCACGCCGAGCTAGCTGGACAGAGCTGCTATAGTGCTCTGCGATCGCGCGTGTACAATGAACTATGCCTTCAATAGGCTGTATGTCGACGACTCGATCGACTTGACTGGTAGGGCGAGTTACTACACCCGCCGGCCGCCTTGGCCACCCGCGCGACTTGAATAGCGCTCTGGCTAGGCTAGTAGTGCAGTGATGTTTCCTCGCGATTGCTTTGAGCTAGCTATGAAGACACTCCAACTATTTAATCAATGCTTTTCCTGCAAACTCACAATGAGAGACAGAGTAAGCAAAATAATATATAATAAATTGCATAAAACGGTAAAATGATAAAGGATTTGTTTTATTTTCTCTCTCTCTCTCTGTATAATGTATTACAAATCGATGCACCGGTTTTGCCAAAACGAAAACGGGATTCGATGTCTTCGATCGAACACCGGCTAACCAATCGATTCGACTCAGGCTTAAAAAGAACCAAGAAAGTTATGGATGTTTAAATAATGAGATCACTCAATCTATGCAAATCTCAAATTGGCAATTTGATGAGTCGATTATGATGTATTGGCAGTCAACTTTCCCGTTTGTCGTACACTAAAATATCGTTAATTTGCAGATTAAGCCTGAGTCGAATTGATTGGTTAGTCGGTGTTCGATCGAAGACATCGAATCCCGAATACGTTTTGGCAAATTCGGTGCATCGATTTGTAGTCCGCCAGATTTTTGACTACCGTAGCCTCCATGAAAAAATCAAATAAAAAAAGAAACTCCGTAACGTACAGCATATATACTAGCAGAGAACGTGAAGGCGACTTCAAAATTCAAACTGTTGGCTAACTTTCGCTAATTCGCTCGCGGAGGACGTCGCGCTTTACCTGTGCTTTCTCTATGGAAAAATCGTTTTGTCGTTACGAACTGAAGTTTACGATAATTTTCTTGCACTCTCTCTGCATTGTCAATTTGACAATTGTATAATTGAACATGATAAATACGGGCATGAGTACGAGTGTTCCTACTTAATTCGCAATAACTAATATCACACTCTCATCAAATTGGCAATTACTTCTGAATGATCTCTGAAGCTGAATGAAGTCGAGTCTATATTGAGCGACGAAAAGTTTATTTCGTATTGTTTGTTTTTTTGGGCATCGAACAAACGTGTTCCATTCAGCTCTCCAAAGACGAAGTAAGATTATTAATTCTTTGAATTTGAATCATTGTCGGGTGTGTCGACAATGAGCATCGCTTCGTGCGACACTAGTGATATTTTGGCTAGCCATACGGACTAGAAACTTAAGATTTTGGCTCGTCCGCTGTGATTTTTACTAGCCATTGGCTAGCGGGCTATCGTTAATTTCGAGCAACGAGAGCCCATACATATGCCCGCGATGCCAGCGGACCGGTCACCGGTGCATGGTGCATGCACTGCGTGCAACTATGTGCAACTCTGTTTTCACCGCACATCATTTATCGATTAACCGGTATTCGATCGAATCAAAGCCGTCGAATCCCGGTTTATGAAATATTCGATATGACTCAGGCTTATTGCAGATTTCTCCTAAGTGGCAGTGCTTAAAATATATAGTATATAGCATGTTGTTATAGGTCCTGATAAAAGAAAAAGATTCTCCTCAGTAATGCATTTTTGAAAAAAAATGACATTTTAGTCATAGTTTGGAGCGAATGGGGGAGTTGTCTGCTACTACATCACGGTAACAGTTTTGATTTGGCCAATTTGAAAGTCCCGTATGTATAGTGATTACAACTTTCAAAATTCATAACTTTTTTTAATATTACTTGTCCGAATTCATTCAAACTTTCACCAGTGTGCTTCTCTAATTTTTCCTCTTTCTTTCAGTACAACTTGCCATCAATTTTGGATTTCCCTTTAAGTTTTTTTAACCGTTTAGTATTTGCTGTATCATCTTGCTTTTTGTTTTATGTATCTTCACACTATTCATCTCTTTCTTTTAAAACTTATACAGTGAAGAGGTGTTCGATTTTTCCAGCGGGCAAATGACCCAGGCCAAAGCAAAACATCTCAAGGATAGCATGTGTAACGAGTTCTCTAGTGTATTTCAGCTGTGTCAGTTTGTTATGGTAGGTAGTCAACAAAAACAATGTCCTACTTTATCAGGAAATGCATTGGCAGAATGTCAACTATTTTGTGCTTTCAACTATTGGTTGCTAAATTTAAAGGCTTTATTTGTATGAATAAGCCAGTTCGTTTCCATTTTACGCATGTGCAGACAGAGGTCATTTGTTCTGAGTACAATTGACCTGTAAACACTGCCATTTTTGTACGCACCATGATGCGTACAAGTATGATTTTACATGTTGAACAAGTAGCGCGCCAACCAAAACAGATGTGCGGGGGCATACAAATTTGGGTCATTTTTATCATGTATTAGTTACGAACTGGCTTATTAGATCATGACATGTTGTCAAGTATTGTTTCTGTCATTTTTGTAATAAGTAATTGTGTTTGGCTCATGCATTCACATGGGCTTGAAATATCATATACAGAGCATTCTCATTCCTTTAATATTAGTTTGGAAGAAGAAAGAAATTTAATCTGAAAAGGATTGCTCTTCAGATGCCTTCATATTCAAAATATGACAAGAAATAACTGAAAAATTTGGACCAAACTTTCATGACATATGCATGTGTAGCTCCATTTACACATTTCTGTGTGAGGTTCATGTGACTTTTAGCAAATTGAGTTAATTTTGATGTTTCCAAAACCTCACAGTGTACTACATGAGCTACCTTTTCCCAAATCCCAATGGCCTCCAAACAGTTTCTTTCACAAATTTGTGATAACCTGGAAAATTAGTTCCCTTTTATCCAGTCGGGGAACAAGGGATTTTAAGATTAAATCATATAAGTCAAGGAAAAATAAGGGAATTTTATTGGTGCCATCACCCCCCCCCCCCCAAAAAAAAAAGGTGATGAAAGGATGGCTGTGAAGGGTGCTGGTAATAGGTTGAAATAATGGTCCTGAAATCTTTAACTCCATCAGTGAAAAATCAGGGAATTCTTTGTCATTAAATGCTGGGAACCTGTAAAGATAGCATGGCTTAAATTTGTCTTTTTTGAATATCTGTTGATTTGATTCTTGTCAAGTCTCTGCCATTGCTTTAGGACTTATTTGTTTTTAAATGATGCAGTTGAAGAAGCCATGTGAAACGGATTCAAATTCAAAACATATCTATGTTTCTTCTCTTTTCCCCAGGATAATTCTCAGAATGCCTCCCTTGTTGGGTCTTGTCTAGAGACCTTGCTGAGATTTTTGAACTGGATCCCACTGGGTTACATATATGAAACAAAGTTGATCAGCACTTTGATATACAAGGTAGTGTCTGTCCTATGCAGTGTTCTGTAGATTGCATCCTATTTATGGTCTCTTTCTTGTTTTTCTTCTTTGTATGCTATAGTTTTGTGTTTTTAAAAACATTAAATTTTTACTTTGAAAATAGATTTGAATTCATATTTTACAACAAAATGTACAGCAATAATTTTTACAGTTTTGTATGAAAATATATAGTACGAAAAGACATGCAAGCTTTCATGTATGTGTATTTGTTGAGTGATGAATGTTCATTTTGCTGAGCAATAACTGGAAGTAAATATTCATGAAGCCCTATGATATTATAGTTCACCATTTGCTTCCTTTTCCCATAGGTAATCCTACCTTATAAACAGATCAAGATAGTTGTCACAACCAAGATAAATCCAGATTCATTGCCATTGACATACATGTAATATCCTCTCTTCTTCACTCCACAGTTTCTTAATGTGCCGATGTTCAGAAATGTCACTCTCAAGTGCCTGACAGAGATTGCTGGTGTAAATGTGAGCCAATATGACCAGCAGTTTGTTGTACTCTTCACCCTTACCATGACGCAACTGAAACAGGTAGGTTCCCACACTCAATGAATGATTGGACCTGTAGAGCTGATCACTTGATTATATTATAAGTCATATGGATTTTATTCTTATTTTTAGCTTGTTGTAACCTTGCACAATGTTAAATTAGTTTTATTCTATTGCAGATGAGCAAAGAATCAGACAGAATTCAAATGAAGATGTATTTGAAAAGATTAAATATTTTTGTGTTATACTGATGTAGAGATATGTCATGATTGCAGCCCTATTAAAATCATTTGAATTTTCATAATTATCTTCAAAATTTCTCTTGTACTTTGACAGATGCTGCCATCCACCACCAATATAAAGCAAGCTTACTCAAATGGTAGAGACGAAGAACAGAATTTCATCCAGAACCTGAGTCTCTTCCTATGTACTTTCTTCAAGGAGCATGTTGAACTCATCGAGAAGAAACCAGAGTTTCATGAAATTCTCTTAGAGGTGAGACGAAAAGTGAAATATGACATGTCTGTCATACTCAGTATCACGATGCATGTAAAGTTGTGGAATCAATCAACTTAACCTCTCTTTTGTTTTACTTTGTTATATTTGTTCAGTGGTTGCACCTATTACAATTTGCTATTCGTTCATTTATGATCAGAAACAAATTTTGTGACAATGTATCAGAGATCATTAGTATTTCAAGTATGGGAGGTGAAATTTTAAAACCTGTTTTCATTCTTCATTTCTAGGCACACCATTATCTCCTCCGTATTTCTGAGGTAGAAGAAACTGAAATTTTCAAGATTTGCCTAGAGTACTGGAATACCTTGTCATCAGAGTTATACAGAGAGAGTCCATTCCCATCCACGCCTTCCTCTCCTCTATTGCTGGGTAGTGCTAACAACAGTGTCCCACCTCGCAGGCAACTCTATCTTCAAGTACTATCAAGAGTAAGTCAGAAGCTCAATCAGTCTACCCTGGCTTGTCTGTATCATTGGTAACAGCTGTGCGCACTTCTAAATGATTTAAAACATTTTTTTACAGTAATATGGAGGATTCGACTTTAATAATTTTATTGTACTTGTGTAATTTATAAATGATCAAATACTATATCGAAGAGCAAAAGCTCTTTGGAAGAGCATACAGACATTGATGAATATGTTATATATGCTATACAAGAACTGAGTATTATTAGCATTATAAAAGTTGTAGTGGACAGTGCAGGTTACCTTTGAATTGAAGATGCATAATTCAGGATTTGTTTCATTTGTAACAATGTCACTGTTTTATTTGTTTTCAGGTAAGAAGAATAATGATATCTCGAATGGCCAAACCTGAGGAAGTACTAGTAGTTGAGAATGACCAAGGAGAGGTTGTAAGAGAATTCATGAAAGACACAGACTCCATCAATATGTACAAAAACATGAGAGAAACCCTTGGTAAGTTTTTAATTATGTTAAACTTGTGAGGAATATATCTGTATTTATACTTTGACAAATCAGTCAGTGTTTTCAACACCGACTTGACATATATCAAGTGCTCTTGCTCTTGCTCTTGCTCCTACAGTACTCTAGTTTATATTCTGCATTATTAGATCTGTGTTGTCCCTTGAAACCTAATATTTTTTTTTGCTTTTTCTCCCATTTTCAGTATATCTGACCCATTTGGACTATGCTGACACTGAAACCATCATGACAGAAAAGCTCCAGCTGCAAGTCAATGGACAGGAGTGGTCGTGGAAAAACCTGAACACGGTAAGTCAAAATTATTCATAGTATTATGTTTAGGTGCCATTATGTAGATCTCATGTGGTCTCCTATGTTTTAGTGGGGGAAGTGATGGTAAAATTTGGTTTTGATAGATGATTAAAGTGATATTGTTCTGTTTCTCTATCTTTACAATAGCTATGCTGGGCAATAGGATCCATCAGTGGTGCTATGCATGAGGAAGATGAGAAGAGATTCTTAGTGACAGTGATCAAGGAGCTCTTAGGACTGTGTGAACAGAAAAGAGGAAAGGACAACAAAGCTATTATAGCTTCTAACATCATGTACGTTGTTGGACAGTATCCCAGGTTTCTGAGGGCACATTGGAAGTTTCTCAAGACTGTTGTCAACAAACTCTTTGAGTTCATGCATGGTAAGGAGTTAGTTTGTTAATGTAAACAAGGATAAAAGCTCTCATTATGATTCAGTAGCAGTGAGACCAGATCTATGAACGTACAAGAAGGAACCTGGTTATATGCAAGATAAATGCCTGTCTTGTAGTATCAATCACTTCTTTTCAATGGAAATATTTAATAAGATGCTACATTTTCTAAAATTATGTGTTAGTTGCAATCATATTTATATGCATTTTGATTCTTCTTATTTAGTTATTATTCCCCATTTAGTTTTCTTTATTATTCTTTGTATATGTTTTGTTTGCTGTGTGGATGTATGTTGTCTAAAGTTGATGTATGTGACATGTTTTGTTTTTGATTCATGCATGCATCATGATTTTAATCAGGAAGATAGAAATTGGTGACACATGATTTTGTGCAAACTGTTGTTAATCCTTTTTCATATTTATTCACATGTATCAGATTGGCATACGGTGGAAGAGAAAACAGATAGTGATAGTGAGTGAATAAACATGAGAGATCAATACCTTATGCATGCGTGAATCAAAAACAAAGCATTGTGATGGTATGGGTGTCGTAATAACGATGCATGATATGTGTTACAATTGAACCATATGAAACTAAAATCTCATGCTATCATTATTATTTTTGGAAATGATTTTCACCACTTCATGTTCACAAAGAGACACTTCTAGGGGATTTTGCTCTGTTTTCCTTAGGTATATGAAATAAAGGACTACACAGTTATTTGGAAAGTCTTGCGTGCTACTGTCTGTTTCAAATGTTAAGGCGTATTTAACGGGAAATTGTGCATGTCTGCAGAATTATTCTAGGTTTTATATGATGAATGACATTTGATAACACTGTTTTTAGTGCATGAATTTCCCTTTCTCTTTATCTTGGTTATCCACTTCAAGACGTATGACAAGTCCATTTATTAGTAGCATTAAAAATGACTTATATTTGATGCCAGCAGAATAATACTTTCTACAGGTCCTCCAATATATGTACCCATCAAAGCTGAAATATACACCGCAATACCAGACATACTTCTGAATATAATTCAGACATATTTCAAATAAACTTTCAGCTTACATAATTGTAGTACCTGTTGCATACATTCATGCAAGTTACGTGTTTGCTCAGTTATCATGGTCATATTCTTTGATAATTGATTTTCAATCCTATGAATAGTTGGATATTGCTGTGTATGTAGGCCAATACATAGTAATCAATAACAATTCCTTTTTTAGAAACCCATGATGGTGTTCAGGACATGGCATGTGACACATTCATCAAGATTGCACAGAAATGTCGGCGTCATTTTGTGCAAGTGCAGGTTGGGGAGGTGATGCCATTTGTGGAGGAAATTCTGAACAACATTAACACCATTATCTGTGATTTACAGCCACAGCAGGTAAGAAATTTGGGTTGCATGTTATTCTGCATGTGCGTGGCAGCAAATGATTTATATAAATGAGACTTGATTTGTTCATATTTGGAAGATTAGATTTCTGCTCCAAGGATTGTTTTTTAGATGTTGAAGTGGTCTGAAATTAAATTTGAAAATAAAATGCCTAAGAAGATTATTCTGCTTACATACATATGAATACAAAATGTCATGCTCTATTAAAATCAACAACCTGTAACTAATATTCGCATAAAAAGTGCATATAACTTTATAGGTGGATTACTTGGAGTTGCCCTAATACTAAAGAGCAGAGCAGAATATCTATTTTTATTTGTTCTTGTTTCACCTAGGTTCATACATTCTATGAAGCAGTTGGCTATATGATCAGTGCACAGACTGAGAGCATGGTCCAGGAGCACCTCATTGAGAAGTACATGTTATTACCTAATCAAGTTTGGGATAACATCATTCAAGGAGCTACAAAGGTATGTCCTGAAATCTTACACTTTGATGAATCAATGCTTTTTCGTAATCCTGTTGCTTCTTAAACATTATTTTGTGCTGTAGTAATCTTTTCTTCAACAACAACTATTGAAACTATTGAACCATTGCAATTGCTACCATGAATCTTGTGCTTTTTTCCATGAACATAAATCTTTTGTATTTATCTATTTGTCCCTATTCCCATCTTTCCTTAGAATGTGGACAAGCTGCAGGACCATGATGTTGTCAAACAGCTGGGAAGTATCCTTAAGACCAATGTTAGGGCATGCAAGGCAATTGGACATCCATTTGTAATACAGGTGAGATAACATTCCATTCTGAAAGCCGCAGGATTCAAATACTCAATTACTGCACATGAATGTACTGTGTAAAGAGGTTCTGTATCGTGTACAAAAGTCCAGGAGTTCAATTGTCATGCAGAATGTTATGCAATCTCACTGGACTTCATTGGAGAAAAAAAAACTTCAAAGGCGTAAGTCAGAATGGGTAAAATTGCCAGAGGATCATTAAAGGTTTAAACTAAATTTGGGAATGATAAAATCATCCATTACACTCCTCACATGATTCAGAGTTGGACACTAATTCTAATTTCAACCATGCACAAACGTCATACCTCATTTATTATAGTTAATTGGATCTTCCATAGGTCAGGGTTCAGATAATAGTGTAGTTAAGTATATGTTGATCTGGTAGAAAAGAAATCTTATTGTTTATTTACAGCTTGGCAGAATATACCTGGACATGCTTAATGTGTATAAGTGTATGAGTGAAAACATCTCTGGGGCCATACAGCAGAATGGAGTACAAGTAACCAAACAACCAGTCATCAGAAGTATGAGAACTGTCAAAAAGGAAACACTCAAACTAATCTCGGGATGGGTCAGTCGCTCAAATGACCCACAAATGGTAAGAGAAAGTTGAGAGGTTGTTTCTATTTCTCCCTTGCTATAAATGTTTCTTTCATCAAATATAGAGAGAACTGTATTCTGACTGTGTTTGTATACTCAATGAAAAGTGATCAAGTTATATGTCAAGTTGTTATTACTTTTGTTTTCTTTCTTTTATACAGAGATTTGTCAATATTCTGTATTGTACTTCTATTAATGTAATGATCATGTTGTGACCTCATTTCACTACCAAAACAAAAAAATCACTGTAGTTTACCTTTTTGGTGGAATTCTTTCTCAGTGGCATTACTCCCTGTAATACCATTGTACATAGAATTTAAAAGGATTTGGTTAATTTGTCATGTATTTAAAGGGGTACTCCGGCCTGAAATTAATATGAATTGAATAAATAGAGTAAAATTAAACAAACAAATCACTGAAAATTTCATCGAAATCGGATGAAAAATAATGAAGTTATGGAATTTTAAGTTTTGCATTATTTTGGTAAAACAGTTATGTGCACGTCATCATGAATATGCAGTGAGTGAGCTGATGATGTCATATCCCCACTTTTTCTTTTGTATTTTATTATATGAAATTGCAATTATTCAAATTTTCTGCTCCAAGCCTATAACTAAAAGGAATGACGCCTTATTTAATGTGTAAGTACATCATTGCTGTAACCTATTTTGTTATACAAGGGAGATATTCTTTATAGACATGTATGAAAAAATGAAAAAATGAAGATTTCATATAATATAGTTTAAAAAGGAAAGTGGGGACGTGACATCATCAGCTAACTCATTACATATTCATGATGACATGCATAGAACTGTTTCCCAAAATAATGCAAAACTTAAAAATTCAATAACTTCGTTATTTTTTATCGGATTTCGATGAAACTTTCAGTGTTTTGCTTGTTTAATTATACTCTATTCATTCGATTATTATTATTTTCAGGCCGGAGTACTCCTTTAAGTCTTTAAAAAAATTTTTTTTAAATCTGCATGATCCCAAGCTTAAAGTAGAACTTTAATGATTTTAAACATTGGCTTAATACTTATTATTGCATAGATGGCATAAATTAAACAAGGTTATTCAAATTCAACGCTTGGAAACATTTGAAGTAATGATTATTATCAATTATAAAACGGTAAAATACAGCCCCCGATATAGCAGCTGAAGAGCTCCTCGAACGCTGCTGAGATATGTGAGGACACACCATGGACCAGTCCTGTCTAAGCAGACGATGTCCCATAACATCTTACACATTTTTCAGAGCCTATTTTGTCATCTCCTCTTCACTTATTTCTCTTCCTTCACTAGCGTCAGTCTTAATGTTAGTCTGTTGCCTCACTCTTAACTTCGTGTATGGTATTATTTTGATGAAAAATGCAGAGTTAAAAAAATAAAGGAATCAGTCACTTGTAAACAAAATAAGACGCCATTGTATTTTCAGCTGCTTGCACCGGGGCATGTTGGGCGTTTCAAGAGGGAACGAATACCATCCTGCTATTATTCGGAGGGCTTTTCAATTTGAAAGTGGGGTTTATTTCATTGATCATTGACCCTTCTCCTGTGTATTTACAATCAAACGGTTTTAGCTATCAGAATCAGTTTCACTTTCCCTTTATAATGGTGTGAAATAAGGTCATGTTTAAATACACCAAACTCTTTATAATTTGATAAATAATTGCATTGCAATTACGTTCATTCATTATAGGACGTCGTCTGCTTAAGCAGGATCGATCCCGAGTGTGACGGCATCAAAACATCGCTATATTTCTGGCGAATCCTCAGATATTCCAGATGCTGAGAAGAGCTTTTATTTGTGTTGTTTTTATAATCATCAGATACGCAGTTGACATAAAACTTATACGATTGCCATCTGTAAGCTTCCCAGTTTCTAGTGATACATTAATTGCCATATTTGTGATTTTCTTTGAATATCTACTTTAAAAACAACTGCTCTAGACTGCTGTCTTCCTAGCAAAAGTACTGGTGTTTTGAAGAAAGTGATGAATAAGCCATTTCGGAGATGCAATCTGAGCATGAGCAGATAAAGGTCATCTGTACCAAATTCTAAAACCCACTGACACTAATATTCGATATGTGCTCATGAATGTCATGTAATCATTATTCAATTATGCACTAATGGTGCATTCCATGATATCCAGGTGGAAGTATTCTTTTTAAAGGGGGAAACAAAAGCTATTCGTGAGGCACCTCTATCACTCCCAGAGTTATTTTTCTGAAGTGCACATAAAGGGACCCTCCATGTCTAAAATATCTGTGGATATTTGGGGTCATTTGTACCATGCGCTAACCCTGAACTGGCTTATTCTTCATCTCTAAAACCTTATTTGACTAAAGAAGTGTGCAATTTTATTTCATGCTCTCAGGTCTGTGATAATTTCATCCCTCCATTACTGGAAGCAGTGTTGATTGATTACAGAAATAATGTCCCTGACTCAAGAGAACCTGAAGTACTCAGTACCATGGCAACTATTGTAAATAAGCTAGAGGTAAGTACTGCAGTCATTTACATGTTGACATCATTTCTTATTCTGTACATGTTTTGTTTGCAGTGAATTTCATAGACCTATATCTACCTATCAGTTCAAAATGTATTTTAATGTAGGTGTAATATATCACATATTGTGAACATCAAGAATATGTTTCAGTTAGATGAATATTTTCAACCGTAAAATGGCTTTGTTTTTCACATCAGATGATGGTTTGGTATGTCTGTCATGTATTAAGAATCAGATTTAGATTGATTTTCTCGATATATGTTTGATATTTTGCAGGGAAGCATTACAGCTGAGATTCCTCTGATCTTTGATGCTGTCTTTGAGTGTACATTAGAGATGATCAATAAAGACTTTGAAGAGTTCCCTGAGCATAGAACAAATTTCTTCCTGCTCCTTCAAGCTGTCAACAATCACTGTTTCCCTGCATTACTCAAGATCTCAGCCGTCCAGTTCAAGCTTGTTCTCAACTCTATTGTATGGGCTGTAAAGCACACAATGAGGAATGTAGCAGACACAGGTTGGTTTTCTTTCAGATCTCTTCTGTTTCTACTGCTACATACTTTTTTGATTTCCAGCTTGTATCTATCAAATGGTCATTTCAAATGAAGTAAATAAAAAAAAGATTTTAGAAATATTGTCAACATTTTGAATGCAACATTTTAATTCATGAGTTCTGTCTGGTCACTGATTGCACACCATTTGATAAGATAATGAATACAGGCATGCTTTGCATAGACATTTGAAAAGATGTTTGGTACTACAGAATCGGAAAAATGGCGTTGAAGAGAGACATACTGAAGCTTTTCGTCTTGCACTCATCAGAGTATACCGCAAGAATGAACAGAAAGCTGAAATCGAACAATATAACCGGAAACTAAAGGAAGAAAGTGCGCGAAATATAATGGGTTTTGATTGGCTGCTTGAAAATAACAGGAAATTAGGCTTATTGCCAGCTGGTTTAGTAATAACGGGTCGGTGAGCTGAATGCATGTGGCTTCGAGCATGCGCAGATGTGTAAAGTTCTTGATCAGCTGAGAACTTTGAACCAAGATGAACAGTTTTGTTCAGCGCACTTTTGATTGTTAAGTAAGTGGTGAGTGATAGCAGAATTGGCATTGTCTGCTCTGATATAATTTTATCAACAATATTTATCAAAATCGTCATAGTTCATGACATCCATCCACAAATTCACATGTAATAGTCAAATTGAGTTTTGAGGCAAATCTATTGAAAATTCATTTTCTAAATTATTTCACAATTGCAAAATAATTTGATTGCTGATGTGATAACAGATACAAGTGCAGTTAAAATGTATATTTAATCCATCATCTTTTTCTTATAGGATTATCAATACTGTATGGATTACTGCAGAATGTATGGCAAGATGCTACAGTAGCACAGAGCTTCTACCAGACATACTACACTGACATCTTACAGCATGTACTCTCAGTAGTCACTGATACTTCACACACAGCAGGTGAATATTTGTGCAGAATACTTACGCTTTCCCTTTGATTGAAAATTTAATTGTTAGAAACTCATTGAGAAGGCAAAGCATGAAATTAGTGTGGCTATCATACTCTGATTCATCAGTCACACGTATTGTCATAGTGACTTCTGGTTTGTTAGGTCAAAGGTCAAACATGTAATTGTAGGCTTCTTATTCTGGTTATCACAATATTTCAAGAACCGTTGAGTCATGCACTTAACTGAATTTAGGCAGAGGCATATAGGAAATGCACTCGCATTCATCTTGTTAGTAATTATGGGACTTCAAAGATGTGATGTCTGGTGAATGCAAAAAATGTGATTATTCATAGAATTGTCTTGCATTGTGCTATATATTATATAAACATGCTCATCCACTTTCATTTTGGTTCGTTGGTTCTTCAAATCAGAATTTTGTTTGAATTTAAGCAAAATTTTGTTGTATTTTGATTGCAGGTCTGACACAGCATGCTACCATCTTGGCATACATGTTCAGCATTGTAGAGAACACTAAGATCACTAAGCCTCTAAGTGCCACACAAGGAGAGAGAAGCAATGAACTCTATATCAAAGACTTCACTGCAGGACTCCTCAAGGCTGCCTTCCCTCACTTACAAGCGTGAGTAGATCTTAAATGTTTGAGTTTTTGTTGTCACAGTGATACATATATTTGTACGCTGCCATGATTTCCATTTTATTATAGAGCATCTTCTCCTCCTTTCATCTGGGTAGCGTTTGATCAAGTGTTTTGTCAGTGATTTTTACCGACAAATTTGCTCTCAGCCAATCAGATGTAAGGATTTCAGTAGCTTATAACAGTTGTTGGTAAATATCACTGACAAAACACTTGATGAAACACTCCCCTGGTTACCAGTCCTTTTCAAGAAAGATACTCTGTACTCCTACTCTCTCTCTCTCTCTCTCTCTCTCTTTTATATCTTCTCTTCTCTCCTTGCTCCACTATCCTTCTCCAACCCAACCGTCCTTTTCAGGACTTTCTCACATGGTGAACTATAAAACCTCATCAACTTTATCTCTTCCACCATGGAAACATCAACCTTCAAAGATCATCTTTATTATGGTTGCAAGCTAATGATTATTTCTAACTTTGGTATGACAACTATTTGTGTAAGTACCTCTACTTAACGTTTGATTTGGATGGTAAGGATGAAAAATAAGTGTAATTTAATGTAGAGGTGATGCAGGGATGAGTGATCTGTCAAAAAAAACACAACATGTAGAGGAAATGATTGATATATGAAAAATGATTTGAATTTGAGTTTACGTATGGCTATTCCATATTCCCCCTGTATCCTTTTAGACCTCAAATCAAGTTGTTTGTGACAGGACTGTTCAGCTTGAATCAGGACATCCCAGCATTCAAAGAACATCTGAGAGATTTCTTGGTCCAGATCAAGGTTAGCTTACATTATGAAAAATGCCTTTTCCTTTTTTCTGTCTTTGCTTCTTTCTTTGACATTCTCTATGAATCCACCATGGTCATTAGTTGGTACCTGCAAATTTGGCAGTGTTCAATTGTAATAGATATTTGGACTTTTGGAAAGTTTTAAAGAAACTTATTGAAATTCTTATATTGATTAAATGTCTGAAAGAAAGGAAGCTTGACAGGAGCTTTCATATGTAAGTGCAGTACATCTTTCTACCATACCAACCTGAAAAGCAGGAAGTGTGTGAGCAGTGGCATAGCCAGGATTTTGTAAAAAAAAAGGGGGGCAAAACATGCAGGACTGTCAACTTTTGGGGACTGCTTGAACTGCTTGGAGGGAGATCCGTATTTTATTCTTGTCCCAGCCCTCCAAAAGTCACGCAGTTGGGGGGGGGGGGGGGTTATCAGATGTTTTCCTCCATAATTCTGTGACAAGTAAAAAAAAAATGTTTTCCCCCAGCTCTCCCAAAGTCGCTCAATGGGGGGGGGGGGGGGAGGGGATGACGACAATTTTTTTTTTTTCTTTTTTCCGCCAGCCCTATATAAGTCGCTCAGTGGGGGGGGGGGGGGTTATCCAATGTTTTCCGCTGTAATTCTCTGACAAGCCCCCTCCCCCCCCCCCAAAAAAAAAAAAAGGGGGGAGGGGGATTTTTTGCCACTCCCCGATAACCTTTTTTTTTTGTCAAAAGTTGTCAGGGGGGCAGTCTGCCACCCCCCTTGGCTACACTAGTGTGTGTGAGGAAATACTAAATCCAATCTAGTTTGGTGTTCATTGCCATATCCATAAAGTGTAATGACAGATGTCAAAGAATGACCTTGAGCAAGTTCAGGACTCATTTAAACAAAACAAAAAACAAACAGCATGATTCTAACTCATAATTTTAAGAAGTTTGCACTTATAAATAAAAATCAGTATGAACTTTATATTAATCATGTAAATTTATTATGATGAAACGGGGAATAGCGTATATTGTTCATACTTGGTATTTGTTTGAACTTGATTAATTGAACAGGAGGTAGCTGGAGATGATACCACTGATCTGTTCTTAGAAGAAAGGGAAGCTGATCTTAGGCATGCAGAGGAAGAGAAAAGAAAGATTCAACTGTCTGTACCAGGAATCATCAATCCTCATGAAATACCAGAAGAAATGGAATAGGTTGCTCTGGTCTTGAGATGGAATAAAAGTGTCCTTTACAATCCAATAGTCAATGACTGATGCAGAATCAACCAAAAAGCTCATGTAGTTTTATGGCAGTGATACAAAGCCAACTAATGGCTGGTTTAGCCATCGATTTTGGTACAAAATCAACTTGAAGCCTGGTTTAGTTATTGACTATAATGCAGAATCAGCTGAACGCCTTGCTTAGTCATACGATAAATCTACAAAAAGCTTTCTGTAGTCAATGATTATGTTACTGAATCAAGAAAAGCCTGCTTAAAAGTCATTGACTACAAAAATGAATCAGCTAAAGCTTTTTTCTTAATGACTGACTGTGTTACAGAATCAATGAAAATCCTGATTCAGGAAATCGCCAAGATTCACAAAAATTGTTATTGAATCAACAAAAAGCCTAGTTATGTCATTGACTACAATACTGAATCAGCATAAGGCCTTGCTTTGCAATCAACAACATGTATTGTATAGAATCAACCCAAAACTTTGTTTTGATTGCAGATTGGGATAACATTCTGATTCAATGAGTTTTACTCTTTAAGGTATCCACCGATAGCAAGGTTATGCTGCATACCTAGGTAAAATTTTGATGTCTTGAAAAATCTTCTTTGTGTTGTTCTCTGTAAAAAAGAATGGACTTTTTGAATCAAGTAATGAAATTGGCTGAAGTAGGATTTAATAAGGTCTCTGTATTGAAAACGCGATTTTTGTTCTTTTGAAGCCTTTGTGAAAATTCATTCATGTGAGTTTCCTTTCTACCTTCGGCTATACATTATATACTAATAAACAGTTCTGATCACTTGAGAGTAAACTTGATATAGAACTTTGCTTTTGGGGGCAAAACGTTTTCGTCCTTACGCATACTACTACCTGATAAAGCATGTTTCTGGTGATTTATTTTAACAGACATTACCCCACAATGATCCTGAAATATGAGTTGCTTTTATTTCTTTCAGACAGATTAGAATTAAAGAGGACCTTTTCTTTGTTATAGAAGATATACTTATATGGCATGTATGTCAGCGTATCACAAGTTCCTAATGTATTCATTTGATTTCTGCTGTCGGGACCTTTTTTGACTCGTGCAGCAGTTTTCATTATTATTGTACCTTATTGAACTGTATGAATGTATTTCAATTTTCTATTGTGCCCTGTTAATTAAGTTCATCTATATTAATGTTTGCATGAGTTGTACTATATTTGCTTTTGATAATTAAGTATCTCTCCACACATGATGTAATTACCCCGAGTTCCCTTGAGTTGAAGTACTTTAATTTATGACTAATTATTAAAAAATATTCCTCTTAATAGATACAATGACTAAAAAGATACATATTGGTGGATTCTGATATGCTACATTTATCCTAACTTCAGAAAGAAAAAGGTGAGTAAACATTTTATTATGCCTCCGCCCACCGAAGGTGGTGCCGGAGGCATTATGTTTTTGGGTTGTCCGTCCGTCCCACTTTCTTGTTCTAGCGATAACTCAAGAACCACATGAGGTATGAACTTCAAACTTGGTGCTAGTATGTATCACCATAGGAAGACGATCTGATTAGATTTTGGGGTACGTAGGTCAAAGGTCAAGGTCACAGAGGCCAATTTCTGTAAGCCTCGTTCTCGCGATAACTCAAGAACCATTTGAGGTATGAACTTCAAACTTGGTACTAGTATGTATCACCATAGAAAGATGATCTGATTAGATTTTGGGATATGTAGGTCAAAGGTCATAGAGGTCATTATACAGGTGGATGTGAAATTTATGGTTTTTTTACCTTTGTTATATCTCAACTATTTTGTATTCATGACTAGGAGGAGATAAAGTGATCAGGTTTGGGGGCTATAAGGTGTAAGGTCAAATGTCAGAGAGGTCAATTAACATGTTATTAGAGGCTTTTTATTCTGGTTCGATCAAAATTTAAAACAAATCAACATGAATGTGCGATATATTTCTTATCTGGCAAGGGCGGAGGCATAAATTTTGACTGCGCGCAGTCGAGAATTCATCTAGATTTTGTAGAAGAAAGTCCAAAAAGTGGTCAAAATTTGGTATGTAGGTTCAGTCATCAAGAAGTCGTGGGTATGAAACATGTCCTGTGAACAAGGTTTGATGAAGTTGTGATGAAGGCAATGTAATCCAAAGAAGTATATTTCTTTCTTTCTGTCAGAACTTCATATAAAGGAGTGTTGCAAGATATGATTGATATTGTGTTTTAGTTTTAAAAAGTGCAGGAGATACATGTGGTCCTATTGCTTGTATGGTATCTGACTGGGAACTATGAAAGTATGGAACATACTGAATATTTCATCCTGGTGTTTCAAAGAAATATTTGTAGTCTGGTTCAGTTTAAGAAGAAAAAGATGGTCTTGTGTACTTCTGATATGACACTTCAAAGTTTTTTTTAAGGACATGTAGATATTCGTTGCTTTCCTTTCAAAGCTCTAGAGTCGGTACTCTGTAGTCCTCTTATTTTCGGCCTTTTTTTATCATTACCTTTTTATGTTACACTTGCAAGTCATTCCCCAGCATTGGATTTGTGCTGTGTGCTAGCTGATATTGCTTTGGAATATCAGTTTGTTTGTTTGTTTTTTACTTTTTTTTCCAAGCTTCATCAGTACTTGGATTTTGGTACTTGAAGGTTGCACCTGTAGTTCTTTCAAACATGTTTACTTCTATAATACTTTTTCATGTCAGCAGAGAGTAGTCACATGTTCTTCATATTTCAAAGAAAGCATTTGCATACATGTAGTTCACTGTTTGATTATAGGCTTTTTGTATGTTTTATATGAAAATAAGTTTACATTGTTATTTGTTCATAGTTTCCACATTTATATGTACATGTATGTACTGAACTGAAAATTGAAGAGATGATTTCCATCATCAGCATGTAAATAAATCTATCATATGATAGACTGCTAAATACTGTCACTGTGTGATAGCCCACTGCATGAATGAGGTGCTGCATTTTGTACACGCATTGGCCAAGCAAATATATTTTCATCAACTTTTTCTAAAGTTTCATGCTTTTCAGTGCATGAACATTAGATCGAAAGCATTGAAGTAGCTATAGAGGTCATGATTACTCCTTAATTGAAGCTGTATATTTAAATGGATATTGTACTCGTAAAACACTTGAGAAATGAATCGTATTTCACACAAGTATGTTTTGATATGATGATGATACTGCCATTGTCCATTGCTTCTTTTTGAACTCACTTTCTCAAACTAAGAAGAAAATGGATCAAATAGTTCATCAGTGCATTTTGATTGAACGTTAGTTCTACAGATCTAATGTAGTGTAATTCCTTAGAGGAATTACTTGTGTCATGTTCTACATTGTATCTAGATAATAACATGTATACATAGATATGTGAAACTAGAAATCATGATATGGTTAGTAAAGAGGTATCATAGTAGAGTAGTAAGTCCAGAAGAAATGAAGACACCATTTAGTTTCAACACTCCATATCATCATCGTCCTTTTCTTCCATCTAAATCCTCAATCTGGTGACTAAGAGAAGATGTACATAACAGAGTGGGAATCATGATGCATTCAATCATACTCCCAGCTAAAACCAACTCTTGGACGAGACTAATGGGGTGTTGCAAGAAAGTTGCGATTGATTGCAAGTTGCAACTGATCGGTACTGACCAATCAAAATCATTGTTGCAAGCGCATCTTCTTGAATGGGCAGACCCTGAACCATTCAGAATGGTTGTTCTAATTTGCTTTACAATTTGCAATTGATTGCAACTTTCTTGCAACACCCCATGAGTGTGTATCAATATCAGCATCAAAATATTCTAAATATGTTGGTTAGCTTTTCCACATCTTTTACAATATGCATGTAGTTTGAAAGCATGTTTTGCATGCAAAAAAAAAAGATGAAGAAAAACAGGAAAAAAAATCTGTCACAGAAAAAAAGAAAAGAAAAAATTCAGTTCTTAAAAAGATTGTAACAATTGTGAACCTAATTTCCTTGTAATACTCATGCTAATTAGCAATTTGGAATTAGACATTTACTACTATCTTACTTTAAATGTTGCCAAAGTTCTGATCTGTACATAGTGTAATATGAATATTTTGTGCATTAAAAATGCAGTCTAAATATAATATCCAGCTGTTATTTTGCAAGGTATTATGGTACTTATATGCTTTATGTGTGTATGACAGTTATGACTGTTATTCCTGTAGTGATGAATACCCCCCATCCCCAGTTTTGTAAATCAAAGAATATTATTTTGTAAAGACAAGTTGTAACATACTAGCACATTGTGTTCCGCTTTGTGAAGTTTCTAAATGTATGATTGAAGGAAGTGGTTGTGTTTCTTATGAATCGTGTAAACATTATTTTGACCTGTTGAAATACCAGCCAATTTAGTTCCAAAAAGAATTCAGATGATTGTTTAAAGGGAGATTTTCTGTGTTGTATGATATATGAATGTACATTGAATGGCAATTGTGACACATTTTGTTTAGTTTTCTATACTGTACTGCATAAGACCTGATTCATTGTGGCCAATTGCACATTTAACAAGCTTATTATAGTTTCTTTGTAATAAATTTGGTTCCATTTTTGTTTCTTTTTTTCGTTTTCTGGGAATGTTGAAAGATGTTGATAACATACGATCTGTATTTAGGTCTGATGACCTCTATTTTTCAAAAATGATGATAATGCAGGATATATCGTACGTATTTCATACACATGTGTAGCTCTGAAAGTGTAGGTTTTATTTGAAAGTATTTCTTTCCAAATGACTACATCAATTTTTAAATATCAACCTATATTTACTCTTTTGAAGATGACACTTGATTGGAAGGAAGGTTGTCGGCCTAGAAAACCTTTGCAGTGGAAACTTTGGACTCGTTTTAAGAGAACCCCGTTTCTGCGATTATGCCAATATGAGATAATTTTTTATCTTTCATTTTGTAGATGTTTACACCATTATTGCGTATGTATATGAATGTTTGGGACGAAAACAATAAAATGTACAAATAAAAAGATGAATTGATCTCCGAATGTTTCATATGTTTCATATGTGCGTGTGTGATCTTAATGCTGGTTTACATCTCCCTAGTAGAGTTCACTGTTTATAGAAATACATGTATTTTAGATTGTAGTAGCACTCATGCTAATGATGGATACCAACTTTTTGAGGTGAAGCAAAGCAATACTGTACCTTTATTATACCCTCCGTGTCCATATCTAACTCTCATAGAACTCCTAAACCCAACATTATGCTTTTCCACAACATAAATCCGAGTTGCAACCCAAGCCCTGACCTAAAATGGAGAAAAACTGAAGCAATGTTGCTTGAGCAAATGTCATACGTTACTGGGAGTTTATTTTAATGAAGAATTGCTTCTTTTGATACAGTAACTTGTTCAAAAAATGAAAAAGTCCAGTAATCTGTTTTTGTGTAGCACACATCACATTGAAGCAAGGTCTCTACAGATTTAAAGAAATTGTTGCCCTCACTGGCTTCAGCTACTGCTGCCATTACATGTTGTGCATTACAAGGTACCAGCTTACTACACCTTGGTCAAGCTTGGTCAAGTGTGGAAAATGTATATTGGCTTGGGATGTAGCTGGGGCTCAGATCTACGACTTCTGTATCTCAAGTGCTTTTAAAGGTACTTCATCCCTTTTGCACAATTACACAAAATTCTGCAAAACTTTGCACAGGTTTAGTAGACATCCTGTAGATACTGCCTATGAAATTTCAAGGTCACAAGTTCTATAACTCCTTTGTAAGAAATGAAAATCTTGCTTTTGTCACAGAGGGAGCTATTCAGAAATCAACACAAGTACATGTACTAGTAACGGTCAAAAAACAGTTTTAAAAATTATACAATTTATATTTTGAGTCGAAAAAAATAAGGGTAACCAAATTGTTGTTACTTTATACTTAAAAGCAATTTATAATCCTTTCACATCCGCAGAAGTTTTCCATTTACAATTCGTTTGTAATTTATCGCATACTCGCACAACTTCAAAATTTAGGGCTGCAAAAGGGATGAAGTACCTTTAAAGGGAAAGTCCACTAAAGTTCTCTAAAGAAAATATTTCATTCACATGCAGCCTAGATTTCATCATATCACTTATGCTCTTACACAAACCCTGTATGATACAAATCTATTCCCTCATCAAAAACAAAGAAAATAAAGATTTATGAATTTTTTGTGCATTGAGCAAATGGTAGTGGAGCTTGCAAGATTGCACATTTGTGTTTGATTGATTACAACTTTAAAAATTCATAACTTTCATTGATCTGTTTCTTTCACTTTTCTGGGGTTTTTTTAATCGAATTAATATCAGGGTGGACTTTAATAGTAAACCACACAGCCTGTGCACATCTAACCCGTTTTTTAAAGACGAGTTACTTTTGCATCCTCTTCACTATTTTCAATGTCCCCACTCCTTGGTAATGTTTAGTCCTTCATTGTTTCTGTTACACACAACATAGCCCCTCTGGCTTTACTTACCCCTCCCCCCCCCCCCCCCCCCCCCCCCGAAATTTGTTCAACTCTTCAAAAAGTGCAAAGAAATGTATTGCAAATAATTAAAGGATTCAACACATTGTTAAGGCTCTGAAGTGTTCTAGAATGCCGAGTCTCATGAGTGAAAAAGGAAAACCTTACTTGAGGGACACCACTACCCCACATCAACCCCCCTTCCACCCTTCACCTCTATTTTGATTCTCTCTCTCTCTCTCTGTCCATCATACACAACACTGTCACCCTTATTATTTCAAATTTCATTTATACACTGAACTTCCATGATACAAAGCACTGCCCTATTTCACACATCTGCAGTGAATCAATCTATCCTTTCCTTTATACATGTATTTATTTGATCTCGACATAGTGCAACAGAGCACCCCTTTTAAAAAACCTAATCCTCTATCAACTCCCCTCTATCAACTCCCCTCTATTCTTGAAGCACTAGCACCTCTTTTTTCTATCCCTCTTTCTCCATCAAACATAATTCTGTCTTATTATTATTTCTCTCTGCAAACCTCCCCCTCCCCCCCCCCAAAAAAAAAAATCTTAATCAACTGTCTTCATCACACAATCTAGTATAGATGTATTAGCGCAGTGATCTCTCCCATCTCCCTGATATTAGAATGTACATGTAGAAGGCAAAGTGAAATGGATGAACACAGTTTTATTGCAAAATATATTTCATATCAACAATAACAGATCCTTAATGTTTTAATTGCAGATTATAATCAGAAATGAATTTGGGTCATACTATTCTTCACATTATCTATCTGAACATCAATAGAATAAGCAAATAAATTGTTTGTTCTGCTTATAAACCAATGTTTATGTAAAAAAAAATATTAACATGACATATTTCCACAATTTTAGAGCAGACCAAAATATTCATAGGAAATATGTCTTTTCACTTCCGTTTCTTACGGAAACTGACAAACTTAGAAGGCAGAGTTAATAATCTTGTACCAGAACCTTAAATTTTCTTCACGGATATATCCATGATTTTTTCAATGAATGAAAATCCCCAAAGGATAAATTAAACAAATCTTGAAGTGTTTATGAATTCAATTCAATTTCTAATTTTTTATACAATTATGGTATGCAGAATTACGGAAACCAGGTTCAATAAACACCTAATGTAGGTATATGTAGCACTGATGATGAAAGATATATATCTGACAACTATTTTGTGGAATAGTTTCAAGTCTTTCATGCTCTCTCTATCTCTCTCAAAAAAAGGAAACCAAGCTAAACATGAAAAATATATAAATGCTGTAATAAACAAATAGTTTGCTACAATCTAATACCTGAAGTTTAAATCTAATGCAAATTTACCACTCAAAATAACGCATATTTTGAGAGAGTATTTCGATATTCATAACTACATAATTATTCATTTATACTTATTCAATATATTTATATAAAGCTCATAAACAAAACCTAGAGTAATTCTGCACATTTGCGACACATGTGGCATTCATCACTACAATGCAGATCTATTGAAAGTTTAAACATTGAACACTTCAAAAGAAATCAAGAATTTTGATTTCTTAAAATCCATGCATCCATTACACTGGCAACGACCCCCATACAGACAGGAAAAAATATATGATGTTTAGCTTATACAACTACAAGATAAGTAATTAATTTATTCTCATCTAAACTTAACGAAACATTGTACAGCACAAGAGAGGTGTGAGCACAGGACTTCCAAATAAAAAGTTGATAAAGAATCACGGTCCATCGCCTGTGGGAACATCTCATCACACAATACTCTATATAACTGAGAGGGAATATGGAAAGCTTGAGCTAAATGAGACCTGACTGATCTAATGCTCATGCAATACACCTTTCACTGTACGTTTACCACATCAGCATTCAATGTTTCTTTATACATATTTCCTCTCATATGGAAAAGCTACGAGTGTCCACATTATTGAATGCTATGACAAAACTTCCCAATCTTCACTGGCATATCACATATGAATGGAGAAAAGTTGCCTTACTTTAATACTGAAAATGACTGTCTTGCTTGGCAGTACATGTAGGCCATCCCAGATCAAAGTTTCAGGGCCATATGACACAAATTTTAGAACTAATTTTGTTTTACTTTTTGAGTCATCAGGACCAAGCTCCTAACCAATTTGTTTTGTTTGGGCTAATCTTGATTGCTGAATGGGGGGGGGGGGGGGGGCTCTATGAAACTGGCATATTCTATTCAAGATGTATATAGAGTACCAAACTTGGATCAATAGAATATACTCCTGGAAAATAAATGTGCACCTCTGCATCATGACAAAGAACTTTTTATATCAGTGTTTTTAGCACAGATACCACACAATGTCAAGCTGTGCAGGACAGTACCTTGAACTGTATCATAGATTTAAATTATAAAATTTGATGATTTTGCTACTTATTTCAAAGATGTTTATAAACTGCTTTGTGACTACATGAATGACCATTCTGAGAAAGCCCATTGCTATTAAATTATCAATACAGTCAACCTTGCATAGTCAAACCCATTGGGACTGAAGAAAACTGATATTAAACACAACTTTTAATGAAATCTAAAAGTAGCATATTTTGTTTTATGAATGCAAGATTGACTGTAGCAATGCTTTAGGCATAGACTGTTATCAACTGTTTGTCTACATCCACCAAATTGCAACAAATCACCTCAAATTCAATGACAATGAGAGTAACTTATTGCTGAAGAAGGCACCTATTATGAACGCAAATAAAATTGCAGTAATCAGAGGAATATCATTATACATATTATTCTCATATTACTTTTAAAGTAGAACACTAATGATTTTAAATATTGGCTTAATACTTATTATTGCATAGATGGCATAAATTAAACAAGGTTATCCAAATTTAAAGCTTGGAAACATTTGAATTAATGATTATTATCAATTATAAAACGGTAAAATACAGCCCCCGATATAGCAGCTGAAAAGCTCCTTGAACGCTGCTGAGATGTGTGACGACACAAGAGGGGCGAGTCCTGTCTAAGCAGACGATGTCCCATAACATTATACACATTTTTCAGTGCCTGTTTTGTCATCTCCTCTTCACTTATTTCTCTTACTTGACTAGCGTCAGTCTTAATGTTAGTCTGTTGCCTCACTCTTAACTTCGTGTATGGTATTATTTTGATGAAAAATGCAGCGTTAAAAAAATAAAGGAATCAGTCACTTGTAAACAAAATAAGACGGCATTGTATTTTCAGCTGCTTGCACCAGGGCATGTTCGGCGTTTCAAGAGGGAACGAATACCATCCAGCTATTATTCGCAGGGCTTTTCAATTTGAAAATGGGGTTTATTTCATTGATCATTGACCCTTCTCCTGTGTATTTACAATCAAACGGTTTTAGTTATCAGAATCAGTTCACTTTCCCTTTTAGAATGGTGTGAAATAAGGTCATGTTTAAATGTACCAAACTCTTTATAATTTGATAAATAATTGCATTGCAATTAAGTTCATTCATTATAGGACGTCGTCTGCTTAAGCAGGATCGATCCCTCGTATGACGACATCAAAACATTGCTATATTTCTGGCGAATCCTCGGATATTCCACATGCTGAGAAGAGCTTTTATTTATGTTGTTTTTATAATCATCATATACGCAGTTGACATAAAACTTATACGATTGCCATCTGTAAGCTTCCCAATTTCTAGTGATACATTAATTGCAATATTTGTGATTTTCTTGAGTGTTCTACTTTAAATGACATGTTTATTTCATAGATCTGTCTAAATCACACTGTACCGATCCTTATGCATGGGCTTCGTAGAAAATTATGTTAAAGAGTTTCTCCTGCAGGCCTATTATCTACTGACTTCATTCCTTTCCAGTACAGACTTTGGGATTCCTTTCTTGTCCTTCAGACTTGCTACGTTTGTACAGTCTTGATTTATGGACTCGGCTAGCTGTCTTTCATCTCGTTCCTCAGCCACACTTTTGAGACGTACAGGCTCAGCTTTGCCCCCATGTATTGTTCTTTCCACAGTGAAACCAACAGCTCCAACAACTATTGCAAAGGGAAGCGTAATCCATGGTGCATATGAACGCAGCCCTGCTAACAGTACTTGCAACATGATGACTTATCCCCAGTTGATTGCAGAGAATAGGATAGTTTTAAACCAGTACCAGTCTCCTTAACTTGTTTGGTACGTGCCTCAGATGTATGGAGACCTGGAATAACGGAAAAAAGTCATGAAAGAATGAGTAAAATGTTTTACCAAATGATCAAGCAGAACCCAATCAATGAATGTCTTACATCTAGTTTATAGAAATTCTTTTATTTTTCAAAAAGCAGCACTTGAGAAATTAAGCAAAACAATTTGTGTTATTTAATTGTACAAATTCGTACTAGCAATTTAGTAGCAAATTTTTTTTAAAATTATACAAATTAGTAGCAACATAGATTTGCTTCCTATAATATGTATAACCAATGTGAAGTCTGAAACTTAGATCTATAGTATACCATGTACATGTATACCATAGACTCTATTTTTAAAAATTAAACCAGGTCTACTCATTACGTGAAGTTGAACTCTTTCCCGAAGTTCTGTTAAATAGTCATTAACTAAGTCTGTAACTCCAGTCTCCAGGGAGCTCAACTCCGCCACCGCTTTAGCTCCCTGGAGGCAGAGCTGCATGGACTCCTGGAGTTAGTTAGACTTACGCCTTACGATACTTTACACATCTAAAGTTAATGTCGAGAAGGAGGCTAGATTTTGAGAATGTGGATCAAAAGACACAAACTTGTTATTGTTAAATGCTAGTGTCACAGGTAGTTGCAATCACACACTCATGTTACGTCATGAAATTAACACTACGATTACAACGAGCCTTTGAGTTGGACTATGTCTTTGCATGATACTTGATACTGATAGGCCGGGGTAACCTCACTACAGACACTAGTCATAAGGACCGCTATAACACGTGACTAAATGAATAGCGGTCCTTCTAAATAACAAGCAAACCATAGACAAATTACTTCGCTATTCATAAGGACCACTATTCATAACTATTCATAAGGACCGCTATTCATAACGCGTGTTAAATGAATAGCGGTTCTCTATGAATAGCGAGCGGACCCGGATATAGTCTAGTTCTGGACGTTTTTAAGTATTTTGTCTGTAAAAACCATGAAGCTACAAACCCTGTTCTACGCTGGGTGCACACACACAGGGGTTGTTGCTTCATGGTTTTACGGACAAAAAAAAATACTTAAAAACGTCCAGAACTAGACTAACCCCGATAGGCCATACCGTACGGCACTTTACCGTACTGTAAATTTTCATTAGTGGTTGTGCACATGGCTGTGCACTCAATGGATGCCCTAACAATGGAATTTAGCAACAGACCAATTATTTAGAAGCATATTTGGCATTCTCGTGAAATAAGCCACCCCGCATTCACTTTGTACGTGCAGTTTATTGCGTGTAATTGTCTATGAGGGGTTCACATCCCTACCTAGGGATACCTAGGGAAGATACTGAACGCAGGCACTACGCCTCTATATTCAGTTCCAAGTTCAAGATGGCTGGATCGTTTCGTGGTGCAGGCAATTCGTAATCGTACTTAATGGGCTCATTTTTCCAGCACCTATCCAAAGCTACTTCAAAACTGTGAACACTTGGGGCAGTAATGGTGTCGTTGGAAAGATTATTCCATGGTTTTCGTATTCGTACATAGAAAGAATTTTTGTATCTCTGAGTTTTGGTCCTAGGAATAAACAATTTTCTACTATGTCCTCTTGTCTGATCTCTGGAATGTAATTCAAGATTTGGGGTTACATCAGAATCGTATTTATTAAAAATCTTGTATGTTTCAATCATATCGCCTCGAGCCCTCCTGTAAGCTAAGGTGGGGATATCAACTTCCCGGGGGGGGGGGGGGGGGGGGGTACTCACGTATATTGGGTATACGGGGACGTGCTGCTGGGAAGGGTGACTTTTTGAAGAAAGATCCTTAGACATGGGTCCCCTTTTCATTAAAAAGATCCTTAGACATGGGTCCCCTTTTTATTAAAAAGATCCTTAGACATGGGTCCCCTTTTCATTAAAAAGATCCTTAGACATGGGGCCCATTTTCCCCGAAAAATCCTTAGACATGGGTCCCATTTTCCCCAAAAAAATCCTTAGACATGGGTCCCACTCCCCCCCCCCCCCCCCCCCCCCCCCCCCACTGAGTGACTTTTTGAGAAGCTGGCGAGACCCAAAAAAAAAATACGGGTCTACCTTTTTCACAAAAAATCCTTAGACATGGGTGCCTATTTACAGCAAAAGGACCCTTGGATGTGGGTATGGGTCTGGGGTTCTCAGCCGCACACCCCCGTCCGATTATAATCTGAGTACCCCCCCCCCCCCGGGTTCAACTTCCTCAATCTTTGTGCATAAGGCAGCCCCTTTAACTCTGGGACTAATCTAGTTGCTCTTCTTTGGACATTTTCCAAAGCATGTAGGCCTATATGTTTCTTAAGGTGGGGGCTCCACACAGCATGAGCGTACTCTGGGGACGAACAAGCGATTTGCACAAGAGTGAAAAATTATCCTTATCTAAATACACAAAGGTTCGTCTGATTAAATTCATTAGTCTGTTTACCTTATTGATCTTTGTATGTAAATGTTCTTCAAAGTTTAGCTTATCATCAATCACTCTCACTTTCTCAGTCTCAGATGACACTTGCTTGAGGGCACTTTGCGAATTATCACTGGTCATATTATAATTTATACACATATGGACTTGCCAGGGCAGACTTGGGGTTACCAATGGTGAGAACACTACATTTCTTAGGGTTGAATCTAAGCAGCCATTTGTCAGACCCGCATTTGAGCCTATCAAGATCCCTCTGAAGGGCAATAAGCCAATAGCCAATACAATCATTCTCATCTTTTATGGACTGTACACGGCAGTGTGTGTGTGTACACACTCGATGACCGGTGGCTAATTTCACGAGAAGGCCGCATATTTTAGTAATAAGAAAAAAAATCTTACCTCCGCTGCTGCTACAGCTCCGCCTTCAACTCAATATTAAACTAGCTAGCTTCTCACGACTAGTCGACTACTAGTAGTACTAGTAGGCCTAGTAGTAATAGCAATTTAATTATAGGGCCGCTCGTACTCGTACTCAGATCTGCGAAACGCGAAGGAGTTAGTGTAGAATAATTGCAAGAAATTTTATATATTCTATATGTAACGTAATTTATATCCTAATTTGAAACTGAATCCCAATGTCATAAATCAATGATTTTTACATTATAACATACCGTATAGCTTTTCGTGCCTATCTAATTTCCCAGAAATTTCAATACTCGAAGTTTTAGAAGATATTGTTTTATCCCATATAGTGACAGACTCTGGAATAAAGGCTAAAAAATCTCTACTGTCTGTCGATATGTGTCGAGGGCCGAGGAAGATCAATGGATGCGTGGGTGAACGATGAACGCTTCTTCCCATCGCGCTTCCGTAAAAAAAAGACTTTGGTACGGTACTAGTAATTTGATTTTTTTTTCTCACATCACGATGATTGCTTTTAAACCCTTTTCTAACATTTAAAAAGCTTTATAATGGGGGATCTCCACTCAAACAATTTCCTGAAAAGAAGCAGAAAATTTGAGATGAAATCGAAGTTTGAGATAAATCAGAATCAAGATTGTTATAAATCTTTGAACGTTGTGGTCACTCTATTGAGAACCTTACTTGTTATTCGGTCATCATGTGTGAGTGTCAAAAAGGATAACTTTATTCATGGACAAAAATATTCAAAGTATCGATTTCTTAGGCTATTTCTCCCAAAATAACACTCCCGGCCCCTATTCCAATGCACCGGTAGGCCGGTAGGCTACTGTTATGAGTCATATATTTCTACCTCTCTGTGTCTTTATAACTTCTAAACATGGCAGGCTGTCTCATGGGGACCCGCTCGCTATTCATGACCGCTATTCATTGAAAACCACTATTCATTTAGTCACGCGTTATGGATAGCGGTCCTTATGAATAAGTGGTCCTTATATGAATAGCGGTCCTTATAACTAGCGAGGTTACCCCGTCTCATGTATCATTATCAATGTAAACCAAATAAAGTCGTAATCCTGCTGCAATGGAAAATAAAAATTAAAGACAAACCACACACAGAATCTCTACATTTTTATTGCATTGACGTCATGTCGTGTTCTTCCATTTCTTTTTCTTCTTCTTCTTCTTGATCTTCTTCCCCCAATCCCATTTGTTTTTTACACGTAGTGCTAGTGATCACTCTCGAGATACTTTCCTGACGTCCATTTCATTTCAGATTTCGTTCCTTGGCATGTCATGTAATGCATCCGACTCTTCGTTTTCCATGCATGACCGTCCAGGCGCCATTTTGTACGTTTTGGGGCCATTTTCATGCCTTTCGTTCTGCTTGCCTATATCTCCACTATCCTAGACGCTACAGACTTCTAACAAATTGCTCTAGATAGTCCACGAGTTGCTCTTTACATTTTAAAATAAAATAAATACGAAAAGTTCCATCTTCACACTGTAAATTTAAGTCCGATATCAGCCATATTGAAAAACGCTATTTTTTTTTGGAATATTCACTCCCGAATATGGAAAATTCCTATAACTTTCTCATATTAATTCATTTTTGTCTCATATTTACACTGTGTCTTGGTCTTATCATTGCACATATCCCTGCCAAATTTCATGCATCAACAATCGTTCATGCATGACAAAGAGATTCGATCATGTACCAGTATGCAACTAAAATCTGACCTTTGACATTCCATAGGCTTTGCATTGGATGCATAGCTAGGAGGGTCAATTTGAATATGTTTATTCATGAGGAATGACGTCAAAAACTCGTCAAATACTGTTCGATGGTTGGTTAGTGGCTCATATTAACATAATGTTTTATGTATACGTTTCGTAGGTTTACATGTCCATGTACACATAATTAAGAAAAATCGGTATGATTGGCCCATTAATCTTGAGCCTAATTCTAAATTCTTTTCACACTTCAAAACAATACTTAATAAAAACCTTTTAAGTTAGGCACAGTCAGTTATCATGTCACCTCAGACTAATGCAGTAATTTAAATTCTAAATATAACCAATAAATTTTCAAAATCAAATAATTTTCCTTTTAATTCCAATGTAATTTAGAAAAAGAGTTAGAAAATTGTGGCATGACTATATTATGAAAAATGATTTTAGTTCATCATCTTTAATGCAACTTGTGTTTATTATTGTATGCATAAGTAGTGCATTAAGAAGTGCATTAAGATTTAATCATATTTATTTGATCTTCAACCTTAAGTGATAATCCCTTTCATCAGCTCCTTGAAGCTATCCTGCGATAGCTATGATTATTTTTCTTGAAACACAAATGGTTTTATAATCTGTAATTTGTTCCTTTTTATCATCTGTGCAATAATTGTGCAATCAATCTGGGGCATGTTTCTAGGCAAACGAATCAGGGGCTCGGGAGTTTCAGCCCACGCCAAAATTTTCAAAACTACCAATATTTGGACAAACATCGCCTCATATCATTTTGGGCAGTAAGGTGGTCTCTTTGTACTTTTATGTCTTGTATATTCTGATGATGAAGGGATATAATCCACCTATATATCGGATGTCACCTGCCCCATGATTTGTTGTCCATGAACCATATGTTATAATCTGTATATTGCATTTCAAGAGAGCATTAACTTTTATGTTGATAAGTGAGTTATTTTAATAAACATCATATCACACACTGAAAAATTTCTATTTGTTATTTTCCCCCATAATTTTGTGAAAGATGTGGTGATGATGATGATGATGATGATGATGAAGGCACAATATGGCATGTGTTCTGAAGTGTGATGGTGGATTGGTATTAATACAGCCTTATGCAACCTTGAATAACTGGATGATAGACTGAATTGCGTGGGTTTCTGTTGATGGACTCATTTTACAAGAAGATGAAGAAGGATAAAGATGAAAGAGAAGAAGAAGAGGAAGAAGAAAAAAAAAATCAGATTTTTGGTTTGTTGCTGTTTTAGTTGGGTTGTTTTTTGGGGGTTTTTTTGTGTGTGTGTGTGGTTTTTTTTTTTGTTTTTTTTTTGGGGGGGGGGTGGTGGGGGATACATGCAGCAGCAGCCAGTGCATGGTGGTACATATGGGGTCACGGGGAACACATTTTCTCTTTGTACTTCAGTTTTACTTGATATGCCAGATCTGCAAGGTACAAGGAAAGCGTTCAATGAAGGGAAATTCAATATTGAAGGAGGGCTTCTTCCTCTTCTTCTTCCTTTTTTTATCTTCATCCTCTTGTTCTTCTTGTTCTTCTTCCTCCTCTTCCTCTTCCTCTTCGTCTTTTTTTCTTCTTCCTGTTCCACTCTTCCTCCTCATTCTTTTCCTCTTCCTCTTCCTCTTCTTTTCTTCTTCATTACTAGTATAATATATCTGTAAAGCGCTTAGAGACATCATTGATGTATTAGGCGCTATATAAAAACTGAATATTATTATTATTATTAGTATGTTCTGCTCATTTTTGCTGCAAAAGTACAGTTCAGTATTATGTTAATTAGTTATAAAAGGTCATGAATATTCAAATATATAATTTCAATAACTTTACGCGCTGCGCGCCGGCCAAAATCCGGTTTTCGCTGGTACACTGAAAAAAATTCAGCTTCATAGGCTAATACATGAAAAGTGGGAGCAGTGTGCACTTTTGACCCGCCGGAAATGCCCCCATGGAAAGCCGGATGCAGAAGCGGAGTTGAGACCCCTGATGCATGACATAAATAGCGCCCTCTAAATTTTTCAAACTATCCTCTTGTGACCGTATAAAATCTCTGTCATACTTGGGTAAACCCGTACCCTTTTTTGGATTTAAATACTTCAAGATATACCCTTTTCAGCCAAATAAAAAAATATATACCTTATCACTGACCGACTTTGAGAAAATTGTTTGTGAAAATCACAATATTTACATAAATGCCGAAATAACGTCAACTTGCTCTAAATTTGCGAACCTTTAAAACTACATCTTTGAAATTTATTGAGTATGCGAATTTATGTATTTGACAAGTGCCAGCCAAATTTGGCCAAAACAGCTGACGTCATCCCGAAGTTATTGCGCAAAAACCTCAACTTACTATGCATTACATGATATGCTTATTCTAAATGATGCGCAAGCAGTCAGCTCAAAGTGACCGCAATAAAAATGCCCTTCTCAGGGATGCAAAAAACAATTTATGGTCTCACAGAATAGTTTCAGTAAATCGCGATTGAAGTCAGGTGATAATACGGATCCTGCATTACACGTATTGTCTATGGGGCAAAACGGCAGAATGCTATTGGCCCCCTGAACGAACTTTATTTTATTTGAAATTTTGCAGGCACATTCCTTAAGGCAAAACGCAGCCCGCAGGTCATCTCAATGCCGGATTTTAATATCTATCAAGCGCTTCAATTTTAAAGTAGCTATCCAAAGAAAATCACAAATATGGCAATTAATGTATCACTAGAAACTGGGAAGCTTACAGATGGCAATCGTATAAGTTTTATGTCAACTGCGTATATGATGATTATAAAAACATAAATGAAAGCTCTTCTCAGCATCTGGAATATCCGAGGATTCGCCAGAAATATAGCGATGTTTTGATGTCGTCACACTAGGGACCAATCCTGCTTAAGCAGACGACGTCCTATAATGAATGAACGTAATTGCAATGCAATTATTTAGAGTTATTATAAAGAGTTTTGTATATTTAAACATGACCTTATTTCACACCATTCTAAAAGGGAAAGTGAAACTGATTCTGATAACCGTTTGATTGTAAATACACAGGAGAAGGGTCAATGATCAATGAAATAAACCCCACTTTCAAATTGAAAAGCCCTCCGAATAATAGCACGGATGGTATTCGTTCCCTCTTGAAACGCCGAACATGCCCCGGTGCAAGCAGCTGAAAATACAATGGCGTCTTATTTTGTTTACAAGTGATACAGTATTCCTTTTTTTTTTTAACGCTGCATTTTTCATCAAAATAATACCATACACGAAGTTAAGAGTGAGGCAACAGACTAACATTAAGACTGACGCTAGTCAAGTAAGAGAAATAAGTGAAGAGGAGATGACAAAACAGGCACTGAAAAATGTGTAAGATGTTATGGGACATCGTCTGCTTAGACAGGACTGGTCCCTGGTGTGTCGTCACACATCTCAGCAGCGTTCGAGGAGCTCTTCAGCGGCTATATCGGGGGCTGTATTTTACAGTTTTATAATTGATAATAATCATTACTTCAAATGTTTCCAAGCGTTGAATTTGGATAACCTTGTTTAATTTATGCCATCTATGCAATAATAAGTATTAAACCAATATTTATTTCGATGGAATTTTCTTGTAATGTGATCTTTAAACGCAATTTTATACCTGCATAGATGCCACTATAGAACTACCTGCAACCCATAACTTATGCTGGGTCAGTTATGAAACAATGAGTACTTGTATGATACCAACACATGAATACATGACTACAAAGATGTCTGTCTGCACAGTACCTTAAAAAACCTAGGCTATCTTATAAGTTCTATCTAAGAATACATAGACGGAACTATGGCTGCCCATTGACGCCAAAGTTTTCATCATTGCCCATTTGTTTTGCATGGACTGCTTGTGATCAATGTCTAGGTCCTTTCCCCTTGTCCATTTTGTTTCAAATTTTGTATGGCATACATCTTCCTTGGCATCCCTTCTACGTCACTTAAGTCTTTGTTCTCTGAAAGCACTCATGCATGACCGTCCAGGCGCCATTTTGTCCGTTTTGGGGCCATTTTCATGCCTTTCGTTCTGCTTGCCTATCTCCACTATCCTAGACGCTACAGACTGCTAACAAATTGCTATACATAGTCCAAGAGTTGCTCTTTATTTAACTTCTCAAAGAAATACAAAATACAGACGTCAATGCATGCACATCATTCTGATACAATTGCAGTTCTAGTTTATTTTCAAATCAAACATTGGCTCATGTTTCTATGAACAAAGTATGCACAAAATGTACAATGGATAAACCAAAATAGTTCCCAAGCATAGGAAATATTCCCTCACTGGTTTTCATTCTTCTCATGATGCTTCCTTCAGGATATATAATTTGTCATTACCCCAGAATTCTCCAATCTTATGAATTCAATGGTCTGCTAGCTGTTACAAAATATGCCTTTGACAATATTATTTTAGTTTGGTCTAATAAAGTTAACCTCTTGAGTACCAAAAGCTTGAACAAAGTATCGCTATATTGAAACTCATTCCCATGTTGTATCACAAGACCAAGCCCAAAACCATTTCCTTTCATCTGAGACCATCAAGGAGCAAATTAAATTCCTCAAATGCTCTTTAATTTTCAAATAATTGTGATAGAATCTGGAAAAGCGTATTATAAACCACAGACCCTTAGATTAGCAGTGGTGACTTTAAGCGATACATTCAGCACTAAACTTTTATCACTTCACAACAATTCAAAAACACATCAAGCATTTCATGCATACAACCAATAATGATACTCTACTGCATGCTACGAAGACCAGTCAGGAAAGTTATATTCACATTTTTACACTCATTCAGAGTAACACATAATATCAAATACAATTATGCACTACAGGTAAAGTACAAATTAACTTGTGTGTATTTTCTGTTAAGTTTATTTTTCTTATTTTTGTTTCCTGTAAAAATGAATAGAGCAGAATATGGAAGTGATTTAATATTGGAATGTTTTACCATTTATAGTTCATAATAGAGACTCCTGCCTGTACTGAGTATACATATTGAATACTCTTCCATTTCCAAAAAATCAAGTGTCTCTCTCTTTATCTCCAGTATTTATCAATTATATTTGCCCTTTAATCTTGGTAATTTATAGGGTTAGTATTTTCTCGGTCTCCACAGATAACTTTACGATATAACTCATTATATGGGCTTATCACAAAGTGGAGCTCAAACCTCCCTTCTTATCTATATCATTTATACTTTTTTTTTTATGCAGAAATTGAAAATGAAACAAACTCTCTACGTACAGTGTACATGTATATACATCACTGATAAGCAGATGACCTTATGGAAGGGTTTTCCTTTGGAAGGTGATGAAAATGTACATGAGATTATAACACCACTGAATATAACAGATATATCACACTTTGAAGAATATATCAGGGATGGCATATACAATGGATGTGCAGACAATTAATGATATACAATGTCTAACATCAATCTACATACATTGTGTATAATATACACTGTACAAAAAGTCTCCACTTCTCAAATTCTACAGAACTTACATACCCAAGCTCAGCTTTTGTGTCAAAGGATAATTACGTATGACAGCTTATTCTTAATAAAAAGAAAACTTAAAAGTAGAAACATCAAATAAATAAGAGCAAGAAAATCTATTACATTGCAGGTTCATTAGAAGAAAATAACAAAAAGACAATAAAAAAAAAAATTCTAATTACAGTCAAATAATTTCACTACCAAATCTGCTCAAAGAATTCAGTACTCGCCCATTTTGAGAAGAAAAAAAAAAATTCTCAAATCGATGATGGTTGTCTTCACAGCAAAGTAAACTGACTAAAAATTGAAATACTGTCATTCAAAGTTTTGCTTTCTACTGCCATCTGCTGGTAAATGGTTGAAACAAGAAAGCATACCAACAGCAAATTATGTACAAAGAATGAACAACACTGCATTTATGCTCTTAATGCTCTTACTACAAAGAAACATAATAGAAATGATTATATATAAATATATACATCTATTTACAACGTAAGATGTGTAAAAGGGTTTAACAGGTTTGAATAAAAGAAAAAAAAAACATGTGTAAACACACCATTCTACTCACTTTATATCCATACATGATTCCTAATGAAACATGATTGGGATGAGGAAAAGTATTTCTTGCAACAATGATTAGATAAAGAAGCAATTAATATTTTACAGTGATGGCAGTTCATAACATGAAAACATTTTTAAGGAGTGACCAATACACAAAAGAGACAGTAATTCCCTTTGCTTTTTTTCTGTCAATAACAGCTTCATTACTAACCTACACATATGTGTTCTTGGAAAAGAGAAAATGATACCATGAATCTCAAATAACCATCTAACATAGACATGAAACATGTCATATATGGAGTATTCCTAACAGACATCATTCATGATGATTACAAAATACAATACTGATGACACTATATACAAAATGACCCCAACACCACTAATCTCTAAATGCCCTCAAAAGTAGTGTCTTTTCAAATCAGTTGCCTCTTATCATTAGTAGCAGCTGCTAAAGACCATCACAAGAGAAAAGTTAAATCTGGCACAGACATCCACCAAGTACTTGTGAACTTGTGACAATTTCAATTGTCCATTTACGTCTCAATCATTCTAATGATTAATGCATTCACAAAAGATTATCAAATTTCTCAACAAGCTTTCTCCATGCACACATGTTACAAGATGATCTATTCTCTACCAAAATTTACCATCTGAGCAACATTCAATAAAGCAGATTTATCTTCCTTGTTCCTATCTGCCTAAATGCTCAAGATTGCCATTTCTTTTTAAGAGTCAACAAAGTTCTTGGGATCTGTTCATATTGCTATCCCATTGGATTAGAGTTCGGATTGTTGTTGTTGTTGTTGTTGCTATTACTCGTATTATTCATATCCATGACAGAGCCATCACATGTGCTATACACAAGATCACCCTCAAGTGAAGATGCCGTTACATCCTGAAATGCTCCAATGTCGACCGTTTCCAGGTCGCTGTACTGAATATCACTCAAGATGTTAGAAGTTGGCAAGGACTGCACAATGACACGATCATTACCTCCCACAGCCCCACCCGCCGCCTCAACAGACATTAACTCATTAGCTATAGCCTCGATTCTCTGCCAGCTGGTTTTACGTTCCTCATCCGCTGGTTCTTCCTCCATCTGTTCGTTGGTAGCAAGGGATATGAGGAAGGCTTGGGCTGGGATGTCCAGTGCACCTTGGTCAGTGCTGACCGGTTGATGCTGTTGTTGTATCATTGTACCAGAGCTCATGTGAGCTTCGCTGGTGTAGGTCACTGGAAGGTTGGTATCCTGAACCTGTGCTGTGCCTCCAGCATATGAGATGCCACCAAGCATAGGAGGTTGTGAATCACTTACACCAAATGTTGGGTCTCCTAAAATATAGAACAAGTACATGTCATTATCATGTCTGTTCTAGTAACCAGTATATCAGTAGTTTGGTTGAATTCAGAGCTATGTGTTTCACATTACCTCCTGCACTTGTTCAAGGAAATGCTATTAGTAGATATTTTTAGCCAGTAAGCTAACCTACGATCAGAAGACTTTCAAATAAATGCACTTCCATTCTCTAAAATCAAAATGCAGCTGACTTACTCTACAAACTAAATGACTTTTAAAACATTGTTCATAAATTAATCTTCAAATAGTAATATCATTGATAGGGGGCTATGCACATGACGGTTCTTTCCTATCCATTGCCTCTTCGCATGAGATCAGCTTCATTCATCTACACAAAACATGGTTTATATTTTCCCACTGCATTATTTCTCTTTCCATGTTTATTTCCTCATGCAGGAATGAGTCTTATATAAAAACTTCTATTTCGTATATTGTAGTGATATATTTATTTTTAATCAAAACTAGATGAATCTTTGACCGCGTGTGGTCGGAATTTATGCCTCCGCCATCACCAGATTGGAAATGTATGGCATACATGTAAACACTCTAAAAAGGATTGGTCCAACAAAATGACAAATCTTTTCACTTAAAATGCACAGGAGACAGAAAATTTATTTCATTTCATTTTCAAATAAAAAACTTACCATTGATGACTTACAATCATCAAATACACCAAGGAAATAGATAATTTATAGCAAATAGACCACTGTCCCCTAGAAATTTCTAAAATAGGTAGGCCTAGACTCCATACATCACAAACCATTTTTATGTATATAATGACCCCTATGACCTTTGAACTTTGACCTTGAGACCCTAAAATCTAATCAGTTCATCGTCCCTCACATATGGATACATGGGCCAAGTTAGAGGTTGATCTGTCAAACAGTTCTGAAGTTATTGCGAGAACAAACTATTTTTATGTACATAACGACACCTCTAACCTTTGACCTTTGACCTTGAAACCCCAAAATCTAATCATTTCATCGTACCTCCCATATGCATACATGGGCCCAGTTACAAGCTGATCCACCAAACGGTTCCTAAGTTATCACAAGAACGAACCATTTTTATGTATATAATGACCTTTGACCTTGGCCCTTGAGACCCCAAAATCTAATCAGTTCATCGTCCCTCCCATATGCATACATGGGCCAAGCTGATCCGCCAAACGGTTTTCAAGTTATCGCGAGAACGAAAAGGGGACGGACGGACGACCCGAAAACATAATGCCTCCGGCACCACCTACGGTGGGCGGAGGCATAAAAATAGTTTCTTAATGATGCTTCCTTTAAAAGATAATCATATTGAATATTAGATATTAAGATGAAAATAACTTCAAAGATTTGAAATAGTTGTTGCTCTTCAGGGATTTAATACAACTTTTTTTTTACCTCTCATGATATGCTGTCTCAACCTGCGATTAGTCGTACTCATGGTGTCGCATGCCATTGCCATGGTAACTGGTGTTGGTGTCAGGGTAGATGGTGTATTAGATTCAGGATTACTCACTGGAGCACCACTACATGATTGGGCACTTGCTCCAAGGGTCTCAGCTATAGGAGATCAAAACAAAAACATATTGTTTTTTCAGTCACAAGAAATCTGTTTGTGAAAAGTAATCATTGCAAACTTAATCTAATATAGGTTGAATCGCATCATCATCAACAAATCAACAAGTGGATTTACCACAATGCTTTTAGCTTATATTATAGGAACAGAATCTTTCTGAGAAAAGCTTCCCTTAAAAAAAGGAAAAACTAATACTTTAAAAAAAATCCTGAAAGAGATACACAGCAGAGAGATTAAAACAGATATTTCTCCTAAAAAAATCTTATGTACCCTACTACAATAACAACCAAAACAACAACAAAGACTATGCACTTACTCTTCAATGGTTTGCCACTGTTAGTGAAGAACTTGCTGTACTCATCAGAACCCTTATGAGATAACTTTCTCTTCTTTTTCTCAATATCTCTAAAACCTGTTGAGGGAAAAATGTCAAAGAATCAAATTATATTAGTGTAACTTTAAAAACAGGTAATGATTAATATGATAATGACCTTAACTACCTGAAAGTAAATTCACATTTATCAAATATATTTGCTGAATCAATGAACAGATATTTAGTATATTGGCATGGACAACTAAAAATTGTGACAAATATTATATATATTTATTTTAATATACATGTATATATATATATATATATATATATATAAATAAATAAATAAATATATATATATATATATATATATTACCTAGATTCTACTAAAAGGTGAATTTTTTTTTTATTGTATATATACGTATATTACCGCAAAAAGGATGTTACAGAGAATTAATGGATTCAAAATGTTAGTATATGATTAGAATTAATTTGATTCTATTTGTATTTATGGCAAAAAGAATCGTATAACTACCTTTTGTGTGCGATAAGGTATTTGTAGTAAATCCCCAAACTATTGATATAATCAAGAAAAACAGACATCGGCCTAAGTCCAACTTAGGATGTTAGATACCCAGGAGTTATACATATATAGATTTTCCATGTTATATTATACGAAAATGAGTTCTCCCTACCGAACAAAACTTTGTAGTAATATAAGTAATTTGGCACCCTCTACGTTTATATCGATAGAATACCTCCTACCCCTACGGAAATGAGAAAAAACAGTGCCGAAAACGTTATGGCAAATCAAAAAATAAAACTTAACGTTGGCTTCCCCCTTCCGTCGAATATTTCGCCAAAAATATTGCCGGAAGTACGAATTATGTGTGTGTGTGTGTGTGTGTGTGTGTGTGCATGTGTATATATATATATATATATATATATATACACACACAGGTAGATAGGTACAAGATAAGGTTGAAAACTTGAGTGTGTTTTTCAACATTTCAGAAGTGTCAATAGAGCAATGTAAAAGAAGGGCTGTGAATCCTTTGTATGACAAGATGAATGTGAAATTTCAACACATTGTATAAAAGAAAACCTAACGTACTGATCAACTTCAGGCAACCAAATTTGGATTTAGGTCACAATCAAATAAATAAAAATCACTTAACTTGAGCTGACCATACCCCATAGCGAGATCAAAAATTTAAGTCGGTTTTGACATTTCCAATCTCTAAATCAATTATCTTTATACAGCTATACTGCTTACAGAACTATGGTCTTGTTGGAAATAAAGTATACATTAGTTCCATAGATCGGTTTCTTAGAAAATAATATCATTCATAAATTACACATTCTGCAAGAACTGTTTGCTTTTTAAACCTAAAGAGTATTTCTATAAGTGTAATTATCAATATTAAACTAAAAGACCCAAATTCATGAGGGTATAATTTAACCCAGGCATGGTTTAAATCGTGGATTAAACCTCCAACGTGTACAAAAAATAAAGTGTACTAATCACCTGAAAAAATGAGTTGTGTACAGCTAGATAGTATAAAATCGATCTGAAAGAACTTTATCTGGCATTATATAGGTCAACGGTTAAGAAGCATGGAGGAAATAAAGGATAACATGAAGATGCTCGCGCGGAACCGAACTCCGGGTTGGGTTCCGCGCAAGCCCTTATATCTGCGAGCGCATACGGGTGCGACAAGGAGTCTACTCACGAGTCGCCTTTACGCTTATAGAGATTGTAATTAAACTTGCAATCTCTTTATAGAAGTATTATTTGAAGCCCATATTTTGAATATAGTATAACGACATGAAACCTCTAACATACAAAGCAAAATATTTGGGGGGGTTTGATACCTTTTAAGTGTCAATGAGCATGTAAGTGTATTACTGCCTGCCCATTAGATATGAGCACACACGCATGCTACGCTTATGGAGGTTTAAACCATGGGTTAAGATAAACCTTTTACGTGCATTGGAGCTGAAGATTCATTGTTTTTTTCTCAGTGCATTTACCATGAACAGACTCACGGGGCTTGTAGATGAATGGCATCTCAGAGCTTGATTCATCATCTGAAGGTCGGTAAAGGTGGAAATTAACCGTCACTGCAGCCTTGATGTTCTGGTTTACAAACTTGGGAGTCTTGCAAACAATGGCAAACTGTTAAAGAAAACAAAGACAAATAGGATCATTGAGTTCTCCTATGAAATACAGAGAACTAGGTGAAGAGTATGTACCAGGAAGGAAAAGACGATGCTTTGGATTCAGATTCAGATTCAGATTCGAAACATTTATTTCCTTCTCATAATCAAATAAATACAAAAATGAAATGTACATGCACAAGAAAACATGGTGGAAGGAGGTTAGGGTCCCAGGAAGCACATGGCTTGTATTGGGATCATCTTAACAATATATATATATATATATATATAATATTATACAATAATTAACATGAACATACACAAAAAACCTTAAAGACGAAAAAAGAAAAGAAAATGATATCAATAAGCAGGAAAAATGATAGTGGAAACTAAGCCTGAGTCATATTGAATATTTCATAAACCGGGATTCGACGGCTTCGATTCGATCGAATACCGGTTAATCGATAAATGATGTGCGGTGAAAACAGAGTTGCACACAGTCATGACAGTTGCACGCAGTGCATGCACCATGCACCGGTGACCGGTCCGCTGGCATCGCGGGCATATGTATGGGCTCTCGCTGCTCGAAATTAACGATAGCCCGCTAGCCAATGGCTAGTAAAAATCACAGCGGACGAGCCAAAATCTTAAGTTTCTAGTCCGTATGGCTAGCCAAAATATCACTAGTGTCGCACGAAGCGATGCTCATTGTCGACACACCCGACAATGATTCAAATTCAAAGAATTAATAATCTTACTTTGTCTTTGGAGAGCTGAATGGAACACGTTTGTTCGATGCCAAAAAAAAAAAACAATACGAAATAAACTTTTCGTCGCTCAATATAGACTCGACTTCATTCAGCTTCAGAGATCATTCAGAAGTAATTGCCAATTTGATGAGAGTGTGATATTAGTTATTGCGAATTAAGTAGGAACACTCGTACTCATGCCCGTATTTATCATGTTCAATTATACAATTGTCTAATTGACAATGCAGAGAGAGTGCAAGAAAATTATCGTAAACTTCAGTTCGTAACGACAAAACGATTTTTCCATAGAGAAAGCACAGGTAAAGCGCGACGTCCTCCGCGAGCGAATTAGCGAAAGTTAGCCAACAGTTTGAACTTTGAAGTCGCCTTCACGTTCTCTGCTAGTATATATGCTGTACGTTACGGAGTTTCTTTTTTTATTTGATTTTTTCATGGTGGCTACGGTGGTCAAAAATCTGGCGGACTACAAATCGATGCACCTAATTTGCCAAAACGTATTCGGGATTTGATGTCTTCGATCGAACACCGGCTAACCAATCGATTCGACTCAGGCTTAGTGGAAACTAAGGTATAAGCAACGCAAAACGTAGCATCCCCTCGTCGGGTACAAATGGCCTTTATCAAAATCCGCCCAACATTACTTAAGTTATTGAACAGAAACCACATTTTTGCATGTTTACATAATTACTGTAGCTATTTCTCATGTACATAATTAGCAATTTTTGCATATTTAATGAGCGGTGACCTTTCACCTTTGACTTACATACTCAACAACATTACTTAAGTTATCGAATGGAAACCACATTTTCGCATATGATTACATAAATGGTATCCTGGGGTACCAAATGAAAATCCGCTATTTTGTTGAATTATTTATTTATTTTTCAGGGCTGTACAACGCAACATACACCAGCGCTGCAGCTGCGGCATCACGATTGCTGTCCAGTACGGTTGTACTTCTGGTGGACACAATATTTACTAAACTGCGAACTCTGACTTTTGACTTACATACTCGAAGATCAAACTTAAATTGTATCTTCATACCAAATTTCATTAAACTCCGTCAAACATTACTAAAGTTATCGAACGGAAACCTCATTTTTGCATACATAAGGAGCTATTTTTGCATATTTAATGAGCTATGACCTTTGACCTTTGACCTACATACTCCAAAATCAACATTTAGGCTGTATTTTGATACCATGTACCTTCATATCATATTTTATTAAAATCTGTCAAAGATTTGTTACGGACGGACGGATGGCAGCATTACTATATCCCCCTCCGACTTCGTTGGCAAGGGGATAAGGCATGGAGCATGGAGGATAGGAAAATAACGATTGGGATGTCAACTTTTCTGGTTCTACAGAGCATCAAGCTTATGTGATCAAATGGCAGTCACTGCTGAATGAATGTGATAGCAGTATATTCTTTATAAAGGGCTACAAAATAAACTAGTAATCAATAGTCATTTTGTTAAGAACCACACATCATGATGATGTGTCAACATGACACTGGATTAACTCCATATAAAGTCAATGATCTAGCATTCGTTACCTGTCTGTGAACATCATTTGGACTGAAGTCACCAAACGCTGTCCAGGATTGGTTTGTATCTGGGTCACGTCCATAGAACTTCACCTTGATGTCATCTGTAATCAACCATTCAAAACAACTATAAATACCTCACTATCACAGGGAATTCTAAAAACAAATCACTTAATCTTCATGACTTCCACATGTGATATTGAAGTTTTGTAAGCATCAGCACAGAGTAATGAATACATGTAATCAGTTGTGACTATTTATTTCAATTAGCAAATCACAAAGTGTCTGTTGCTTTCATTATTAGTAACATAGCATGTTGATAAATTCTTTCTTCTTTCAATTTATAGGTATACTTGAGAACAAAGCCATTGTGCTTCATTTTTCTACCTAGTATCGTCTCATTATTTCGGCAGCATCGGTATGTTAGGCTCGGACTGGCTTTTATCTTGAATTTGTTTTCTAATAAATGAAGTATGTGATATCAAAAGATAAATCTGCTGTTTTAAGTACAATGTACATGTATTGAGGGTGCATCACTAACACAATAACTAAAATGGACTAGGGTAGAAAGCATAAACACAATATAAGATGTGATCTAAGATTGAAAGAGAACATACCTGATTGAACCTTTTCACATAGAATGAAGAGCTCATCACCTCCTTCCACGCTACCAGTGCTGATGTTGACACGACAGATGGACAGTACTGTATCCTCTAACAAAAACATATATACATCAACAACATTAACAGGACCTCTTGGATAAAAGATATTTAGGTTTCATGTTACAAGTGCCAGCTGAATGTACAGAATCGTTGAATTACACAAGTTAATTCAATGACTTTAAACACTTTAACTGCTGATGTTGACACGACATATGGACAGCACTGTATCCTCTAACAAACACATATATACATCAACAACATTATTAAACAGGACCTCTGGGATAAAAGATATTTAGGTTTCATGTTACAAGTGCCAGCTGAATGTACAGAATCGTTGAATTACACTAGTTAATTCAATGGCTTTTAACCCTTGAACTGCTGAAAACAGTTTAAACTATCCAAATCTTTATATTATATTTCATATTTTTGTACAATATGATCTTGTAATTTTTATTAAAATTAATAATGTCTTTAGACATTGTACACTCAGATATCATGAAGTAAATTTTTTATCAAAATAAGCAATAACGGGCATTATGATTGAAAACTTGTCTCTCCAGCTTTGTGGAATGTATGTTGGTAACCTTGGTCAAACAGTAAGGGTTAATCTAGATCTTGGAATATATTTCTCGAGACTAAATGAGACATTTGCAAACCATAAGATTATAACATGACCATGAACAATGGCTATAAAAATACATCATGTGTTACAGCAGCATGGCTCCAGGCCAATTTCAAACTTTCAAAAATTCCCCTTTCGTACACAAGCATCATTTGAAGCAAATGTTTTGGCAAAACACATGACTGTCATTTCCATAGGGACTTTCATCAAAAACATCTTCTCCCGTTTTCCATGAAATTCAGCTTCCTGTGGAAGGTCAGGAAGGTTCACTCAAATGTAATATATCATGAAACCTACTGTTCAATGCATGAATCATCACATAGAGAGAAAGGGGAAAACAATATTGTTTTCATCTTTCTTTGTAAATTTCTGGACTTTCTTACAATTCCTACCAAAATTGTTTTGTAGATCCATCATTATTTCTAAGAGAATTCATAAACTTTTTGGCTTTACATGCTACTAAAAGGAATATACAGGGAAAACTGAACATAACGAGGTCAGCTATGACGAGGTAACGGCTATAACGAAAATTGGCTGCGTGTAATTCTATGGCGGCCCAAATTTTATAGCGAGGTCGGCTACTACGAGCTAAATCCCCAAAAGATTGGTAATCATTCCTGTTATAACGAGCAAGCAAATTTCACTGCGCCTCAATGGACAAAAATCATTCAGCTGGAAAATCTACACACACACACAAGCATATAGTAAAGAGATATCAGGGTGCAGCTTTTATTTGCATCACAGCGCAGGGAGACCAGCCCCAGAAGTATGAATGAGACTTTTTTTTCATACCATGTGTATGCGCTATGCTGACAGTACAGGCACAGTCATCCCGATACATGTATAATTTAATACGAAGAGTGACGGTAACGTTGCTTCCGAAAATGCTTTTACGCATTTTCCAACAAAATCCAATATTTTATTAGCTAATTAAGATTGAGCATGAACATATTATTAATGCCTTCATAGCTTCCAAATGAGTATATAAGCGGTGGTGGCAGCAGAACTATGTACATTATTAGTGTACATGTAGAATCTAGTCCCATATGTGCATTTTTATGTATGTTCTGATATAATGAGATAACAGCTATAACGAGGAAAATCCTTCGGTCCCGATGGCCTCGTTATATCGTGTTTCCCGGGTATAAATTTGTACTCACTCTTGTCATATATCGCAGTCGATGTGACCGGTTCAAGGTATTTATCGAACACACCAGATGATTCTCTTGTCTCGATGTATACCTCAAAGAAGAGTCTGACAGCCTTCATCTCATAGTTGTGTTTTTTACCAGTCTTGCCCTTGTTCACCTCCATGGAGAGTCTGACACCAGCTTTCTTTCTTTCTGCCAGCGAATTCTCCACCTCTTTATTCATTGTACGTTGCACTCCAATCTTACGAAACCTGTATACAGAGCACCAACAAGTAACCACTAATAAAGTCCCATTGAGCAAGCAATATACCCCTTGGAATAACATATCTCATGTTTATTATTTCATGGTGCTAGGAGTAATTTCTTTTTTAAACCTAGAAAATCAATTAACCGGCATAAAATGTGCCTAAATGATAAGAAATTTTTCTGATTCAGAACAGTTCATATATATGTTTACATTTTCAGTTCAATTTTTATAATCCACTCTAAACAAAGAACAAATGGGGACTAGCATTCTGTAAATGACATTTCCACAGAACTCTCTGACAAATCAGCCTTGAGCAAGACTACAGTATTTCAACTACATGAAGAATCTCTCCTGACCAAGAACAAAAAAAAAAAATGATTAATACACAGATGAACCTCATAGTCTATTTTTGTATTAATTAGAGAATCAATCCATTTAAAGTACTGAGGTTGTGCGTGCAGTTTCTCATGTAAGTAGTTTTGAATACCACTAGTGACAAAGGTTGTTGAGTATTAATATTATTTACATAATGGATGAATAATAAAGTATGACGTTGCACATAGATCTATATTAGTTTACAGGGAGCTACATCAATATTGTAATACCAGTTCTAACATCCAGGAAATAAAACAAATCTTGATTTGTAAACCTGTATGAATCATTAATAACATTGCAGTGGACATGGTTCATTCTTCATTTCAAAGCAAATAACCGTTACCAAAACAGTAGCTTACATTGTGTACATGAATACAAATAAGACAGCATTTCAAGATAAGAATGGATAAAATATCAGTCTACAAAACAATACATACACTATGAACATGGCGAACAAAGAAACGGACAAAATATACAGCTCCTCATTGTACCTTCCACAATTGGTAGACAATCTGGTAGACAAAAGAACATCCCTTCATTGCTATTATGTAAAAATATGTAGAACAGCTGTCACATGCATATTCAGCTGTTCTACTTATTTTACATTATAGCAATGAAGGGATGTATAAGGAGCTGTATATTTTGTCTGCTCTCTTTGTCATAGTGTTCATAGTGATAGTCCTTGCAAATCACACCAAATGAGAAGTCATTATATTGGGTCAATTGGATAAGTGACAAAAGTAAGAACAGAAAATAAACCTCATCTTGTTTTGGCTAGACTATGTAAGAGAAACATCCCTTGTGGGAGGAATTAACAAGGAGCAAAGACATACACTCTGCTCAAAATTGTCTTTTCCCTAATCATATGAGTCAATTGTTATTACAACATGCATCCTAGAATATTGCTATATATTTGCATGGTGATCACACACATTTTAACATAACATGAATCATGAAAGAGTTTCTTACACTGCTTCAGGTCTCTGAGTATCAATCATCATGGTACATACACCATCTCTACAGCTGTCACCTACCAGACGATGGGGGTGAGGAAGAGGTGGATCTGTCTTTGTCACCAGTGATACCACCACTTTGGCTCGTCCATTCAAATTAGGCACCTGAAAAAAGGAATAGAATTAGAACATAAAATACATCTACATCAACTATATCTATTAGGCTTCACTGTATAGTGAAATTTCTTTGTCATTTGAACTGATACGCGAATTTGTATCTCCTTAACATAGGGCTAATCTCCTATTATATTGTTCCTTGAAATACAGAGTTGAGAACTGTGAAATCATATGGACCTCCTTTTTATCACAATGCATGAGGTTCTATGGAATATTCTGTTTTAGCTAACTGGGTTCGACAATGACTTTTCTTCACAGGCAATAGAAATATTAGGTTTGTGTGAATTAAGATTTTCAAATTTTCAGGTGAAATTTGGCAGCAGGCCACTACTATTGTTGAGCCCTGACTATTGGTGATTTTGCATCAATATTCTGATATTTTGCAATTTTGTCTATCATTGTGACTGAATGCCAAGGGAATTTCATTCAATCATACCTTGATACATGGATATGATGGCAGATCTGATGTGGATCTTTCTCCTGCGATGCTACCAGCCTGGCGTCCTTCTACTGGGTATCTGAAACGATGATCCCTTTGTTTAGGTTGCTCTGTGATCTCGATGTAAGGCTCAGATGTAGCTCGTCTGGGGCTGATATTGGACAAGCCACCTGTAGTGGTAATTACAGGAAAAAGGCATAAATATAATATTCATAATGACTTGTCTACAGTGTTTCCCAGAAAAAAAGTTAACAGTCAGAAAAAGTCTCCCCAAATAATTTTTTAAAATCTTTCATACCTGTGGATAGCTTATGGTCATCTTTATTAAATGACACCTAAATATCTGGCATCATTTTATTCTTGAGTGAACAAATGCCCCTTTTGTGAAAAGGTGCAAAATCCAGACTTGACAAGAATAGACCCGTTCACAAAGTTATTCAAATTTATGGATGTTTCTTTCCTGGGGACCAGGTAACAAGATATTCCATTAAACTTGTTATTAATGAATGAACTACAATACTTCAAATCCAGTTTGCATACATTACTTGTTGCTACAAGCCTCTGACAAACTTTCAGGTTGTCAAGAACAACCTTTGTTTTAAAAGTATGCATAAAATTTGAATATATTTGTGAACAGGTCTATTGGTAGTTGTTCTGGCTTGTATCAGCACATTTGCTTAGAAATGTTAATATTTTGATCAACAACAGACAATTTATGAAAGAACAGGTTTTGTTCTCTGTGTACTTACGTATCTAATCAACATTATTATGTTTCAGTGAGCAATTAGCAACTAACTACTTTATTGAGTGAAATATTAATTTAGGCCAGTTTTTAATTCAAGCTGGCTTTCTCAGTCAACCTTTGGCAGGACATTAATCTACATTTGTCACACTCTACCCAGGTGAAGTAAATGGGTACCCGGTAGGTAGAAATTCCTTGAATGCTTGAGCACCTTATCATGGTCGCTCGGCTAAAGCCGGGGTAATAATATGATTACAGGGCCCTCAGGGAGAACAGTATATTATACTGATGAGGCTACCATGGGTAAACTAGACATATTATTACTATTATTATTATTATAATATTTATAACCATAAAGTTTTGATGGGATATGTCAGGACATACACAAAACTAAGCCCATCCTTTCCTAAATTGCCAATAATGATCAGAATATGAAAATTTCCAAGCCTTTTCAAGACTCTCAACTTTGCTGCTACCAGCGAGAACCAATACAATTTTTTGTCAATCATGGATTTTGCTCACTCAAGCGCAAAATATTGTTCAATGTTTTGGTGTTATTTGATAGAAAAGACTCTAAGTTATCGATAGGTATGAAAATTTCATGAACATACATGTATTTCGAAATGTTCATGTGGGGAGACTTTTTCCAACTGTCAACTTTTTAAAGTTCTCAAAATTGTTAATGCCAGCCAGAACAAATGCCAATTCTTGTTGAGTCTGGATTTTGCACCCTTTTGAAAAAATTGCACCCATCCGAAAAAGTCGCTTTTGCTCACTCGAGTTCAAAATATCGCTTGGTTTTTTTTGTGTCAATTGATAGAAGAGATTCTAAGCTATCCACAGTTAAAAAATTTTCCAACAAATATTCTGAAATATTTTTTTGGGTAGACTTTTTCTGACTGTTAACTTTTTTGGGGGGATGCACTGTAGAATGTTAATGTAAACATAAAACATCTTGTCAGATTCCCAAGTTAAGATAAATGTAACACAGAAATCAGTATCTGATGTCTTGTGTATGTCAAATTAACGAGTGGACCCCATTCATCCTCCCCCCCCCCCCCCCTGACAAAAGAAAGTATGTGTGTATCTATGCCACTGCTCTTTACCCATGAAAAATGAAACCAGTTAGGCAGATCTCAGCAGAAAATAAAGTAAAGTAAGGAAACCAAAACCAAAACTAAGTACATAACAAGAAGTTCTATAGATCATGCCTTTAATATATTTTTAATAGACACATGTATAGTGATGAACAAGGAAATGGTTTTCTAGTACTCTAATAGAAAATCCTATTTGGTACACACTTCAGACAAGAACTTTCATACATATTGACCACGCACACCAATTATTCATTGATTATTACTCATGCACCATCTTACAATTTCTACCACAGCCTCTTACAATAATGTCTTTTGGAATCCAAGTTCATTGAACAAATGTTGCAAAATATCTCTTCCCTCCATTATAATGACTTTTCAGCCAACTTAACGTTCATTTGTTGAGTTATTAAAACATACATGTAAATGTATCTTGTATGTGGGTGTAATATATGTAAGAGCAACTCGCATGAAACCTAACAATCTGGGCAGTGTGAACATGACCATACTCTCTTTGACCGCGTTTACACAGAGTGAACTCGAGTTCAAATTCGACAGCGAATTCAATTGCGACCTTGGATTAGCATAAATTATTTTTCGGGAGCTGTTTACACCAAGCGTTGGACGAACTCGAATTCAGAAGGAAATTGAATTCGACTTGATTACGCCCTCGCTTGGTGGGAATATCGTGATAATCAACTTCCGGGTTAAATTTGTGAAAACCCCGCGAGTAACTTCAAAATGGCGGTAGCGAGTATTGTAAGCGCAGCCATTTTGATCTGGTTTCGTATGATTTTACGTCGGAATTACAAAATTATGAACGAATATTTGCAGATATGATGAGCGCGTGGTGGATTGAATCAAGCCAGTTCGGTGAATGTGTCGCCGTTCGTCGTGGTTCACTTGTTGAATGACGCTTGTTTTACTGACGCGATGCTTAGCGTTGCTTAGCAATACCGGAAGTGACGTATGACGGGGTCACTGGCTGGATATTTGCTAGTCGACTTTCAATTACGTGTCCGTTCACACTGCAAATAGCGAATTTAAATTCGATAATAGTCGAGTTTGAATTCGATAAAAGTTGCTCTGGGTCGTCATTCAAATTCGAGTTCTAATTGCGACTACCCTGTTTACACACAAATGAACTCGAGTTCAAATTTGACTAAAGTCGAGTTCAGTCTCTGTGTAAACGGGGTCTTTGACTTGACCATGTTCGTATTGAAAGAAGGAGTAACAATAACCCAATTCTGCACAAATCTGAGGTTATAAACTGCTGTTTGAACCACTGCATGTGATATGAAGAGAAGAGGGATTGTAACTAGTATTAAAAAAAATGATTTTAGAACATACTGTAAACGCTGTTATTTTCGCGCGATTAAATTATCGAGCTGAGCCACCCCAAAACATATTCGCGGGTTCTTAAATTTGTGCTGCACAATTACACGCTCGTATGTATACCCAATGACTCCATTTATTAATTTACACAGTCCATTCAAATGCATACGACATGCGCAAGCATCTATGTTTTCTATTGTTCGAATTTCAACTGATGACTCCACTACTGAATTGCGTCACAAAATTAATTGACGGAATAAACCTCACCAATTGTTGACAACCGATGACCTATTGAATTACTACCGATGACCCATTGTTCTCTTTGTTCAATGTCATCGGTTTGAATGCGTACACATGTACAACTACACACACGCGCTCAAAAATGAGTTGGTCACACATACTGACATATTAATGTGCTGAAGCGCGCGATTCAACCCGCATAGGAAATCAATATTTTTGCGAGTTATAGAATTCGCGCCCGCCGAAAATAGCACGAAATCCGTGAAAATTAATGTACCGCAAATATTTCTGCACTTACAGTAGATGTACAGGCACTATCTGAATTATCCAAGCTCTAGCCCCTTCCCTTCCCTTATCATTCATTGGTCATCTCAAATTCAATTCTTAAAGTAGCTATTCAAAGAAAATCACAAATATGGCAATTAATGTATCACTAGAAACTGGGAAGCTTACAGATGGCAATCGTATAAGTTTTATGTCAACTGCGTATCTGATGATTATAAAAACAACACAAATAAAAGCTCTTCTCAGCATCTGGAATATCCGAGGATTCGCCAGAAATATAGCGATGTTTTGATGTCGTCACACTCGGGATCGATCCTGCTTAAGCAGACGACGTCCTATAATGAATGAACGTAATTGCAATGCAATTATTTATCAAATTATAAAGAGTTTGGTGTATTTAAACATGACCTTATTTCACACCATTATAAAGTGAAACTGATTCTGATAGCTAAAACCGTTTGATTGTAAATACACAGGAGAAGGGTCAATGATCAATGAAATAAACCCCACTTTCAAATTGAAAAGCCCTCCGAATAATAGCAGGATGGTATTCGTTCCCTCTTGAAACGCCGAACATGCCCCGGTGCAAGCAGCTGAAAATACAATGGCGTCTTATTTTGTTTACAAGTGACTGATTCCTTTATTTTTTTAACGCTGCATTTTTCATCAAAATAATACCATACACTAAGTTAAGAGTGAGGCAACAGACTAACATTAAGACTGACGCTAGTGAAGGAAGAGAAATAAGTGAAGAGGAGATGACAAAATAGGCTCTGAAAAATGTGTAAGATGTTATGGGACATCGTCTGCTTAGACAGGACTGGTCCATGGTGTGTCGTCACATATCTCAGCAGCGTTCGAGGAGCTCTTCAGCTGCTATATCGGGGGTTGTATTTTACCGTTTTATAATTGATAATAATCATTACTTCAAATGTTTCCAAGCGTTGAATTTGGATAACCTTGTTTAATTTATGCCATCTATGCAGTAATAAGTATTAAGCCAATATTTAAAATCATTAAAGTTCTACTTTAATGCCTTTTTCAAACAAGTAAAATAGATTTCTCACACAACCCAACAAAATTTACACTGAATATTAATATCTACAAAGTAATAATATTTGCATTAAAATGAATAAAAACAGAGGCTAGATCAAAGACAGATGGAGGTGCTTTTCACACAATTTTCATAGTTTTACAATGTAGTATAAGATAATACATTTTAAATACGTTTCAAATATATCTCAAGATGGAGTTACAGTACCAGAAGTCAAGATAAAGCCTTTAATTAAGCTTATAATACATCACAGACAAACAGTTATGGTAAAGGAACCCTAGGATATGATGTGAAACTGGCAATATGAAAGTAAAAATAATCACCTTTCAGTGACTGACTAGGATTAATATTAAATAAGAGCTTTCAGAGAGTATGCAGGAAATAACAATGGGAAAGAAGTTCCTGTATGCTGGTCACTCAGTGCTTTATATCAACCTTTAGTCAGATATTATGCACAAGACAATGCTAACATGTCTACTGTTATTTCTAAGCCTGAGTCGAATCGATTGGTTAGCCGGTGTTCGATCGAAGACATCGAATCCCAAATACGTTTTGGCAAATTCGGTGCATCGATTTGTAGTCCGCCAGATTTTTGACTACCGTAGCCACCATGAAAAAATCAAATAAAAAAAGAAACTCCGTAACGTACAGCATATATACTAGCAGAGAACATGAAGGCGACTTCAAAGTTCAAACTGTTGGCTAACTTTCGCTAATTCGCTCGCGGAGGACGTCGCGCTTTACCTGTGCTTTCTCTATGGAAAAATCGTTTTGTTGTTACGAACTGAAGTTTACGATAATTTTCTTGCACTCTCTCTGCATTGTCAATTTGACAATTGTATAATTGAACATGATAAATACGGGCATGAGTACGAGTGTTCCTACTTAATTCGCAATAACTAATATCACACTCATCAAATTGGCAATTACTTCTGAATGATCTCTGAAGCTGAATGAAGTCGAGTCTATATTGAGCGACGAAAAGATTATTTCGTATTGTTTTGGTTTTTTTGGCATCGAACAAACGTGTTCCATTCAGCTCTCCAAAGACAAAGTAAGATTATTAATTCTTTGAATTTGAATCATTGTCGGGTGTGTCGACAATGAGCATCGCTTCGTGCGACACTAGTGATATTTTGGCTAGCCATACGGACTAGAAACTTAAGATTTTGGCTCGTCCGCTGTGATTTTTACTAGCCATTGGCTAGCGGGCTATCGTAAATTTCGAGCAGCAAGAGCCCATACATATGCCCGCGATGCCAGCGGACCGGTCACCGGTGCATGGTGCATGCACTGCGTGCAACTGTATGCAACTCTGTCTTCACCGCACATCATTTATCGATTAACCGGTATTCGATCGAATCAAAGCCGTCGAATCCCGGTTTATGAAATATTCGATATGACTCAGGCTTAGTTATTTCAACATAGCTGTATAAAGACAAATGTTTCTGTCTAATTGTTATAACCCCAATCCTATTTCAGTTCTCAAATGAAAGCTGTTTTGTCTAAAGAGAAGTCAGTTATGACAAATCATGATTTCTGATGGTTCTCCTACTATCAGGTTTGTGATCAAGAACTCAAAGAGTTGAAAATTGAAATCTACAAGTATACAAACTGTATATAGTCACATAGTTATACATGTACAGTAGTTCAAAATTTGGCTGAATCACTCAGAGAAACTGACGTCATTAATTCAGTGTTAACCACTGCCTGAAATTAGAAAAAACCTACAAGTTTTCTGAAGTGTTTCATCTATTTGAAAAAAAAATATTCTGTATGAAGACTCAATAATAAATGTATTGCTGAAAAATATTGCAAAAATGCATTGTGAGGTGATAGGCCTACGTATACCTGCACTTTATACACAATGCAGAATAGATTACACAGTAAATGTTTGCCTATCTACTATCTTGTATCAACAATAGTTTGCTTTCATTTTTGAAAATCCTAAATCCCTTAATGCATCCCTTGGACAATACACAAGATTCCTCAATTTTCCCCTTTCTATACCCTGTCTATACCCAGTATTTCCTTTCATAATTAATGACAAAGGTACATACATGTACATTAAGTTTACCAGCAATAATTTGGGGCTTTGAACATCCCCCCCCCAAAAAAAAAAAAAAAACAAAAAACAAACAAACAAACAACAACAAACAAACAAAAACACAAGAGTTACAAATATTACTTGTTGAAAGGGAAGTTTACAGAAAATTCTACTTACTGCATACAGAGAGAGAGAGAGAGAGAGAGATCAGTTCTTGATGGCAAAAGAAATATAGGCCTACATCTACACACCAGAGAAATATCAGCACTGTGGTTGGAGGGGGGGGGGGGGGGGTATGCACATGCATACATGCATACAAAGGTCTAGATAAAAAGTACCTTGTACATTGAATACACACAAAATAGTGGACCTGCAGTCCTATGGATCCATGCATTGATATGCATTGATATCCATTGTGCAATAACATAGTCCATCTGAAAATAGACTACTATTTCAAACCTTGTATCGTTCATCTTCTACATAATAAAAACATGCTACATGAATAGATAAACAAATTCCATACATTCATAAATTGCTGACATCTTCAAGCATGTGATGTATTAATCCATGGTAAACATGAAAAGCAAATAACGTACTAGGTAAAGGCAATGATATTTTGTGTGCATGAAATTCAAGGTCTAGAACTGAGTCTAGGCATGAGTAATGCTAGCAAAGGGGAATCCCCTTTTGTACCACCGCTCTGTGGAGTGAGTAATCCCTCGAGTTCACCTAAATTTTCAGTTTTCTGTAGGTTTATGAATGTGTTTCAATTCTCCAAGCTGCATGTAACTTGTGGTTTACTTATTATTTAGCAAACTGAAATAAAACTGAGTGAGAGACAGACAAAGGGAGATAGAAGAAAGATGTCTGTTTACTGAATACTGATACAGCATTGCTTGATTCCACTAAGCCAAACTCTAAGATTGAGAAGAAAAAGATGATCAAAACACAACAGAAGAAGAAAATATAAAAGAAGTATTCCAAACCTCATTCTGTCATAAATAGAAGGGGAATATGAGTGATCATTTTCATACCTCATCCAATTATGTTAATACAAAATGATTAGATGTGAGCAAAATAATACAAAAAACAACCATTTGTCTCTAGAGCTGATATCTTGTACTTCTTATGGTATTAATTTGCCATGGTGAACATGCAGCCTATTAAAGCATGTTGCCAACATACAATTATTGTCTAATGTGGTGAAATTGAAGTATAAAATACATCTTGCACATGTATATCAAAACAATTCCCTAAATTCTTTTGAAAACACCAACATTCTTGACTGTTACACATCTACTATGTATTTGCAATGACAGTGGTTGAATTTCCACATATCACCCAATGACACTACTATCCACATCACACAGGCCTACTTAATGTGGAATATTAGTGCAGGTCCTTACTTTAAAGTGTACCAATCACCTGAAAAAATAATTTGTGTACAACCAAAAAGTATAAAATCAATCGCAAAGAACTTTATCTGGCATTCTATAGGTCAACAGTTTAGGAGTATGAAGGAAATGAAGGATAACATGAAGGTGCTCACCAGTCACTTTTACGCTTATAGAGACTGTAATTAAACTTGCAATATTTGAAGCTCATATTTTGAAGATAGTAAAATGACATAGAACCTCTAACATAGAGAGCAAACTATTTCTCAGTTATTTAGTACCCTTTAAATGTGGAATATTGAGCCAGGAACCCACAAACCACAAGAATATCAGACTACATGTAGGACCCAACTAACTACACCAAATACTACTCACCAATGTCATCCCCTATTATTAGATCCTTGAGATAGACAGCAAAGAGATCTGCATCTGGTGATACAGGCTCTGTCTTGATCGGGGGATGATGATAATAACCACTCATCATGAGAGGTTAAAGACTCAAACTCTATTGGAGTACTTTCAGGTTTATTGTACCTTAAAACAATCTATGATATTCAGAACATGTAAAGCACATCATCCCTCAGACACATGAGTGCAGAGATACTAGATTTCCAGCGATACTCCGAACTGTTGTAGAAGTCGTCATAAAACATGTATATGTTTCTTTCCAAAGAAGGAAATCTTTTGAACACCTAATCCAAAACTAAAACAAGATGAATCAAAAGACAACAGGTTACATGTCCTAATGTATGGAACAACATATGAAACTATTCCTGTTAGATATCCAAAAAGGTAAGTTCACTCCTCTCATTACAGATCTGCTTTGATATACATCCTTACACACTCAATCAGGTTACTAAAGTGATAAGTTTCATATCAATTACATCTGCACAGCACCAATATCAGACACTAAACTATGTATATGATGTCACTGATGGATGTGCGCACACAGAAAGCAAAGTCCTGTTTCAACAACCAAGCATACAGCATTTCCTTGAATCCACGAATATGAAGTACCAACTTCCTTATATGGTTACAGCGATTATATTCAAAGAAGCAACCACTTTACTTTATTTCTTTTTATAGAATCACTATTTCCTACAAGGGTAGTGAACAAAGGTTTGTTACTACAATAAAATCAGGTTAACAAATATGATGAGGCTCATCCAAAGTAACCAAATAATGGGATTCTCATGAATAACATCATATGCAGCTGATGTGAGGTAGAAAAAGGCATGAAAAAAAGTATGCAGCTTTACCATAATCATACAAACCCCAATAATCCACAGCAAGAAAAAATAGCTTTGTCATGTTTAGATCCCACCCTCTGAACAAAAATTGACTCTACATACTATGAAGGACAAAAATGACTTTAGCCTGACATGGAGCTTCATGTATTTGAAAAATTAGAATCTGGTGTCGAGCTGACAATCCAGTCTTCTTTTGTTCAACAAATAATTTAAAAATCCACTGAATTGTTTACTCATGATCCATGTTTTACCTAAAATGTCTGTTTGCTACGGAAGTGTGTAGTTTCACTAGTTTGCCTTCAAACAAAAACACTTGCCTCTGTTTTCTATCACAATCATACTGCATGGAGACTTCCATGCAAGTTATGTGAGAAACAGTTGTTAATTTTCTGTCCTCATGATCAAAACTATTCAGACTGAGTCCTGACTTTTCAAACCACTTCTGTAAGTGGATTGAGAGCAGATATAAATATATCTCATGCTCAAGTGTTTTGTCAATTTCAGCCTCCCGGAACTTATGGTTATTCTTTATGTAGGGCCAGTTATAAGCAAAAAATTAGGAAACTAGCCATTTGTCACAGGGTAGGGCCAGAGCTCCACCTGAAGACAGGATCAAGGGTTCTTCGACAAGAAATAACAAATGCGGATACCAGAAAATAATTGAGTAAATATATTTATTAAAATACACCCAAAGCTTCTGGTATTACAGTATAAATACGTAAGTGGACATAAAAATGTTGAGAATTATCACAAACGAAGTGTTTGTGAAAAGTGATAGTATCGGGCATGGTATATTCTATCTTGTATCGAATCTGACTTGACTTGAGCTTGCTCAACCCTGTCCCTTAATAGTCTTTGCTCAGCCAGACCCTCTGTTACATTGAAGAAGTGAAGAACAGCATCTCTGTCCAAAGCTTAGCGTGAAGCTTAACTTCAAACTGAACACCAATCCTAGCACGAAGCTTAAACACGAAACTACATGTAAACACCCTAATGAGTAATGTAACCCTCATAAGAATTTGATAATTTCAATGAGGATAATACTCTAGGTAATCATTCATATCCTAGTAACACATAAAATAGACATTTCTTTTTTTATTGAATAGCTCAGAGTATCACACCTAAGTATACTCCCTATCAATAGTATGCGGTTTTGACATGGAAAATAAATTCTTTTAGAAATTGTATTGATATTATGACAACGTCTATGTACCGGGTACACATAACAAGTCATGATGCCTTTAATTGTACAATGATACAATCTTTTCATCCCACATCATTAGAAAATGTGTTTTGTGACTTACAACTTTGGTTGGTGTTGGAATACCCAGTCAGTTGTTTTCTCTGGACTTTTCTCTGTCCACAACTCCTCCGAGTTAGAAAGAATAAACTTATGAGTATGATATTACATGGTATAAATTCTGTAGCATTGCGCTACCACTGATGACTACAGCAGGGTGGCCCAGTATATCGACCCTGTGTCAAACCCCTTCAGCTATTTTGTCTTGAATCTCAAATAATGCTGGTCTGATTCAACTATTCCAAAGTTTCCCAGTTTTATTCAGCCTTATAACATCTAACCCTATGTAGGACCAATCAGTATTGTTCTGCTTTTCTCTCAGGACACGTCATTGGTGAAAAGTACATCTTACTTAAAGAAACTTAATTATGATTGGTTGAAGAAGTTTTACCTGAACCCACCTAGTTTGATTCTCAGAAGACAATCCAGAGTTTGGAAAATAAATGTTTGAGCCCCAAAAGTTTGTCTGGCCAGTGGCGTTTGTATTGATCTATGACCATTAACATTTTACGGTATGGGCATAAGTTTTCAAAGTATTCTCTATAGAAACTGGTGGTCTGTCTATTAACACTTGTCTACTAAATGAGCTCCCTACTTCTCCTCTGTGAGGATCAACCCTTCAAGATTTCTTCTGAAGGGGTCTGTGACAAATCTCATCTGGTATGGGTGAGACCCCATAGTTGTCTGACCTATAACCTGTACTGGAAAAAGTGTGAAGTGGCCTCAAGAACTGGCCAAAGGAGCGTTTGCATGGAAAATATATATGGTACCAATTCACCTCTTGACAACATGTACACGCAGTATACTCCCCATTAAATGTGTTATCGTATCGAATATGTAGAGAGCAAAATATTAATGCATATAAAACCAAACATGCCATAACAACGAACTCCCCTTGATTAAACAAAAACTATGAAAAAGGATAAATGCTTTATAAATCAGGTAGAAAAATATTGAAACTTACAGCTTTCGTTGGTGTCAGAAACAGTTGAAATACTACAACTAAGAAAGTTGTTTCCCTGGACCTTTGCCCAAAACTCCTCGAGTGAAAAAGCAAACTCTTCCTGAAATGTTTTGCAACTAGAATTGTAGCACTAAGCTACCATGGTGAAGAATAGCAGGATGGGCCAACCCCTTCAGCTCAATCTTCCAAAACAATTAACAGCACTGGTCTGATTTAATTTTCTAAAGTGTCCCAGTTTTATTCTGCCAAATAGCATTTAACCTTAAGTAGGACCAATCAGTATTGTTCTACTTTTCTATCAAGACACCTCGCTGGAGAAAAGTACATGTTACTCAAAAGAAACTTAATTACGATTGACTGAAGAACTTTGACCTGAACCCACCTAGTTTGATTCTCAGAAGACAATCCAGAGTTCAAAAAATAAATATTTGTTCCCCAAAAGTTTGACTTGCCGAGGTCATTTGTATTGATCTATGACCATTAACTTCCTTCAGTATGGGTGAAAGTCATTAGCTACGTTCATACAGGACTTGTGGTTTCGAAACTTTAAAGTTAGCAAAACTTTAAGTTAACGAAACAACAAATTACTAACCACGACGAGGGCTCACACGAGCCCGAAACAACAATGTTCGTTGTTCTGAAACTACAAGCGGAGCGATCATTGTCAACACCGGAAGTAGATACCGATTGTGTGTACAGTACACATACAAATCCTGTGTTCATAATTCATGCAAAGGGTATGACCTGGAAGTTACATGAACAGAGAGGTCATCGCTAACGCGAAACTGAAAGTTCGTTCTGTCCACACAGTACCAAATTGCGACAGAGGACCCCCCTCCCCCGTGGTTTCGGCGTTAAACGCAAGCTCGCTTGTGTTTCTAGAACTACTTGCAAGTAAACTTAAAGTTTCGAAACTATGAGTCCATTCATAAGGTCTAAAACTACAAGATAACTACAAGTTAACTTAAAGTTTTGAAACTAATAGCTCCCTTCATGTGAACCTGACTTTAAGAAACTTGTGGTCTAATGAGCTCTCTAGGGGGGCCCCCTTGTGATAGACCAACCCTTAATTAATTACCATTGTCAAGTACAAAAAGAGATTCATCTTCTAAAGGGGTCTGTGACCCATGTCATCTGGTATAGGTGTGATCTTACATGTATAGTTGTTTGAACTACATGTATAACCTCTACTGGAAAGCTAGGTCAGGAAAAGTGTGAAATGGCTCTATGTCTGACTCTGGCTGCTAGAATATTCACATGAAATATATTTTTTTACCTCGTCCTCTTGACACCATAAATGGAGTGGACTTTGCACCAAGATGTCCTCTAACATTTTGAGAAAAAATTTGAACTTCACTTTAACAACTACAGCTCTAAAGGGAGCAAAATCAAAGAAACCTGGACATATTACTCTCTTAATTGACTTGGCACTCTCTCTATTAAGACAGAATAAAGTGCTAAACCAAGAATATAAATTGCAGACATTTCTATTGGGCAGCCTTTCAAAATTGAGCAGCCTGCACATCACATCCTCTTGAATGCAATTGGATCCTTCCACTAGGCAGTTTCTATTTGTTCTTGTGCAAATAATCAGTGCAAGCTGATATAATATGTAAAACAAAATAAAATATTCATGCACAGAGTTTCAGCTCTGTACATGTTCTTATTCCCTTGAAAGAATTGTAGTAGCCAAACATATTTTGATGAATATTTCGTCATAGTTTTGTGTATTTTCATCGGTCTGCCATTTACAAGGTTAGCAGACGACCTACATGTACTTTCCTTTGTTTACGCGTGTGTGTACTTTCTTGACCTATTATTCATCTTTCACGCGCATCAAAGTATAACATTTACATCGCTACCAACATTCTTGCTACATTCTTCACGCTGCTCCAATCAGAGCTCATCTTTTCGTTTAACCCAATCGGATTTCCGTATTATTACACCACGCGCACTCGCTCAGCCAATGAGATTTATTGTGGGCGTGATTACCAACTTTCACGAGCTCTTCGAGATCATTTTATCATCACTTTCTTCTAGGACACAGTTGCGATAAGACCGTGTCGCGTTTTATAGGAGATAGTCAATTTTACACACATACCTACAGTACCCATTCACTTGGATTTATATTCAGGATATTGTATTGTGACATCGTTATTTTCTTCGTTAGCGATTCTTCATTACTTTCATTTTCGCTGGGATCATTTCATTTGGATTTATAATTTGTGAACATAAATAACTTGTGAATAGCCTTCGGAATCAGTCACTGCTCCGTGGATTCTCCACCATCGCTTCAGGACCTTCATCATTAATTGTAAGTAGAAGCAACTCAATATTTTCAGTTACTCTACATTGGTGACCCACGATTTTCGCGCACCTTCGATTTCATCATGAACGAGCAGGGTAAATCGGACATGAAGGAAGGAGCCGGTGAGCCGTCGCCGACAGCGGCTGCTGACCCTGCCACCGGAGCAGAAGTCGACACGGGCGGAGCAGCGGTCGGTGGGCTTCTCAAGTTGCCCCCCTTTTGGGCTAGCGATCCCGCCATCTGGTTCGCTCAAGTTGAAGCCATCTTTGACACCAAGAGGATTTACAGGGAGAAGACTAGGTTCTCTTATATTATCTCATCCCTTCAGCCTGAGGTGGCGATGGAGATCAGGGACCTTATTGTCACTCCCCCGGCGGATAATCCCTATTCCAGGCTGAAAACTGAGCTCATTCGCCGCATGTCGGTTTCGGAGCAGAAGCGGCTGGACAAGCTACTAATCGGTGAGGAACTCGGGGATCGCACGCCTTCACAGCTCCTCCGTAGGATGCAGCAACACCTCGGGGATAAGGAGCTGGAGTCGAGCATGCTGAAACATCTTTTCATGCAGCGGCTCCCCATGAACGTGCAACTCATCCTTGCATCGAACAGCCAGACGATGGACATCAATGATGTGGCTGCCCTCGCCGACCGCATCGTGGAGGTAGCGTCGCCACCCTCCGTCGCTGCCGTGGAAACGCAGCCGCCGCATCCACCCCAGCACACACGCCAGCACACACAGCAGAACACACAGCCGCGGGCCTCGCACGTGTGTGCGGCGGACGCCACCGATGCGATGCAGCGCCTCACCGCACAGGTCGCCCAGATCACGGCGCAGGTTCAGGCTCTCACTGCCAGGACGGATGACGGTCAACGCCAACGGGGCCGCGGTCGCAGTTCATCGCGTTCCCGTAAGCCTAGCCGTAGCCCGAGTCGCCAGCGGCATGCAAACAGCGAGTGCTGGTACCACTGGAGTTTCGGCGATAAAGCTCAGAGGTGCACCTCTCCTTGTTCCTGGCGTGGCAATCACCCTTCCTCGTCGGGAAACCAGCCAGCCGGCAACTAGCAGCGACGAGTACAGCCGGCGGGCAGCCAATTAGTCGCTTGTTTTATGTCACTGACAAACTTTCCGGTAGTCGTTTTCTCGTCGATTCAGGTGCAGAAGTTAGCATTATACCACCCACAACTTCGGACAAATATAGTGGTTCCAGGGCTTCTGTCACATTGCAAGCTGTGAATCAATCACCCATCACTACTTATGGGGAGCGTTCTATCACTCTAGACTTAGGGTTACGCCGGACATTTCGGTGGGTTTTCATTATTGCTAATATCAGTAAGCCCATCATTGGTGCAGATTTTTTGGATCACTTTCACCTGCTAGTGGACGTTAAGCATCGCAAGCTTCTTGATGCTACCACGAGTTTGAGTGTCCATGGGATTTGTGTGCGTTCAGATTCACCCCCACCACTCCAGTGATTTCTCGTTTGGATAGCAGTTCGCCATATGATGCTATTCTCCTACAGTTTCCAGAGATAACGCGTCCAGATCACAACCACGCAGCTGTGAAGCATTCTGTTACACATCACATCACCACGCGTGGTCCGCCAGTCGCAGCTCGCCCTCGCCGTCTCGCTGAGGAACGTTTCAACATTGCCAAGCAGGAATTTGAACACATGTTGGATTTAGGCATCATAAGGCAGTCCAGCAGCAATTGGTCTTCACCTCTTCACATGGTGCCTAAGAAGACGCCGGGTGACTGGCGGCCTTGTGGGGACTATAGAGCTCTCAATGCACGGACTGTGCCTGATCGTTACCCCATACCTCATCTGCATGACTTCACTTCTCGACTGGAAGGTAAGCACGTTTTCAGCAAAATAGATTTGGTTAGGGCTTATCACCAGATACCTGTCCACCCAGATGACGTGCACAAAACGGCCATCACTACCCCTTTCGGACTGTTTGAGTTTGTTCGGATGCCGTTCGGCCTACGGAACGCTGCCCAGACTTTCCAGCGTTTCATGGACGAGGTTACCAGAGGTCTTCCTTTCGTCTATACTTATATTGACGATCTGCTGGTTGCTAGTGAAACGCCTGAGGAGCATGAGCACCATCTTCGCGCCCTGTTCACACGCCTCTCGGAGTTTGGGGTTGTCATCAATCCCAGGAAGTGCGTCTTTGGTGTGAGCGGCCTCGATTTTCTCGGCCACCATGTTGATGAGCACGGTATTCGCCCTCTTGACGACAAAGTCAAGGAAATTCGTGAATTTCCTCGCCCTACTTCAGCCAGACAGCTTCGCAGGTTTCTGGGACTGGTTAACTTCTACCGGCCTTTCATCCCAAAGGCCGCCGATATTCTCACTCCATTGACTGATGCGTTAAGGGATATACTGCAACGGTCCGCGAAACCCATTGCCTGGACGGATGAACGAGCTGCAGCTTTTACTAGCGTTAAGCAAGGCCTTGCTGATGCAGCCATGTTAGTTCACCCTTCCTCCCATCTTCCCACTAGCCTCATGGTGGATGCTTCAGACTCGGCAGTAGGGGGCGTCCTTCAACAACAGTCAGACGGAATTTGGAGGCCCATAGCCTTTTTCTCCCAACGCTTGAAACCACCAGAGACGCGATACAGCACATTTGGTAGGGAGCTACTTGCAGCTTACCTAGGTATACGGCATTTTCGCTATTTGTTGGAAGGACGTGCGTTCACACTCTACACTGACCACAAACCTTTAACGTATGCTCTCTGTTCCAAGCCAGACAAGCACTCCCCTCGCGAAATAAGACATCTGGACTACATTTCACAGTTCACTTCTGATATTCAACATGTAAAAGGAGTGGACAACACTGTAGCCGATGCTCTCTCTCGCCTACATGTAGATGCACTGGATCGGCTTACTCCCTCCACTGTCGATTTCCATCAACTCGCCATCGATCAAGAGGGTGACGAGGACTGGGACGACGTTCGCCAATCGCCCTCTCTCTCGTTCAAGCGTGTTCCGTTGCCAGCGGATGACGGCTATATTTGGTGCGATGACTCTACTGGACATCAACGCCCTTTCGTCCCACGGAAACATCGTCGCATGATATTTCGTGCACTTCACGACATGTCTCACCCTGGTATAAGGGCCACACAGAAACTCATCACTGACAGATTCGTTTGGCCTGGGATCAATCGTGATGTCAGAGGCTGGACTCGCACTTGCCTCGAGTGCCAGAAGTGTAAAGTGCACAGACACAACAAAGCACCAATGGGAACGTTCACGCTACCAGACGCACGATTTTCGCATGTCCACATTGACATTGTTGGGCCCCTTCCTCCTTCTGAAGGTAACAGCTATCTTTTGACATGTGTTGATCGCTATTCGAGATGGCCAGAAGCAATACCGATCCCGGATATTACTGCCGAGACGGTTGCAAGGACTTTTGTGGCCAGATGGGTAGCGATATTTGGTGCGCCAACCACGATCACCACCGATCGAGGACGACAATTTGAGTCATCACTTTTCAATGAACTCACAAACTTGCTGGGGACGAATCGCATACGCACAACTTCGTACCACCCTGCTTCAAACGGCTTAGTTGAACGCCTGCACCGTCAACTTAAGGCAGCCATCAAGACTCATCACAACACTCGATGGACAGAAGTATTACGGCTGGTCTTACTTGGCATCCGCACAGCAATCAAGACGGATATCCGATGTTCCTGTGCTGAGTTGGTTTTTGGTATGGCACTAAAGTTGCCAGCCCAATTTGTTGCACCAACGAAGCCCGACGACTTCATCGACCCTGCGAACTATGTTCACCGTTTGAAGCAACTCATGCAGGATTTGAGCCCCACCCCCACCCGTAAACAGCAACCTGCCTCACGGATACACCCGGAATTGCACGCATCTAGCCATGTGTTTCTCCGTCATGACGCCGTGAGCAGACCTTTGCAACCGCCCTACCGAGGCCCTTTTGCAGTGATACGCCGCAATGACAAGTTTTTCACCATTGACGTGAATGGTAAGCATGAGAATGTCAGTGTGGATCGCATCAAGCCTGCATTTTTGGAAGATCACCTAAATCGTACTGAGCCATCATCATCATCATCGAAAGCCACGATCGCGCCGCCGTCACCCGCTAGTGACTGCCCCGAGGTTCAACGGACTCGATCGGGCCGCCATGTTAGGTGGCCGGCCAAATACGTGGACTATTATGATATTGGATGACGGGACTCGCATTCTACATTTTGGATCTTCATTTATATTTCCAATCCCTTGTAAGGATTTATCTTCATTGTGTTTTGAGCTGTTTTCTTCTACATTAACTTTTGGATGCTGTATATAATTGACACTGTTATTGTTCATCGATTGTTGCTACGTTCCATTTCGCAACCCTCTAGGGAGGGGGTAGATGTAGTAGCCAAACATATTTTGATGAATATTTCATCATAGTTTTGTGTATTTTCATCGGTCTGCCATTTACAAGGTTAGCAGACGACCTACATGTACTTTCCTTTGTTTACGCGTGTGTGTACTTTCTTGACCTATTATTCATCTTTCACGCGCATCAAAGTATAACATTTACATCGCTACCAACATTCTTGCTACATTCTTCACGCTGCTCCAATCAGAGCTCATCTTTTCGTTTAACCCAATCGGATTTCCGTATTATTACACCACGCGCACTCGCTCAGCCAATGAGATTTATTGTGGGCGTGATTACCAACTTTCACGAGCTCTTCGAGATCATTTTATCATCACTTTCTTCTAGGACACAGTTGCGATAAGACCGTGTCGCGTTTTATAGGAGATAGTCAATTTTACACACATACCTACAGTACCCATTCACTTGGATTTATATTCAGGATATTGTATTGTGACATCGTTATTTTCTTCGTTAGCGATTCTTCATTACTTTCATTTTCGCTGGGATCATTTCATTTGGATTTATAATTTGTGAACATAAATAACTTGTGAATAGCCTTCGGAATCAGTCACTGCTCCGTGGAATCTCCACCATCGCTTCAGGACCTTCATCATTAATTGTAAGTAGAAGCAACTCAATATTTTCAGTTACTCTACAGAATGATGGCATAAACTGTAAGAATAGTACCAACAAAGAATCTCTTGTTTATGATTTTGGTCATACATGGTTCTGTATTCATTTTTTTTTTAAAGTCAAACTATATACATGTATGTATAAGCACATTGGCGATTTGTAGACATCAAAGTAATTTTGGTAGAAAATAGAATTGAATATAGTTTGTAAACATAATAATAAAGTATATTTTTCAAGAGAGAGAGTCAATGATGACTTTACACGTATTTCTTAAAATTCCATGTAAATGTACATTTGTAAATCAATCCAAAAAAATTCAAAACAACTTCATATTTAATATTAATTTTGGTAGTGCCCTCATAGCAGCAAAGGTAATACAGAGGTTTTACACTTCTCCTAATAGGGACAATCATGTACAATGAATATTTGTTTTGTTTTGTTTTGTTTTTTTTTGTTTTTGTTTTTTTTTTTTGGGGGGGGTATGCCACCCCCTAGTTTCTTGGAATTTTTCAAACTTAAAAGGTTGGAAGCTAATATTTGAAGACTGTTTAATAGGTAATATATGAAATACTAACTACAAAATACATTCATTGGCCAATATCTTACTTTTTATACAAATACAATAGTCCATAAGTACCTATATCTAGTTCTAAATGCCTTCCGGAAAGTCCAAAGTCTAGCCTTTCTGCTACACGTTATTTCTTGGTAAGTAAAATAGTCTCTTCCAAAACGAAAGATATGACCAAAACGAAAGATATGACTAAAACGTGGCAGAAATGTAATGAACTAATCACCTTGAAGTCCATAACCAGACTCTGAAGTAGACCTACATGTAGATCTGCGAGCAAGCAGACTCTCAACATACCTTGAATCACACCTAAATCAATTCACATAGGGAGCATCAGGCAGCTACACAAACAACAGCAGGGGAAAAATACACAAGAGGGTGAGCGATTTAAATCTGGAAAACTCTGGCAGAGGTCTGGAACACTGAAACTACAGTAGGCTTTATCAAGTAGTCTTGTACAGAACCAATAAGCCAGTTCAGGGTTAGCGCATGGCACAAATGACCCCAAATATCCACAGATATTTTAGACATGGAGGGTCCCTTTATGTGCACTTCAGAAAAATAACTCTGGGAGTGATAGAGGTGCCTCATGAATAGCTTTTGTTTCCCCCTTTAAAAAGAATACTTCCACCTGGATATCATGGAATGCACCATTAGTGCATAATTGAATAATGATTACATGACATTCATGAGCACATATCGAATATTAGTGTCAGTGGGTTTTAGAATTTGGTACAGATGAGCTTTATCTGCTCATGCTCAGATTGCATCTCCGAAGTGGCTTATAGTCACAGTCATAATCATAGTACATCTTCTATTATTTATTCAGTCTGACAAACGGTTCTGCTTGCCTTACATGTAATTGCCACAGTGAAATTCTAAACTTGTTCAAAGCTGTGACTTCTAAATTGATTAAATTGGAATATGATATCAGACTCTGTGCCTTTGTATGTACAAATTATATTGTGTATATTTATATACAATTTTTTGTAATTTGTTTTTTCTTCCTTATCTAGGCTGAATGTACATTTGACCTTACACCTTATGACCCAAATCATGACAGTTTCATGCTTAGCTGATGTTACAATTCACAAAAGTTTCATGTCATGAACATTTCTGGTTTTACAGTACCGAGACAACTATCTCTTATAAACTGCCCCTTAGCCAACTGCCCCCAAATCAATACAATGTACTACATGTAGTACTACCCCTCCTTGAAAGGACATGTACATGTAGGCGTCGCAGTGTAAAAAAATACAATAGAAGCAAGATTTCATCACAATGACTTTAGTTTTACGTATTCTTTTAATTCTTTTAAAAGAGATATTTTGGAACTTTCAAGAGCTAAACTGCTGACCACCCCCAATATTCACGGGTCTGTCTCATACATAGATAGTCTTTATTTTAAAATATCTCATGCATCACAACCAGAAGTTGAACTGTACTGTACATCATGGGTTACAAGTTGATCTCACAAATACAAAAAAAAAATACTTTGTGATTACATTGTGAATATTTAAAATCAGATTCTAGATTCAAGAAACTAATTCAAAATATCAGAACTTATTAATCATGTTCACAGAGGATTGATTATTTAAGCAGGGGATTATAGAAATTTTCAAGTGTCATGTACATGTACAGTATATGAGATAATCTTTACAATATTAATGGTAGGTGATGTTATTGGTCATTTCCTTACTAAGTACTAAAAGATGAATTTGTTTAGGTTAGAGATCGACTTGGTCTCATAAAGAACAATTACCGTTATATGTACAAAGCTTCATGGATGTAAATGGACTCGATTCTCAATTTCATCAAACAAATTTTCTTTGCAAATTCCATTCCCTCTAAAAGAAATACATGTAAGTGGCAAAATGGAATCAACAAAAACAAGAAAGCAGATCTACATGTACATTTGTGTAGAAGGATCATGATATCTACCTCCAGGTTCCTATCAATGCTCATCACTATGATGTTGGGACAAAAAGGCATTGGCTGAAAATGAAAACAACATAATCACCAAAACACTTGCCTGTTGCTATGGTCCCCCGGGAAAATACGTTCTCAATGAAGCACACAATTATTTACACAAAGGCACGAACTGGGTAATAACATGAGCCATAGGGAGGGAAGGCGGAAAATATTACATTTCATTCTGAACTGAATATGTACATGTAGCTACTTTTAATTAGGCCCAAACTTAACCTGGCCATTATGCTTATTTCATGCATCACACTCAAAAATAAATTATCTAAAGGCCTTCTTGTATCGGAGCCTTTTTTCGTGATTAAGGGACAATTCATCCCAAGGCAAGCCTACATTTATACATTGTTTACACATTGATCCGGCTAGCGGGTTCGACGACACGAGAGTCTTGTCAAAAAAGGCTCAAGCTCCTACAGGAGGAGCTAAATAGGCATGTTCGACCCGAGTAACGGATCACACTGATCGCATTAATACATCATAAAATTGCCATGTTCGACACAACTCTTGTGTCAAACCTGCGAGCCAGATCAATGTGTAAACGCGGTAATATTTTTCAATGTATTTGATTTGATGTGTTATGACAACATCTGAGACTGATGAGTTTAGTGTTCACAAAACTTGTGGCTCGCTTGGGAGGTTTGAAGAAGCTCGTTGGTAAACCTGACATGCACTAAGAATAACCTCAAATTCCTCATGTAGTCGTCTTTGTGATCTACATGTAGGTTTGAGAGTTTGTACAAAACTTTCTCTGCATAACAAGTAAGTCATAGCAACTTCTTAACATATGTAGGACTACAATATATACACCTATAAAACTTATTCATGTTGCATGTTCAAATTTAACACCAAACCTGTTTTTCTCTAGACTTACATCTTATACACAATCCCCAGATATCTTCAATTTCAGTTTCATATGCTCAGGGCTAAGAACACAAACATGCATGTACTCAGACATACATGCATGCATGTACTCAGACATACATGTACATGCACGTTATGAACTCATGACCAGGGCTTTATATGCAAATAAGCATCATGCGCATGACCCATTTGCGGATGTACAGCGCACTACGTACAAGCAACGCCCTTCACCTTATTTGCAACCTTTTCCAGGTTCCAACTGCTATGTGTACATACATTGACACTGTGAATCTGGTTTCATGATCTTTACCCTTTGTACCCTGAAATCTGAATCCAACATGTTACCTTGTTCAGATTCATAAGGGTGTTAAATCAATGATCAAGAAAAAGTATGTTAGTTCATGCCATTATGCCTTTCATCACTTACAAAAACCATGAACACCAAATTTACCCAACAATGGCCATGTCACAAGATCAAAAATTGGTTGAGATTGTCACCATTCAGTTCCATTTCATGCAACATGTATTAAGATACAGGTAAAGGTATTGGTAGTCATTTGGCTCCTTTTAAAGACAATTATCACTAAAATCAAAGTGAAGGCCTACATTGGTACATGTACATAATTTAGCAGTCTCTGGTTTGTTACACTGATACTGTAATCAAGATTACATGTTAAGTGCAGTATAAGGAAGTCTCTCTTCTATCATTATCACATCCCATGGTTCCACTTTTAGACACACTCATGTATGTTATACACAGACACCAACATACATGTAGGCAAATTGCAAACATACAGGACAAGTTCATGTACATGTAAATGTACACCATGTACCTTTATACATCAATGTACTTCCGCAACAAGGCATGGTTTTATTGTTTGCCTGCAGGCTGCATGGATGCTAGGGTTGTTGGGATCAGCCTTTGTATAAGAGCATCCTTGAAAGTCTTGTGTTACTATTTAACCCATTCACACTGTTCCTACGCAGTTCCGCATTGCAGGTTAAATAATTAATGTAGTATACATGTAGGTGATCTCTAAAAATACAACAAAACCCTTCAGACAACTACATGTATATGTAATTTGCCTTTATATTATTCTCGCATATACGGGGGTGGTAAAAATGAAGCAAAAAGTCTTCCTAAATTTGGTTTGTGACAGATGATAATTCATTTTTGATTGCACAACTTTAAAGACTTAAGAGCAATATCACACAACACAAAAAGTGCCAATATCATTATTTTGCAATTTCAGGTCTACTGTAAACGGATAGCTTTGCCTTGATTTAATGATGGTTCCCTCCTGAACAATATATTTAATGTTAAAACCATATACTTTTAGTCCCTGATCCATAAAAATTAAGATTACTGAATACAGCGTATGCTAGCATCTTCAGGAGGTAATCTATGGAAAATTATGTCAATGCAGTAGATAATGAAAATTCATGAATCAAATATTTTGCTACGCTACCAAGTAATTATGGTGTTTAAAAAGCTGCATATTGTTATCAAGGATAAATCATTCATATGAATCTCAAACTGTTTGAACTTTATACAATGTATAAGAGAAAATTTCAATAGATCTGTCTGCAGTATATGACATTAATCTAGTGCCACAAATGGAATATATAATACTAGCAGAAGCAGCCCGTGGACATCCACGGGCGCTAGCTGTGTTTATGATTAATCACCGTACCGTTAATTTGTCACAATAATCAAGTGAATAAATTAAAAAGTCAGATAAAGTTATTTTTTACCAAAAAGTATATACAACATATGCATTGGCGGATCAGGGTGGGGGTACTTCCGGTCTGTGCCCTCCCAACCCACCTTTTTGGAAGGAAAGTATGCATTTTGACCATGTACGATCCGCCCTTTTGTCGATTGTGCCCCCCCCCCCCCTTTTAGAATGAAAACCTTTTTTGCTTGTCAAAGAATTATGCAGGGACCCCATAAACCACCACTCCTGAGCGAATTTCCAAAGGTATGAAGGCCAATCCCCATTCATGTCATTTCAGCTGTTGGTGGTTGTCACATAACTTATATGCGACAAACACCCAGATGTGCGGTTAGGTAAACCCTAAACACTACCCTAACCCTAACCCTACACTCCAAAGCCTACCCCTTCCGCGGATCTCTTTATCATCTCTGAATTTGATATCCTTTTTCTTGATTTTTGCTTTTTTGGATACCATAAACGCGTCACCCGGGTTATGTGCTTCAGCGAGACATGCCCCCCCCCCCCAGCGACTACAGTGAACTCATAGTTACATACACACAAAACTGTGTATGTGAAGCCACAAAATAATGATGCAATTAAACTCTATATGAAACGTAGTACACGCAGTAGGCTACATGTAGAACACAGTGCGCTGTGCGAACGAATTACACGCACGTGTATTAGCGCCGTGTACATTGAAGCCATACATGCGACTATGGACTTGGAGTATACACGCTGTTCTAATTTGGCATACCTCCCCTTCACAGGTAAAGGGTATGGGTTGGCTGGGCATGAAGCTACAAACCCGCTTCATGGGTTGGCAGAATGATTAGACCTACTCCCTGCGGAAATTCAATGTTTCAAAAATGAATTTATGAAATATGGACGGGACGTCAGCCCTTAAGAAGTGCCTCCCACCACTCTAAGAACCATTCCCCACCCGTGGGTACCAAAAGGCGGGGACCGAAAGGGCCAGGGGAGGAGCCTATTTGAACCAAAAAATGAGCCCCAAATCCTTAGTGTATTATATTAATAGATGTATTATGTACATAAAATGGAGTCAAAAGGGGCCTGAGCTTTCGATCCTAGCAGAATCTTTGTCAGAGGCAAAAAGACAAACATAAAAAGCAAGACAAGCATATAGACTACAGACACAAAACAGTATACATGTAACAGGAACTGTAAGGGAGGGGCTGGGGACACAAAACAATGGAAACAAAAGGGGAGTGTCAGATGTACATAAAATGTAAATAAAATATGTTTTGCAATGTACATGTAAGTTTTCATATCGTTACTACAGTACAAGGTACATGTCACATACTTCAAGTTCACAAGCAGTCTCCTGCATTTCACATTATAAATAAATCAGTTGATGGCTCAAACTGTTCTTGAAATATTGTGATAACCAGAATAAAAAGCCTCTCATTACATGTTAATTGACCTCTTTGATATTTGACCTTACACCTTTAATATAACCCAAAATTCTGATCACCTTATCTCCTCCTAGTCATGAATATAAAATAGTTGAGATCGGTGATAACAGAGGTAAAAAAACATTAATTTCACATACACCTGTATAATGACCTCTATGACCTGTCACCTTTGACCTATGTGAACAAAAATCTAATCAGTTGGTCTCACTACATGGTGATGCATACTAGTTCCAAGTTTGAAGTTAATGGATCAAAATGGATCTTGAGATATGTTAACAAGGCTAAAGCCTGCAATTTCAGAATTAACCTCTATGAACTCTGACCTTTGACCTACATATCCCAAAATGTAATCCGATTGTCGTTCTACGGTGTTACATATTAGTACCAAGTTTGAATTTCATACATACCTCAAATGGTTCTTGAGATATCCTGTTAAGGCTAACACCTACAATTTCAGAAACTGACCTGTGACCTTTGACAAACATACATGTACCCCCAAATCTAATCAGATCATCTTCCTATATGGTGATACATGTACTACCACCAAGTTTAAAGTTCATACCTCAAATGGTTCTTGAGTTATCGCTAGAACAAGGCTAACACCTGCAATTTCAGAAATTGCCCTCTGTGACCTTTGACCTACGTACCCCAAAATCTAATCAGATCGTCTTCCTATGGTACGTAGCACCAAGTTTGAAGTTCATACCTCAAATAGTTCTTGATTATCGCGAGAACGAGAAAGCGGGAGGGACGGACGGAAGGACAACCTGAAAACAATTCCTCCGGCACCACCTTTAGGGACACTGATTTTCCGTTTCAAAAAATGGCTTTTTCCGTTTCAGAAAATCTGGAATTACGTTTCAGATGGGCTAAAAAACGTAAATTCCGTTTTGCCATACACTTCAAAAAACTAAAATTCCATTTACATAAGATATGCCTACGAACATGAACTTGTAGGGTACACATGTTCTAACATTACAGAGTCAATCGAAATTCAGGTATTCGACTTGCATTTCACAATCATGACTGCATCAAAAAGGAATCTTACATGACAAACCAACAAATCAACGATGATCTATCAAATCAATGATGCATACATAGATTCGATCGAAAACATTTCAGTCTTGCATTGGCTGTCATGTCAGCTATCGATTGATGTTAGGCACACACGCCAGCCCCTTTTTCAAACTGTACACCAGCTGGCGTGTGCGTGCCTAGTATTACGTCTACGTAATACTAGGCGCACACGCCAGCCCCTTTACTAAAATGTGCTGGCTGTGTACGGCAATCTCACCTTACTCCCTCTTGGCCGTATGAGTATGCGCCTAGCCTAGATAATAGGGATTCGCTGCTCCTATATTGTACCGTGTTTTGTGTCACAATCTCCATTGCTCCAGCGAAACAAAATGGCAGCTCCCTGTCTCCAAAGAATCTGATGAATATCACTAAGTATTCAGAGTTATTAACCATGATTTTAGGCCCGATATTTTTTCACTGCATAACGAATCACAAGAATAGTGTAAGTTTTACGATTTTATTCTTGAAAAAATGAAAAATTTTGAGGTGAAAGGGGTTTTCCATGACTTTCCGTTCGAAATTGCATTTTCCGTTTCAAATGGTCATTTCCGTGAATTCCGTCCGTTTTCCGTGATCGCGGAAAATCAGAGTCCCTACACCTTCGGTGGGGGGAGGCATAAAAAGACCTACCATGTCTCATGTATTAGGTCAAGCATCTGGGCTCTTACGCCCAAAAATCTTTCTCACGCCTATCTCCATATATTACACATACTGCGTATGATGTGCAGAAAATCTCACGCATTGCTGGTCTTTGACCTTGGTGTCTTTGTGTTATGATTTTGTACATGTACATGTAGTTTCCTCTACTTAAAAGATATTTAACTATTTTCCTAAATATATCAAACATGACTACATTTCATATTTATAAACAGGAATATTCAATGTTACAATTTCAACAACAAAATACAGGCCTGTCATAAATATGAAACTTAATAACTACTTTATCTGATATTAGATGAAATATGATTATGAAATCAATATTTAATATGGCACACATGTAATAATTGGCGTAATCAACATCAAGCTCATCTACATGTATGTACATGTATATTCGATCTCATGAAGATCACCATGCGCTAATTAAAATTGGAATAATTGCTTCTGCTCTAATGCTGTATCTGCTCATCCATTGAAATGGTTTTCAATAACAACCAATATCTCATCATGCATGTACTGACATTGTAAACAACATGGAAGCAAAAATAAAAGAAAGGCAGACCACTTCCAACAAAAAGTGCATTGCACAGTATTGCTGTTTATATTTACCAATCAATAAAAAATGAATGCATTTGTATTTCCTCTTGCCTTGGGTGTGAACTAATAGCACAGCTCACATGTAATAAGCTAGATTTTGAGGGGGCTGAGCCAGTAAGAGTACAGGCCATTTTCATAATGTATTCAAAATTAAATATTTTGGCTTGTCCGACCTAGCAACACTTAAAGGGCAATCCAACCTTGGTAATAAGATGTTAAAGCAGAAAAATAAGAAAAACAGGATGGTCACCAATGGTGTAAGTTTGAAAAAAATTGTACAAGGAATAAGAAAGTTATGGATTTCGAAAATTGTGATCACTATATCTATGCGAATCTCAAATTGGCAATTTGGTGAGTCGACTGTGACATACTGTCGGTCAACTCCCATTTGTCCTACACAAAAATTTTAGGTTTTCTCTGAAGCGCCTTTTCCCTCGGGGCAGTACTCATAATATATTTTAGATCTATAGCATCTTGTAATTGTTATACGTGTAGGTCCTCATAAAAGAAAAGATCGTAGCAGGCCTACTGAGTCACACGTTGGGGAAAAAATTACATTTTAGTAATTTTGTATGTTGGAGCAAATGGGGGAGTTGTCTGCCACTACATCACAGTCATCACAGTGATATTACCGAATTTCAAATTCTCACATATGTATAGTGATTATAACTTTCCAAAATTCATAACTTTCTTTTAATATTACTTGTCCGATTTCATTCAAACTTTCACCATTGTGCTTCTCTGATTCTTCCTCCTTCTTTCAGAACAACTTGCCATTAAGGTTGGATTTCCTTTTTAAGGCTTGTTCACATATGAAGGGGCAAAGAGGAAAAACAAAAACACCATCAATTTTTTTTTGTGAATTAAATGAATGGCAATGACACAAAGGTCCTATGAGTAATGTGACACACACTTTTTATTTACTTGTGTGTTACACAGTAAGCTTTAAAAAAAACTGTTTTATCCCCGCGATTTCCCTCTTCATATTTGAATGAGCCTTTAATGTATGCAGCAATGTGCATTATGAATGCTGAAATACATTAACTTGTAGCATGTGAATGTAATAGTTTGTTACTCGGCATTTGACGAAGAGGTATGCAATAAAATAGAAGCATTACCAAAAATGGCCTATTGAAGTGTCAGGAACATGCAATATTTACTTACATTTACATGTACGAGTGTAACACTTCATTTTGTTTTTTGGGGGGCACAATAATGAATAGCACTTTACATATTTTGTGGGGGGAGGGGCACCTCCGCAAAAAATATGTTCCATCATTAGTCTTTAATGCATATTGTACATAGATAAAACAGATATTAAGACATGTATTTTTGGAAACAGTGTTTTGAGCTACATATCCCATGAAAGCTGAAATCAATTAAAATGACAGACAGCCATGATCGTTCATTTTGTTCCAACAGTCTAGTAAAAACAACATTTTATTCTGTCAGAGCCCTAATGTTTTAGCTTTACTGCAAAAATTGTTTGGTCTCGTGGATAAAGAGACATAGGAGACCCATTACAACACTTTTAATATGGTGTTTGGCATAAATAAAGGAAAACAAATTGAATCAAGTAGAAATTCTATATTTCACTGTCTAATTTACAGACATAGATTTGAAGAGTCTAAATTATATTTCAAAATGTTAATACTAGTAAAATGTAAATAGAAAAATTAGTATGAGATAGGCAAAAAACGGGGGGGGGGGGGCAAAAATGGGGGGGGGGGGCAAAAATGGGGGAGGGCAAAAAAAGGGGGTCAAATTGAGGAAGCATCCTCAAAGAAGTGGTCCGTTTTCTGGAATGAAACCCCTGTGGGTGCTCCAACATTATTTGCTCTGGCAACAAAATCTCATGACTTCATTTTGTCAAACATATGGTTATTGTTAGGGTTGCGTTTTCATTCAATTCATACATGTAGTTAGGGATAGGTTTAGTGTTTAATAGGCATAGTGTTTGGTCCAGGGTTGAAGGCACAAATTTATAAAAAGTTTTGACTGTGGAGCAATTGTTGCTGTAGCATGTCTGAGATCTCAGTAATAAGGATATGTACGATTGAGCATAATGCACTTATTAATATGTTGAATATTATGATTAATGATGTGTTTTACTCACTTGCTTTCAGTGACCTAAGTATTTCTTCCATATCCTCCATACTCGTCTCCATCTCTAGATCTAGAGAAAAGCAGAGAAATATCTTAATCATATAATAAATTTGGAAATATTTCACACATAATTACATGACCATAAAGTAGACAAAGTAGACCTAAATTTACATGCATGGAAGAGAGTAAGATTGTATTCATCAAGTTTATTTCTCACATAATTTTCATGACCAAAACTATAACTAAACTTGGCCATTTAGGAAACTGCCCACTTATTCAAAGCCATTCAACAGTTCAAAGAAAAAATAAATTAACAGTTAATGACCGAGGCTCACTCAGCCCTTAACTAAGGTACAAATTTTTTGCTATGTAGTTATATGCATTCATTTTACAGGTTTCACAAGAATTCACTATGAACACAATGACAAAGAGAGCGGACAAAATATACAGCTCCACCCTCCACAATTGCTCTGGTAGACAAGAGAACATCCCTTCATTGCTATTATGTAAAATAAGTAGAACAGGTGAATAATGCACGTGACACCTGTTCTACATACTTTTACATAATAGCAATCAAGGGATGCTCTTTTGTCTACCAGAGCAATTGTGGAAGGTACAATGAGGAGCTGTATATTTTGTCCGCCTCTTTGTTCGCCATGTTCATAGCGATTGATGATCACTGCATGCTGCAAACCATGAAGTTCAAGTGACCTGTAACTTGTATGTATGGAAGTCCCTCTTACAGGTCACTGCAGACTGGCAGATTGGTAATTCACTTACCTTCTACGAGTAAACCATCTTTCATGTGCCCATTTGCAATGTTGACTTCCGGAACAGCATCTTCAGCCTCTATCTTAATAATCCTACGTTTGCGACTTGCCCTCTTCCCAGGCATAATGATGAACTTTAGGAATCACAGGTGATTTGATTTGCCTTCAACTTTCAATCTTAACTCACAAGTATAAATCAACACCGGCTGTGGCTCAGGTAACAAACAAAGTATGAAAGTTACCTCCATTAAGCATGGATAGGCCTGAAATGTGTTCTACGATGGTGGCTGCGTATTGTCAAACCGAATTCCAGGGTAATCTAAGTTAGTAACACTAACAGATCTAGTCATGTCTGACATAAGTTAGTTTCTCATGTTTGATGTACCGTAGGCCTACAGCTCTGAAGATTTGTCCATTTGTAGTTTTAATCACTCATACTAATTCTGTAAACTAGTTGACCTTTGTATTGACCTCCTTGTTCTCTCTCTCTCTCTCTCTCTGTCTGAGCCGAACTCTGACTTCAGAATCTGCCTCGTACAAGTCATGTTCATTCTATCGTTGCACCAACACAGTTTTAACAGATTTTGAGCTTTGCGTTTGGAAGAATAAAATTTACAGAATATATCCTTGGTAAATTTCACTTTACTACTGGGATTTGTGCGCTGCAGAACAGTCAGTCACTGAGTCAGTGTTTTTGGAAAATATTAGCGACTAAAAATGCACTAAGTATGGTACTTGTTTTCCGACTCCTACTGAGTGTCTGTACACTACACTGTAGTCTGTAGATCTATGTATTGTAGACTCTACAACAAATACACTCCATTGATTGCACCTGTGCTGCAAGGCTGGGCTAGCTAGACTAGAGTTTTATTTTGAACTCTTAATTCCCGTCGCGTCAAGTGAGCCCAGGCCAGCGCCAGGTTACGGCAGGGAAAACTCTCGGTTTTAGTACACGACAAGCTAACACTTTCGCAACATCAACAAAATTATTCATCAACACACATACCTCGTTCTGTCATCTTGTCTGAGGTTGCGCAATTCAGGATAAAAAGATTTTGAGAAGTCCCGAAATTACGTCAATGGTCGGTGTAGAGTAATATAACATCAACGTGAATTGCGAAATATTGCTGTACCGTATACATACTGTATGTACTGTGTGTATGTAGCGCGCGCAGCTCGAGCTAGCTAGCTAGCTAGCTAGTAGCTAGATCTCCAGTTTTAGCTCTTAGTGTCGTGTGCAAAAAATACAGTTGAGTCAAATATCTCGAATCATCCATGGTCTAACTTGTTCTCACCTTTTATTTAAAACGAGACAGTGACTGCTTTATTAAACTTAAGTTTAATGTTTTGCCCCCCATTTTTGTCATTTTTCCTGGATCTCCACTCCTTAGATACCAGTTAAAATTAAAAAAAACTATGAAGTGGAGAAAATGTTGGTTCACTAGATGTAAAACATTAAATCAGTGGCGGCACCAGGATTTTTAAAGTGGGGGGGGGGGGGTCAAAAGAAAATGTTGGGGGGCAAGGGCGGACAAAAAAAAATTTCCACCCTTTTATTTTTTTTCACTCCGAAAATTATTGGGGGGGGGGCAACTGGGGGGGCAAAGCTTCTGACTGGGGGGGGGGGCAAATTTGTCCCCCCCCCATGCCCCCCTTGGTGCCGCCACTGGTGTAATTTAGGCCCCCGGGCCTCATGCTTGTCTGATCAATATATAATATGGCACTTGTTCCGGCACTTGTTATATAAAATGATAGTAGGTAGAGTCAGTGTTCTGCTTTGGAATATTAGAAAATAGAAGATAAGCTCGAAATAGATAACAAATTCTGTGGGAGAGTAGAGAGGCGAAAATTTTAATTATATCATTTTATATAATTATATACATATGGATATAGGTACGGAGCCCCTAAGGGGACATAAAATGACACGAGTTTTTTTTTTTTATCTCGGGGCCCCGACTTATTAACTCGGGGCCCCGACTTATTATCTCGGGGCCCCGAGTTATTATCTCGGGGCCCCGAGTTAATAAGTCGGGGCCCCGAGATAATAACTCGGGGCCCCGAGATAATAAGTCGGGGCCCCGAGTTAATAAGTCGGGGCCCCGACTTAATAACTCGGGGCCCCGACTTATTATCTCGGGGCCCCGAGTTAATAACTCGGGGCCCCGACTTAATTATCAGCATACGATACCATGCATATACGGGGCTCTGTACATTATGCATACACTATACTACCAGCCGTATCAACAATCCCCATGCTGTTTTAACGCGCCATGCTTTCCTAAGTCACCATACCTTACAGTCAAGAATGGACGAACGAGAACAAGAACAAAATGATGTGATTTAGGTTTGTTTCGAAATGGGACTTTTGTATAAAGATATAGTCACGGTTCTTGCAACAGAGTGCGGAATTATCATTTCTACCCGTCATTTGCAATGGGCGTCGGAAGGGATTTTTGATTGGTCCGGCTCCGCCTGCCGTGCCGTAGGCACGGTGCGTGCCGCAGGCACGCCAGCCAAAAAGGTAGATTATTGGTCAGGCTCAAGCCTCGCCGGCCGGGCCGGCTCCGACGCCCATGATTTGAAACGGCTTCTCAGACAGCTTGGTTTGTTTAGAAGAAAAAACTACAGTCACATCGGTGAGGTAGTTGAATTTGTCCAAAGGCAGGTTGAGCGATCGGGTCGTCTACATGGTTACCGGTGGATGTTTGAAAAATGTTTAGCACATCATATTAAGTGTAAAAAAGATAACCACTATAGATGGGTTGGCAATGTAAGGGGGAAGGAAAAATATGTGTTGTCATTGTCAGATTGTTATATTTAATCAAATCTGACAAACTGTTGTTATGCTCTTTATGAATGTCAATCTGAAATTCTTTGGATTTTCATTGATCTATGGATTAATACACAAACAGCTACTAAAATAGAAAGGTATACATTTTGTCAAGGTGAGCTTGAAGTATGTCAAAATCAGATACATTTATGATCGGCTGCCAAGTTATCAATGTCAGAGAAATTTCAGCTCGTAAGTGACAATGCAATGCAATTTTAAAATCTGTGATAGAATTAAATGAATGATGACAATAGCCCGGATATTGTAAAGTTTTGATCTTAGATGGCGCTGTTACCATTAGTACCGGCCGAGTGCGTACTGGCCGCAAGTCACATTGATAAAAATGAATGAAAATAAATTTGCCTATACCAAAAATTATAAAAATAATGATTATCTTGTTTTCTTTTATTTATTTCAGTTATGTTCATTATTTTAACCAGTAAAACGTGGATAAGAGAAATACTGAGAAATAAAAGAAAGATGTAGATGATGTTGATGATGATAAATTTAATGAAAGAAACAATTTTAATACCTAGGCTTATAGTGTGGGATGAGAAGCAGAAATCTAATGAATACAGATAATAAACAAAGAGTGAAAGAATTAAGAAATTTAAGAAACAAGAATGAAAACAAAGAGGGAAGGAAGCAAAGAAGTGAGAGAGGATGAACATAAGAAAAAGGAAGGAAGGAGGGGAAGAAAAAGAACAAAAGAAAGAAGGATCGAAAAGTGATCCAAGAAACAAAAAAAAAAAAAAGGTAGAAAGAAAGAATCAAATAAAACAAAAAAGAACTAAGAAATTGATATTGTTTCTGTTACATTTATTAATTCCCCTTACATTGCCAACCCATCTATAGTGGTTGTCTTTCTTACACTTAATAATTTATGATGTGCTAAACATTTTTCAAACATCCACCGGTAACCATGTAGACGACCCGATCGCTCAACCTGCCTTTGGACAAATTCAACTACCTCACCGATGTGACTGTAATTTTTTCTTCTAAACAAACCAAGCTGTCTGAGAAGCCGTTTCAAATCATGGGCGTCGGAGCCGGCCCGGCCGGCCCGGCTTGAGCCTGACCAATAATCTACCTTTTTGGCTGGCGTGCCTGCGGCGCGCACCGTGCCTACGGCACGGCAGGCGGAGCCGGACCAATCAAAAATCCCTTCCGACGCCCATGCAAATGACGGGTAGAAATGATAATTCCGCACTCTGTTGCAAGAACCGTGACTATATCTTTATACAAAAGTCCCATTTCGAAACAAACCTAAATCAAATCATTTTGTTCTTGTTCTCGTTCGTCCATTCTTGACTGTAAGGTATGGTGACTTAGGCAAGCATGGCGCGTTAAAACAGCATGGGGATTGTTGATACGGCTGGTAGTGTATGCATAATGTACAGAGCCCGTATATGCTTTAATATACAATATAATATACTTATTATCTCGGGGCCCGAGTTATTATCTCGGGGCCCCGACTTATTAAGTCGGGGCCCCGACTTATTAACTCGGGGCCCCGACTTATTAACTCGGGGCCCCGACTTATTATCTCGGGGCCCCGACTTATTAACTCGGGGCCCCGACTTATTAACTCGGGGCCCCGAGATAATAACTCGGGGCCCCGAGATAATAAGTCGGGGCCCCGAGTTAATAAGTCGGGGCCCCGAGATAAAAAAAAAAAACTCGTGTCATTTTATGTCCCCTTAGGGGCTCCGTATATAGGGACCTATGTTATCTACAATTTTGACATGGTTGTGAATGTATTACATTGTCCCATTGATTCGGCTGAAAAAATAAAAATCTTTTACAGCTTAGAAATTTAAATCCATCTTGAAAGAAAGAAAACAAAGAAGAAAGAAAGAAAAGAAAAACATGATTCAAGCCTGAGGATTTCTGCACCAAGTATCACCCATTTATATACTCATCACCTCTTGGAATGATTTTCCATCACATATTTTTGCAAGTAGTACGCTCAGATGCAGGGGCAGATGGGGGGGGGGGGGGGGTTGTTGGCACACAAAAAAAGACGAAACAAGAAAACGCATGACTGTTTTTCTTTTTCTTTTTTTGGACTGTCAGAGAATTTCGGAGTAAAAAGACACACCAAAAATACTGATGACCTTTTTTTTTTTGCTTCTCATAAAATTTTCAGAAAACTGGGCCCCAGGTCTCTGGGAGCCAAGGATGCTGGGGGTGCTGTAGCTAAAAAGTAGTTAAAAACAGACCCTAAAACGCTGAGGACCTTTTTTTTTCTTTTTTTTTTTGCTTGTCACAGAGACCCTAAAATGTTCAGGACCCTTTTTTTTTTTGCTCACAGCACCCCCAGTAACAAAATCGTTCACAGGCGCCTGCTGGGCCCCCTCTCTCACAACATCCTGGACTTGACACTGCTCAGAGTTATGTGGCATTCCTTGTGACACTAGAAAATATTAAAGGTCACATGCCTTCAATATGCCTATATCTCACCCCCCCCCCCCCAAAAAAAAAACACAAAAGTAACTGTAGGCTAAGTTTAGTGATTTGTCGTATCATGCGAGCAATCGTCGCCTCCTCTACCCATGACTCTGCCCTTGTTTGGACTTGTTGCCAGTGAATCTTTTAATTCTCCCGATTTTTTATATGTATTTTTTTATTTAGACCTATTTTTTTTTAAAGAAACACATTCACACACGTATTCACTGGCGTACTGGTGGGGGGTCTTGGGGCTACAGCCCCCCCCCCCCCCATTTTGCACGCCAAATAAAGGGGGGTTGGAATAGGAAAAAGGGGGAAATTTGAAATTACCTTCTGGATATAGGTCATTGATTGTGATAAAATTACATTTTCATTAAAAAAGTTGATTTTTTTTTGGTCGCTAGCAAGTATTCAGAAATTGTGCCGCGTGTGCCTATGTTCAGCCCATAGTCAGCCCCATCAAATTTGTTGGCTCGTTACGCCACTGCCAAACACCATTTATTTATTGTACGATCAAAGAGCAATGTAGATGAAATTCCTTGCTCAAGGGCATAAGTGGTAAGTGCCGTACCGGGGATCGAACCCACGATAATCGCATTTCCAGTTGTTTTCAACCACTCGGTTACGATACCTCCTTGTGTGAAAGATAGAAACATCAAAACCGGTAATGAGTTGTATCCAATAAAAAAGATTGCACTGTAATATAATCGGGGATTCCCCTTGACGTCGTCTCTTGTATGATTGGTCAAAATGTGTCAGGTGACAGTATCAACAGAGCTCGATCGTGCGTGCCGAGGGCCGAGAGAGAGCCATCCGTATGATAAGACCTCCACACAGAGCAGAGGTACCTTTACCATATACACATGGTACGGTGGGCTCTGCCATCACCCAGATTCATCCATCGCCATGTGCCGACCGCCCTCACAAGACAGAATGAAACTATTTACCATGACAAATAAACATGGGCGTCATCATTAGTGGGCGTCCGCGTCATCATTAAATTGTGAAATGCTTTTATGATTTGTAAGATTTGTAAGATTTTATTGACTCTATCGACCCCCTCTCGGGGTATGAGAGTACAAACATATTTACAATAAAAGAGACGAAGATACATTTACATGTGTGAGTCCTGGATGGTGTTGATCATCTTTGCTAGCAATTGTACTATAAAAAAATGCCTGAAAAGACAATCATCCAGTTGGATCTGATCTATTATTAGTTGACAGGTTGACAGAGGAGATTAGTAAAATAAAAAATAATAAAATTTTAAAAAATAGATCTGCGTCATGGTGACATTAAAATAATAATAAATTGGACACCTAATGCCCATATTAACAAATAAGATGCTCAAGACGCTCCAATATTACACCCTGGCTCTAGCTAGACTACTGATTTTATCGCTCACAGCATGGGTAAAACTAACTTCATTCACTTTAAAACTCGTGCTAAAATTGAACAAATTAGTGCTTCATTAAAGATAGATAGTATTACTATTCAACAAAAAAAAATACCAAATTTCGAGGCATTTATATTGATGAGTGTCTGTCCTGGCATGAACACGTACGTGAACTTTCTCGAGTTTTGTCCTGTTATATTGGTGTTATGTACAAGCTGCAACCCTTTGTTCCCCTTCGTATTTTGTTCATTATTTACTACTCCTTTAAAGGCTTTATTCATTCTCGTGTCTCGTATTGTAACATTGTATGGACCAATAATAAAGTAAACACTGATGTTATTTTGAGATTGCAAAAGAGAGCCATGGGACTTTGTTGCGGCTCCGGGTATTGAGGACTTTGAAAATAATTGATATTCATTTCATGCAAATTGTAGTGGATATACAGACTAAAAGAAGGAACTACCTTTATCATTTTGTAATGATTTTACTCTGAATAGAGACATTCATAAATACCCAACTATACATTCTTCCGATTTTCATTTGTATAAACCTAGAAGTGCTTTAGCCCACAGATCGATTAGATATGTAGGACCTGACATTTGGAACGTATTGCCAACAATTGCCAACAATAATTGTTATTTAAAAAGAAAGTAAAGGAATTACATGCTCCCCAAATATGTTGACTTTTCAGGTACACTGATGCTTATCCTTTCAAGTAGAAATATATGCTATGTATTCTTTTGTTTTTACTTGTTATTTAAATGTTTTTGAAGGGCATGATTATTTTTTTCGGATTTTGGGGGTTTTTTTTAACCTTTGTATTTTCTCTTTATTTTTATAACTACAGAATGTCTTATTTTACACCATGTTCACTATAAACAAAATAATTATCAGTTATATTATACCATAGGGACGTTGCGCTTCAAATACCCCTTTCACATCAAGCTTTGGTCCGGACCAAATCTTGATGTGAAAGCATTTGGTCCGGACCAAAGAGTTAGTGCGGACCAAATGCATGACCCGCGCGCCTTCACGTACGTGATCGAGCTACTTCTGCTTCCGGCTTCATGAGGGGGGTAAGTGGTTTCCGTGGCAACTGCGACGGATATGTTTGGTCCGGCCCAGGTCCGGCCCAAATCTTCACGGCGGTGTGAAAGCACTTGCGACGGACATAATTTGGTCCGGACCTGGTGCGGACCAAATTTGGACGGCAGTGGGAAAGGGGTATAACATTCTTTGTTTATGCACTGTTCCTGCTATGCATATTTCAGTGTAACTCACTGAATTTTGTAATTTGTAAATGACTATCTTGCATGGTGAAAAAATAAAAAAAACAAAACAAACAGCATTCAAGGAATTCCTTTCTGCTGGTGTCCATTTAACACCTGGGTGGAGAGTGGCAAATGTATATATGTCTGGCCAAAGGATAGATACTGTAGTGTCAATGTATTGTTTATAAAATTGTCTGTATAGCTTTGTTTTTCTAAAACCTAATCGGCTACATAGTACATGTCCGTACATGTACTGTTTATAGGCCATAATTTCCAGGGCCCATTGCACGGATGTTACTCTTAATTCACATGAACTTCACATTGTCATTTTCTTTTTGATTCCTCCTTTTACTTTCCCGGACTTTATTTTTCATATTAATTTAATGAGCACTTGAGCACTGAAAAAGTTTCTTGGTTCTTAATTCTCGAATGAGGTAAAATACTGAAACAGTGGCGGATTTACATATTAAGGGGAAGGCGGCCCATAACCCACGTGCCCCCCCCCCCATCCCTTTAAAACCAAACTGCCATATGCATACCTTATAAGACGAGAAGTAGGCCTACACAATAAAAAAAAAAATTGCCCCTTTAATATTGTGTACTTTTTGCTCTATTTTTAATATTTTCTGGGAAATATCTCAGAATTGCAGTGATCTGGACACAGCTCAATAAAAAAAGTTATTTTCTTCAAATACTAGTTAACAATTGTTGTGCTAGAATATTCTGATGCACATGATTTACTGGTCAGAAGAAAAAGTTAAAGAGCTGTGACTTGTGATTTGTGAATCTTGTATTCTAAATTATGTTTTTGAGGCAATGCTTTGGAGAGACATCAGCCTATAAGCACCTTCAAATCACGAGGTTTCATTACCTTTGATCCTGTGATTATTGTGTTGGTCGAAAACTCCTAACTTTGAGAGAGAGAAAGGGGGAGGGAGGGCTCCTCCTTCAAACTTTTGTTGTTGTTCATGCAAAACATTATAGACCTACATTGTCACATCATAAGGACAAAAAGAGAGATGAAGGAGAGATTGAGAACAGATAATTTGTATTTCTATTTCCAGAGTGATTACAGGGAGTTACTTTGACCCAATTCTACTCATTAATTTGTACAAATTATCACACAATAAAAATATCAACAGCATAAGCAAGAATATGATTTATATATACATGTACTAGTATATTTTTCGACTGTAAATGCAACATACAGTGTGAATCAGACATAGTGATAGTCATCATGAAGTGCAGACATTTACCACATTGATATTTTAGTTTCTCTCATCAGCCAATCGTATAATACTGAATATACCACATTTACTCTCAATAGTACAGCACTGTTATACGAGGGAGCTTTCAATATTAGCAGAATCATAAGCCACAATGGTAAAAAAAAATGAACATTTAAAAGTAAAGCAGGTTGCCCCTTAGATATGAAAAAACAAAGCATGTATGAATCTTATCAAAAAGTTAATCTGTTGGGTTCATTATAAATTAAAATTAAAATTCAATGCAACTTGGTTTATCATCTTTTTTCTTTCTTTTCTTTTTCTCACCTTTTTTGTTTCTAATTATGTTTTAAACCATTTTGTGTGAAGGTACATGTAGGCTATATGAGTCCTTAAAATTAATTTCACAAAAATCATCTATACCAAATAACTGGTACTTGGGGGTAAACTCTACTTCTTCTTTTTTCTTGCATAGACGTACATGAACATCATTTTTATATTATATGTTTAAATAATACAGATTATAGCAAGGTATAAAATAAAATAATTTACATCTCAAAACACAAGAAACTGTTATGAAGCAAATAATTCATACACATGTATGTAATTTGGAATGCTTCTTAATCATTTATGTATATGATAATCATGGCAATATAAAAAACATTTACTGATGACATTGTAAAGCAAAATGCTCACACATCTTGTTCACGTCTTTGTAAGTTATTTTTCCATATTAAAAAAAAATCCTTTTCATGGGAAAAACTACCTGGACATTTTGGGTAAAATTCATGAAAGCAAAATGGGTTTGTAATATACTGTGCATATAATTCAAGTAGATAGCTTGGAACTGTTGCACCCACCAGTTTTGGTGGCATAATCCTGGTCGAGTGTTAAATTCAAGTTGCACTGAATAAATTTTAATGTCACTATGTTTCTAAGATGTCATTCATAGCATGACATCTCCCCACCTCCCTTCTAAGGTGCATTCACTAACTGATATTCACCGAATGGGGATGTTTCATACATATATACTCACAATAATATATTTGTGTGGTGTGAGAACATGAAGTACTTTTAATATATCCTGATACAAACAGAACTAGAACAAATTTGAGTGCAGCCTATCAGTTCATTATCTGTGGTACAGATTGAGTCACACACCGGGAAAGAAAAGTTTCAACCCTATTACCCGCGATATCTTTGAATATATATATATATATATATGTATACATTTAATTATAAATTTTATATAACTTATGTCTTCTTTTACATATTTTGAACGACTATCCTTGTGATGTGATGGGGGAAAATATAACAAATTTCTCTCTAAAAAGAATTATCTGCATGTCAACAAATAAAAACTCTTTGTTTTGGGCAATACAACATGATATATAACATGTTTTAGAGCTAGAATCAAATTCATATTACATTGAGAATACTTTTAAAAAAGAAGATTCTGTTTGTCTGGTGTACACAACCATTCCTTTAACTTTGTGAGTTCAATGCATAGCGTACACTCATTAATAATAAGTCCAATTACAAGTGTTAATTTCAAAGTACCTGAAAGTTTCTTAAAGGATAGGGTTGTTCAAGTTCATGCAGAATCCCCATAAAGTACATTTTTTATAATCATTTCTGTTTTGATTTGGGTGAAATTTAAAGAAATATTCAACATGTGCAAAACCTTCATATTATTTATAAAGAATCACAGAAACACAGGAGGAAGCATCTTTATTCAAGAGATCTGTAAAAATGGCCTTTTTTTTTAAGTACTTGCAATTTCCAGGGTCATAATTTGACCATTTTCAAACATGATCACTCTTATTATGTCTTCTAGAACACCTTTAAAAGATGTAACATAACTTTCTGATATTAAATTATAAAATTGGCTTTACTCCCCAGTTTGCATAATTCTATGCATGGCATAGCCAGTGCTTGTGTAGTTGATATATTGATAAAAGTTCTCATGTAGGTGTAAATAGTCCCATGTAATAAAATATATAAACATGTAATTAGCCAAATATTCAACAATAAGAGATATAAATATTTAATTTTGAACAATGGCACCAGTTTATTTGACTATATAATATAGGACTCAATATATTGATATTTATAAAAATAGTAGTAATCAGTAAATTATGATAAAGCAAGAAATATTACCCCTTTTCTACCCTGTCAACAGCTTGTCTCCATAACACACAATGACAAATGCCCATGTGGCAGCAAGTTTAACGGCTTTACATATATGCAATGGCAATATGGTTTGCCTTTAAAAAAACACACCTTTCAAAGCAGTTATAGCTCTATAGCACTTACCACAAATATAATTAGATATGTGTCACTTACATGATGAAACCACGGTTGTTGATTAAATTTTACTCTGATTCTATGCCATACTTAAATATGATCAAGTTTAATGTTTCACTAATTAGATAAAATGGCTGTTGATTAAATTTTATTCTACATGATTCTATGATATGTGATACGGCCATCGGTTTCAATTTGTATGGAAAAGTTCACATTAATTAAAAATCTACATAAAAATATAATCTATGGACAACATACCACATTTGGGCAAAACCCCTGAAAATGTTTGACTCTTAAATTAATTCAATTCATTTCATCATAGCATACAAGTGCATTATTTCATTAAAATGTCATGATTTCTTACTGATTCAAAGCACTATTTAAGGCATTGATCACACAGGATATTAGTTATGAATTCAATAACAATATCATAAAATAAATCACTTATTGTACATACAAAATTTACAGTGCAAACAGAATTATCTCTACTCTGGAATTCAAGTCTGGTTGTACACACACATCAATCCTATCCATGTTCACATAGAGTACTACATGCATACAACCCTGTATGCAGGGCAAGCAGGTTCCTATGGCTATCCTGACCTGGGTAGGAAGTGGCAACTTTAATACATCAAATCTTTGCAAAGGTTGTTAGAAACATCAAAAATATTACCAAAACATACATACAACAAGATAAACAGATATCACAAAGCACACACTGAATCAGACATATAATGTCATCATATATCATCTAAAATTATATATCATAATTACAAGATAATACAATATAGCCATCAATTTGTACAACATCCATCATCAGGTTTCTTATTTCATAATAGCCAGTGCATAATCAAGTATCATCACAACTTCCTTCACAGTAAGTTGTTATTCATTTACTTTTCATTCAGCCATGTCAATTTCTGAAATAAAATTACCTCTATCCATTTTAACATGTAATATAGTTCCAACATGCATATATTATATATCAGTGTTTTAATATCACTGATCAAATCAAGATTACAAACATACTATATGACATATCACCACAAAAACACAGACAAAGTTGAAGTTGGCATTATCAGTTGAAGTTGGCATTATCAGTAGAAATGGGCAAAAGTGGTGTTTGGTGATGTAAATATAAATATTATGGTTTGTTATTTTGAGAATATAAGGTATCTACTTAATACCGATATTCATGTGATTGATTTTCAAACTAGAATTCAGACTAGGAATACCTTCAATTTGTACTTTTACAGACATCAATTTTCACACCATTTGAAACTCATGTTTCCTACTTCTTACCTGTTGATCAAGAAAGTGTGCAATGCTATTGCGGTTTAAATGCTCGATTGATAGTCTCACCACCCCATCTTTATGTTCTATTTAAGGTAGATGTATATTATGAGCAAAATCATGCCCAGCTTTGAAAAGTGAAACTACAAATCATGAAGATACAATATGAAGATATATATCTGGCAACTTTGACCAGGTTTTGAGATGACATGTCCCATGTCTTCTAGCAGATAGTAAAGCCAAAACACTTCAAATAGCAGATACTTGCTCAAATCATTTAAATCAAATTTAAACAATCGGCCATATTTAGCACTATACACATAAATACTCTGATTGCCCTTCATAAAAATCAATTAATAGTTAAATTACAAGGGAGAATATCCCTTCTGTCTTTGATTTTTTTTTCTACTTTTATTCACAGTGAAGATATCTGTACCAGAAAAATAAATGAAAACACCAACTACAAAATTGAAATTTCAACAATAGATATTTTAAAATACATAATCAAGGAAACAAATTTGTCGACTATAAAAAAGTCTATTTCCATGTTCTGCAACAGCAGCAATATATTAGTAAAAAAAATAATTTAGTACCAGTATATGAAAGAAGAGGCAGGTCTAATTTTGATACATGAATTTTGAATCAAAATTTGTTTATCTATAAAATTGATATATATACAGCTCACCATACAAAAAACTGAGGTATTACAATACCGGTGTTTGAATTTCACATATAACAATGGACATGATAGTTACTTTCATACATATAAGTGCCTCTAGTTATCGCACTGATAATCTGTTTATTCTAGAAAAGACAGCAAATTTGGTATCAATTTATTTACGTCTTTAGTACTAAATTCTGCAAAGCGTAAAAATTGTTCCCAAGTGTATACTTTCGAAATTAGGAAATTATTATCATATACCATATTCCACCCCCTGAAAAAGAATTGTTTCTGGAATTACCCTGCAATTTATGATGCAGGCATATGATGAACATATTGACATACTTGATTATACAATAACCTATCAAGTGGCCCTTGCTTTATGCGTCAGATCCTGTGTGAAGTTAAAGCTTGCAATGGAGATATTATCTACTCCACCAAAGTACTTTCCAATAACTACGTATGCTGCCATAATCACCATAGAACCCCAGAGCACAAAGGAGGATGTGAACATGAGCCAAGCAGAGACAAAGAGTGCAGACACCCAGAATGTAATGATAAAGATGACTTTGTAGACAGCCTGACTAGAGAGATTCTCTAGTTTACCATCTTCCTGGCCTTCAAAGGTCTTGGTACCAGTATAGAACTTCTCCAAACGGTGCTCCTTCTCCTTCCACTTCTCCACACACCAGTTGTCCAGGTCTTCCTTATTTTGTGGCAGAGCACTGATGGGGTACTTATGGATCAAGAACTGCATCTCCTGAGGGACGTTACCTCTGAAGATATCGATCTCACCTTTCTCAGGAACAACGTCACAGTAACCCACCGTCACATCATACACAGTGTCTATCATCTTGGCTGGATAAAGGAGATAATGATGGCACACCAAGCATTAAATATTGAGAAATGACAATCTCAAAAAGTAGGATTACCCTTTTAAAAAACGTCAATGGTGACATTTAAAAGTACCAAATGACATTCAACCCATCATATGTCTACCCTTTCATGTCACACTTTGCTTGCTCAGATATCATGAAATGTTTTAGCTAAATCCTTTTCTCTATCAAATTCATATTTATAAGTGAAAAGTAGGTATATTTATGCTATTGTATCATCATTTATAACATGTGATTATACATTTTAATACAGGTTTTATAGAAATGTATATAATTTTATATTAACAATGCATAACGAGTATAAAGGTGTTTAAAGAGGTTAATATAAAGGACTACTGGCTATAAAGCAAAGTGTGATATGATTTCAGCCAAGAAAGATTACACGTACATTCATAACAAAGTAAAGAGAGGGAAGACTCAGTTATCAATGTAAATTTGGACATTTAGAAATTCTATATTACTGATATTGTTATACGTCTGCAGGACTCATCAGATCAAATGAAGTAAAAATGTTAACAAACAATGGCAGATCATTATTTAATTCTTACAAGAAAAGTACATACAGACATTTTGCAACATATTATAAAGTGTTGAAGAACATAGATTTGTTGGTAGATTTATCATCTATTTGTTTTAATGAAAAAGAACTATCATGGAGTAACCACTGATTACTAAGCGAATAATTAGCGTTGGTGAAGGTAATGGGACAAACTATCACTTCCGAGGCGATCTGGATGTAGCTATCTTTCCAAACCGAAGCTGAGGAAAGATAGCGTATACATTCAGATCGCCGAGCAAGTGATAGTACATCTCATCGCCCGAAACCAAAAGGTGATTATTTGCTTTATATTCCACATCTGAAACATTATTTTAACTGGTACGAGAAAGACAATTAGGGGCCTATTGTCTACTTCTTGAAAAAGACATTTAGGCCCGAGTTCACAAAAGAAGTTTAAACCATTAGATAAACCCCCCTCTTGGGTACGGTGCGCACATGTGTTTTATTTAAGCGTGTGAATGGGCAATGCGCGCTTATTTAAGCTTATTTTAGTACGCTTATGGAGCTATTTGTATTAAGGTCACGCACTTTTCATTCTGACTATTCGTAAAGGTCACGCACTTTCATTTCGCGCGTACCCAAAATATTGATAACGCATTGTGACTCTATAATGGACTGAAGAGATCAGCAAAACACATAAGTACTATTCCGTCAAGGTCACAAACGTTTCTTCTCAGGTCGATTGATGGGGAAAACTATGCTTTATCACGTGATTACCGGTACCTTTTGACCAATATAACGGCAAGATGCTTAGTATGTGAAATATAATGAAATATATTTTTCAACATTGTTTTTTTTTTATCATCTTTACATTATATAACCTATCCAGCTTAATGGATAGATAAGGAAGACTGATATAATACATGTTTAACAGTATTTTATCTCAGTTCTAAAATACAAGCCCTTTGATAGATCAGATGTCCGAAGCAGAAGGGTGAATGATGTGGGAAGGAGTATACTTACTCTGCCTGAGATAGTCCACAGTAAAAGCAAATCCAGTGGTGTGGGGGTGGAGTACATACTTATACATCGGCAGGTCATGTTTCTGGGCATATGCATTGCTGATCTCCTGTCCTGTCCTACAAAAGTTGATACCTACATAGCAGAATAACAGAAAATACAGTTCTCTATAAACCACATATTTCAATCGGACAGTTGTTTTTAATTCAGGAGCTCACTAGAGCTTTAACATGAGCATTTATAAGTGAGGGAAAAAATAAAATATGTATTTTATGTAATTGTTTATTTCATTTTACATCCATGTAGTTCGTACACGAGTCTGAAATATATCGAAATTGAAACAATCTTTAGCACAATTTTTTTTTCTGGAAAATTGTACACATGTTGCCATGGGGATGCAAATCTTTTGTTACCAAAATGATAGAAATGATAGAAATGAAAAAAAATCTTTCCCTATTCAAATTAGTAAATAGATCAGCAGGCAAGTTCTGCATTCATGTATGAATAGAGGATGGGATACCAATCCTCCTCATATATGATATCTTGTTTGCTGCCACCTATTGAAGCTACATGTAGCTCTGCATAATGCCCTGTATAGAGTGAATAGTCTCTTCTCTTGGGTTGAAAGAACTTATAACAATTATTTAAGGTTGGTTAAACTGTGTATCAGAAGCATTAGTCACATTCATCTACATTTGACACAAATTATAAAAGTTTACCTATTAGAAACATGTTCAGACTGATCACTGTACTGTGGTCTATTACAAATTACCTACATGAAATATACATGTGAAATGCATGTAAGGTGAAGGTGATATTGTCACTCTCACATATATATCTGTCTCCGTTCGGTGCATTTTATGATATATACTAAGATGACTGATCAAATATTTCGAATATATTCAACTCATCTGTAAATATATGCTGATCAAATTATCAATGATTCAAATTCCGATGACACTTCCTTTGTATTTCTTAACTGTGTGTAGGCAGATGTCTTAACATGTATTAAATCTTTACAGGCTTTGGTTGATTAATGGAACACAGTCAACATTTGTCACATACTTATGTTTTACTCTGCAGGTTTGATCTAACACTGTTACATCCCATTTTCTTTTCATGCAGGCATCCTGAATGCTACGTAAATCATCCTCATGTATTATACACCTACATGTACATGTAATAACAAGTTGATACAAAGGAACAATCAAACCACTGATGGAGCAATTCATTAATTAAGGCTGACACAATTAACTTGTAAGTCATAGAGTTGTCAGCAAGTTCTCACCAATCAAGTTTGGCTTGGTGTAAACTTGGCATTGCATGAGTGAGTTGGAAAAGGTAGATTACAACCATGTACCATTCACAATCACAGGCAACTCGCTTCACACGAAGATAGTGAATGAATAAGTTTGCAATTGTGAATCTCATCCATTTGATTCTGTGAATTAATATACCTGTAAAGCAATTTAAAGACAAATCGGACATTAAGAGGAAGCCTTAACAGGGGTGTAAAACCTACTCCTAGGAGTTCTAGGGGTTCAAGCACCCCCCCCCCCTTTAAAAAAAAAAGAAAAATTAAGCACATCGTACTTAATGAGCATTGTTCGATTTCTACATAGAAATAAGAACTCTACAGTGTAAGTTAAAGAGCATACATGTATGGACTGATGATACCAGCTGCGGAAGAACCTGTGGTACGCAATATAAAGCGTGTATTAATTTTTCATTTTTGAGCTTAAAGTATGTTATGTATGCATGTAAAATTTCAAGACCTTTAAGCAACTTTCTAGGCATTTTTAAAGACGAAACAAAGTAATGAAAGGAAAATTGCAGAAAAGAAAGATAAACTGTCAAATCATCTTAATCAACGGACAATAAAGATGGGATAACTCCCCTGTACGGCAGCTCCTAACCTGTATGTCCCCTCTTAAAGAGAGAATTGAAATCTATTATGATCTATTCATTTACTGCAACCCCAGAAAATAATGACACTTTGATGTAAACATATTGTCTTGTTGTTGTTTTGTCTTTGTTTTATATGTTCATTGTTTTTATTCGATAAAAATTATTAATAAATAAAAAGATGTGGTAGAACACAAAAAAAGAGTAAAAACCTTATGTAAACCTCAGTCACACCAACAACAGATCAAACTAGAAATATCACTGAAGATGATGATTAATACCCCTGCCCCGTGACAACACCCCTGTGACGAATAAAATTCAGCATCTAAAATTTCAGAGTAATGCTGTTCATGGACATGACGTTAAGTTCTAGGACGAACGAAACAATAGCCTGTTATGACACGGGTTTGACGTATTTCCAGTAAGCAGACTGGTCCTGACAACTGATGTTGCCTAACCGTTCGATCTGCAGATTTAATAATAAACAAAGAAATCAAAAGTATTTCATGACAACAGTAAATGAAATAGCATGCAAATAATGATTGTTATTCTTCTTCATATTCATAAAACTCTCATTATTTTACCTGCTTTCTATCTTGAATGTTTCCCTATATCCTTTAATCTTTGTCTATATCAGTATCACTATAATCTATAAATTGTATTTCCAACAAATATCTCAAATTGTCCTCTGGTATCCTTAAACATGTACTTTATATCAAAATGCAACCTGCCTCAGAGCTTCAATAAACAATAAATCTCTTTACTGTACTTACCCATTGTGTCAATGTGTCTTATTCATTGTCATGATTCACTATTTACTTCATAGCAATTTATCCTGTAAATATTCAACCTTATTAGTAAAATAAGTTCTTCAAATATGACTTCATTCTTATTTAATATGCCTTCTTAGCATTCAACTTATAAAGAGTCATTTAACTCATGAGAAATCGCTGTAATTCAGCTTATAGACTACAGCGTCATACACATTATCCTTTGTCTGTGCATACAAATTCACTACAGCACGCAATTCTAATGCATGCACCTTTATCACAACACACTGAACACGCCCATCAGGGCCATTTTTCCTGTCTCAAATTACACAAAATGTCATCATTGTTTCGGCACTACATTAACTCTAAACATTGCATTAATCATTTAACTATGGAAATAATATCAAAATGAACACTTACAACATTGGCTTGTCCAAAAGGAATCAAAATAACAGCATAAACCCCGAAATGGCGTTTGAATTTGCCTGCGCAAATATGGCTTCCAAATAAATTCATATCGCCCTCACTTGACCAAATAGTGACAGGCACAAAAAATCTCGCTTATGACGTAAGCACTAAACTTCGGAAGACTGTATCTTTCATCCCGGCCCCTTAAATATGAAGCTCTTCCTGAATATTTACAAATCAAATCCAGATACCTTCTGAAGTTATCATCCTTTAAATGAAATTCAATATAGTTGCTATGACAACCGTCACATAAATATACACATGAATTGTACTCTTTAACTCTTCATGATTAATTACACCAAACATGCTGTTAATGTTCAAACCAATGCTATACTGTAATTCTTCTTAATTGTTTTGATTTCAAATAAGCAATACCCTCTTTATAAATGTGCTAATTTGTGAACATAAGCCAATTCAAAAGGTAACTTACACTTCCGGCCCCTATGAACCTCATGAGGCTTAAATTGATACTAATTTCTCTCCATAATATGATATCAGCTTGAAATTGTACATTGACAGTAACCATGACAACCAAATCGCACATACTATAGATCTTGTGCCCTTTTTACACATTTGAAAACCTAATATTGCACATCCTGAGTACTTATCTACAGGTATGCAAACAAATATAATCAAATAATATATGAAGCTCACTCCTTTAATCTTATGGAATGATGCTGCATTACTTCTGCTGAATTATAATGTATGTACATTTTGGCAAGAATCTGGCCGACACAAATTAAACCGAGAAATTTTTTTTTTTTTAATTAAAAAATAGCAATGTGACTTCTGTTTACTTCTGTGAAATTGTCCCATTTAGCCAAATTCAGACAATTAAAAATACAAAAATTTATGCCAAATTAATGCCTTTTGTGTTTTTTTTTTTTTTTTAATTTTTATCCCTGTCAAAATACTTCATGAAACCAAAGTCAAGGCACCAATGCCTTGAAAGCTCATACCTTAGCAAGTCGATCAGATTCTCTCCGAATATGCATATGACAAATACAGGTACAAAGACATGCGATATCGTGAAAATATATGTTTCACTTGTGATCAAATAATCACAATTCATGTATAGAAAATATTGTAACCGAGTCCACTGAGTCCATGAGTTTGCAAATAGTGAGTTGCAAATTGAGAGTTTTTGAGTTCATTTCTAGTCTTCACACTAAATAATTCATTTCTAAATTCAATTTGCAAATTTATCATTTAGAGCCTTTCTCTAGTTTTCAAAATCCAGTTTTTGTGAATCAGTTCTTTCTCTAAATGTTCCAAATGCTTCTTCATTCCAACAGTAACAATTAATTAATGTAATGCTTTTTTCACCATTTCTTCACTGAATTCAAGTGAGTTCCAATTTCATTTAAATAGCATTTCTCTTCAATCACTGATTCACATTGAAATTATGCCTGATCCATCCAAATTAATTTTTCCAAATTAACACAGCACATCCAGCAATTCATGACTTAATGCTTCCAACTTCCTCCAAAAGGCACACTTTCTGCACTGGTCTCATAAGCGTGCCGGTACTGTGTTTCACCTTCACGGATCTCACGAGCAGGTCCTTCCCTGGAAAGGTTTCTGTTATCCTTCCCATGAGCCACTTGTTCCTGGGTAGATCTTCGACGATCAACACGATGTCTCCTACTTTCAAGTTCCTTTTCTCTTTCAGCCACTTCTGTCTGTACTGCAAAGTAGGTAGATATTCACGTATCCACCTGTGCCAAAATACATCAGCGAGATATTGAACTTGACGCCAACGTCGACGGCTGTACAGATCGTGATTCTCAAACATATCAGGTGGGAGTATGTTGCTCTGCCTCATCAGAAGTAGATGATTGGGAGTCAATGGCTCTGGATCCCTGGTGTCGTCAGAAATTACTGTTAGTGGACGCCCGTTGATAATCGACTCCACTAAGCACAGTAGTGTCGATAGTCCTTCGTCAGTCAGAACTTGCTGCTTCGTAACTGCATTCAGAACTTTCTTTGTGGCTCTGATTAGCCTTTCCCATGCTCCACCCATGTGCGGTGCCAAAGGCGGATTGAATTTCCAGTCAATTCCCTTCTGAAGTAGATTGTCATGGATTTTGTTCTGATTCCAATTTTGCAATCCTTCCTTTAGCTCTCTCTCAGCACCTACAAAGTTGGTGCCATTATCACACCTGATAACATCTGGTTTTCCTCGTCTTGAAATAAATCTCTGCAAGGCATTCAGGAAAGAGTCTGTCTCCATAGAATGTAAAATCTCTATGTGCACTGCTCTAATTACAAGACAAGTGAAGATACAGCCGTATCTTTTCACCTGGCTTCTCCCTTGCTTCACGAAGTAGGGTCCAAAGCAGTCAATTCCAACATGACAGAATGGTGGTTTTTCTGGTGTCACCCTGTCTGCAGGTAAGTCCGCCATCTTCTGGTCTACTGGATTAGCACGCAGTCGTTTGCAAATAAAGCAATCTCGTAAGACTCGACGAACTGCAGTTCTTCCCTTCACAATCCAGTACCTTTCTCGAAGTAGAGATAGTACATATTCCTTTCCAGAGTGACCTGAAATGAAGTGATGTTGTCTCACCAAAAGGTCTACGACATGATGCATAGGTGGAAGAATCGTCGGATGTTTAATTTCTTCCTTCAAAGGTGCATTCTTGAGTCTTCCTCCTACACACATCAGACCTTTATCTGTGAATTTAATGTCGAGCTTTGAGAGTGGGCTAGATTTTGGAACTCGAGTCGATGACTTTCCGTCTTCAAGTCTTGCATTTTCTTGAAACACCTTGTACTCGTCAGGATAGCTCTGATGTTGAACGTATCTGACGATAGCCTCTTCTGCAGTATTCATGTCTGTGGTGTTTAAAGGCCCCTTAACATCATAGGTGTTGCCTTGAAGTTTGCTTCGCAAGTACTGTTTCCATCTCAAAATCCATGCCACTGCTTTCTGAAGTCTGAACCAGGAGGAGAAATGACTCAAGAGTTTATCTACAGCATTATGTTGCTCTGTGTCAATGGTGAATGCTTGAGTATCCCTTGTAGTCTTAACTTCAGGATCATCGTCTTTAATGGGGCAGCTTGAAGTTGGGTCTTGAGGCCAAAATCTTTCATCTAGGCAGATGAATTCTGGTCCAGTTAACCATCTTGTATTCGACTTCAATTTCTCTGCTCCCATGCTTCTTGTAGCGTCGTCTGCTGGGTTAGAAGTAGAATTCACATAATGCCACTGTGCTGGTTCTGAGTTTTCTCTGATGGTTGCAATTCTATTGGCGACGAATGTTTTGAACCTCTTGTCTTCATTGCGGACATATTGCAACACAATCGTACTATCAGTCCAAAATACTGATCGGCTGATGGGAAACTCCAATTCTCTCCTTAGCATAGCATCTAACTTCACAGAAAGTGTTGCCGCTGTTAATTCCAGACGTGGAATTGTCATCTTCTTCAATGGAGCAAGATGGGACTTAGCAAAAGTCAAGCTGCTATGTGTATGACCTTCAGTATTCTTCACTACAAGATACGAAGCTGCTCCATATGCCATCTCAGAGGAATCAGAAAAGTGATGCAGCTCATAGTTCATCACTTGGCCAAAATTGTAGGGCTTCAAACATCTATTGACTTGAAATTCCTCCATGATTGGTAAGTCTTGTAACCAATCAGTCCACTGCTGCATCTGAAAGATTGGAATCTCCTCATCCCATCCAAGTTTACTTCTTGTGAGCTCTTGTAATATCAACTTTGCTCTCAGTGTGAAGGGACTGGCATAACCAACTGGATCATACACTGAAGAGAGTACACTCAAGATTCCTCTTCTCGTCATTGGCTTAATCTTGGGTGTGAATTTGTAGACAAAACAATCAAGCTCTACATTCCATGTCATTCCAAGAGCTCTCTCAACTGGTAGGGCATCAAGATTAAGATCTAGTCCCTTTACATTCTTGGCTCTCTCATCTTCTGGTATCGACTCTAATACCAATGGAGTGTTGCTGATCCACTTAGTCAATCTGAAGCCGCCATCTTTCAACAATGTCATCAGGTCAGCTGCAAGTTTTGTTGCAGTATCCACATCTTCAACTGAAACCAAACAGTCATCAACGTAGAAATTTTGTAGAATAGCCTTTCTTGCTTCAGGTTTGCTGTCATCTTCATGTGCGTCTAATGCTGTTTGACGAAGTGCATAGCTGCATACACTCGGGCTCCAGGTGCCTCCAAATAAATGCACGCACATCCTGTAGATCTTAGGAGTTGCCTGTAGATTTCCATCTGGCCACCATAAGAATCTTAGACTGTCTCGCTCTGCTGGGGGAACTCTAACTTGATGGAACATAGCTTCGATGTCACCCATTAGAGCAACTGGTGCCTGACGAAATCTAAGCAAAACTCCAATCAACTTGTTGGTGAGATCAGGACCCTGCATAACGGCATCATTCAGTGAAATACCCTTAAATTTGGCAGCACAATCAAAGACAATGCGCATCTTTCCTTTCGTTGGATGTAATACTGAATGGTGTGGGATATACCAAGTAGATCCCTCAGGCTCCGGTGCATCATCTGTTACTTCTTCGGCATAACCCTTTTCTAGGAGATTTTTAACGCCTTCCTTATATTTGTCATGCAAGTCTTTGTCCTTCTCTAACCTCCTTCCAAGGCTCTGAAGTCGTCGTTCAGCCATGTACTTGTTATTCTCAAGATCGGGAGGGCATTCCTTGAATGGAATGGCCAATTGATAATGACCTTGATCCTTGGTGATGGTCTCTTCCCAGATGTGAACGGCCTTCTTGTCATTTATGGACATTCCTCTATCCTCCATTATGTCATTCCCTTCCATTTTCCAAAACTTGTGAACTTGTTCATCTAGGCATACATCACTGTTGATGAAGTTAGCTGTTGCCATGTGTTGACTTGATTCTTTGCGCCCGACAGGTCCATTAAGTGTCCAACCAAGCTTCGTCCTTATTGCAAAAGGACCATCCTGTCCGCGTCTAACTTCTATAGGCGCTAGGGCTTCAGGTACATCTTGGCCTATCAACAACTCAATCTTCTGGAGTCTAGCTGAATCCAAAATATCCAAGTCCTTCAAATGCGGCCATCTTGTGATATCTTCCTTCAAGATGTTGTCACAATTAATGTTGATAGTCTGTTTAGTGTACACTCTAGGGAGACTAATCATTTCATTTAACATCCGGCCTTCTACTCTCAGGCTGACTTCAGTGCATTGTAGCTGACTATTGGCTTGATCTAATGTTGACAGTGATAGTGTCTGTTTCCTTCCATTTACACCGAGTCTTCTGATTAAATCTTCTGTGCAGAAGGAATTGGTTGATCCTGGATCCAAAAGAGCAAAGGTATCAACTGCACGGTTGTCTTCAGATGCATATACCCGGACTGGAACAATTGGTAGAGCTATCTTGAATTTTCCGGCCCCCGTGACATGACTTTGAGCATCAAGATGAACTTCAGGCTGGGATTGTGATGAAGGCTGAGCACTTTCTGTCTGTTGAGGACTTCCCTTTTGTTGCTGTGGTGTACGTACGATGTGCAAGAACTTGGTATGTTTCATCTTGCAGCCATCAACTGAACACATCCTGTTGAGATTACAACCTTTGGTCATATGTCCTTTGTTAAGACAATTAAAGCAGAGACCTGCTTTCTTAGCAAAGTCCAGTCTTTCCATGGGTTTCATTTGCTTGAATTTCTGGCATCCGAAGAGGGTGTGACCTTCATGACACAAATAACATCTGCGAAAGTCAGTCCTTGAAGTGGCCTTGTCTATATTAGCTAAGTGACTACTTGATCTCTGTGGCCATGGCTTCCTCCCTTGAGGTTGACGATGTTGAGGTTGACGATCTTTCTTTGTCTTCCAAGCAGCAGGCCCATAAACTGGATCGTTCTCCTCATCTGCTGCATCATCCACAAATGACACCATATCAGACATGCTTGGTTGTCGGTTTTCATTCCTCCAGATGTCCTTGGTCTTCCTGATCCAGCGATATCGGAGATGCGTTGGAAGTCTCTCTACAATCTGGACTAGGAAAGTCTGAAAACTCATTTCAGCTTCGTGACCCATAGCGACTAGGGTTTGATAACACACCTGCAACTCATCAGCCATAGATAGCAAGGCGGGACCATTGTGAGGTGGTATCATGTTGCCATGGGTTACCTTACGAATCCAAGCATCTGCTATCTTGTGTCGATTTCCAAAGCGCTGCTCCAGCAACAGTTTAGCTCTCACATAACCTTCATCGGGTGGCATAGCTGAGCAGGCCTGAATGACCTTCCTGGCATCACTGCGACAATAATGCAGCAGTCTTGTTAACTTGGCTGCATTGCTGATGGAAGTATCATCTACGTTCACTTGAAAGGCATGCCAAAACTCCCAAAACTGAAGGGGGTCACCATCAAATGTCATTAATTCTGCTTTAGGCAGTTGCATCATGTCCACCATAACCTGAAGAGATGCAGGTAAATCGTTATTAGATGGTGACTGGTCTGGTTGTCGAGTATCTTGATCGGACGACTGAGTAAATCGCACCGATCCATCATGCTGTTGAACAGATGACTTCTGTTTTTCTACTACAGGAGTCTCCACTGGATAAGGAATTGTATCGTCACACTTGATCTTCCGTTCAAACTCCGCATAAACCTTCTCCTCAGCTTCAATACTCGCTATCTGAGACTTCAATTTTAGTTGTGACATTTGCTGTGACAATTTAAACTGCTGAAACTCTAGTTCCTGTTGTTCCCTTAAGATGTTAGCTTCTGCTAATAAAGCGGCCTTCTTAGCAGCTGTATTCCTTCTAGCACGACTGCTACCAGTACTACTGGTCACGCTGACTCCACATTGACTCGCAGAGTCCCCAGGGTTGACATCCGAGTTTGCAGTCATCTTGACTTCCGATTTCACATCAGTAACGCTCATCTTGACACAGTCCTGTGTAGCGCTGAAGTCGATGTGTTATCGAACTAAATATGTGACGAATAAAATTCAGCATCTAAAATTTCAGAGTAATGCTGTTCATGGACATGACGTTAAGTTCTAGGACGAACGAAACAATAGCCTGTTATGACACGGGTTTGACGTATTTCCAGTAAGCAGACTGGTCCTGACAACTGATGTTGCCTAACCGTTCGATCTGCAGATTTAATAATAAACAAAGAAATCAAAAGTATTTCATGACAACAGTAAATGAAATAGCATGCAAATAATGATTGTTATTCTTCATCATATTCATAAAACTCTCATTATTTTACCTGCTTTCTATCTTGAATGTTTTACTATATCCTTTAATCTTTGTCTATATCAGTATCACTATAATCTATAAATTGTATTTCCAACAAATATCTCAAATTGTCCTCTGGTATCCTTAAACATGTACTTTATATCAAAATGCAACCTGCCTCAGAGCTTCAATAAACAATAAATCTCTTTACTGTACTTACCCATTGTGTCAATGTGTCTTATTCATTGTCATGATTCACTATTTACTTCATAGCAATTTATCCTGTAAATATTCAACCTTATTAGTAAAATAAGTTCTTCAAATATGACTTCATTCTTATTTAATATGCCTTCTTAGCATTCAACTTATAAAGAGTCATTTAACTCATGAGAAATCGCTGTAATTCAGCTTATAGACTACAGCGTCATACACATTATCCTTTGTCTGTGCATACAAATTCACTACAGCACGCAATTCTAATGCATGCACCTTTATCACAACACACTGAACACGCCCATCAGGGCCATTTTTCCTGCCTCAAATTACACAAAATTTCATCATTGTTTCGGCACTACATTAACTCTAAACATTGCATTAATCATTTAACTATGGAAATAATATCAAAATGAACACTTACAACATTGGCTTGTCCAAAAGGAATCAAAATAACAGCATAAACCCCGAAATGGCGTTTGAATTTGCCTGCGCAAATATGGCTTCCAAATAAATTCATATCGCCCTCACTTGACCAAATAGTGACAGACACAAAAAATCTCGCTTATGACGTAAGCACTAAACTTCGGAAGACTGTATCTGACAACACCCCGATTTACTGCCATAGATATGCCGTTTCCATGGCAACGCAGCTTCCGACACATCCAAAAAATATGTCTTGCACATCTTCCCACCAAGACAAATGTGTGTACCAAATTTCTTGACTTTTGGTCGAAAACTGAGGAAGTAGTTCGATCCGCAAGATTTTTCCCTGATTTACTGCCATAGATATGCCGTTTCCATGGCAACGCAGCTTCCGACACATCAAAAAAATATGTCTTGCACATCTTCCCACCAAGACCAATGTGTACCAAATTTCTTGACTTTTGGTCGAAAACTGAGGAAGTAGTTCAATCTGCAAGATTTTTTCCTGATTTACTGCCATAGATATGCCGTTTCCATGGCAACGCAGCTTCCGACACATCAAAAAAATATGTCTTGCACATCTTCCCACCAAGACCAATGTGTGTACCAAATTTCATGAGCTTTGGTCGAAAACTGAGAAAGTAGTTCGATCCGCAAGATTTGCAACAGACCGACCAACCGCCCAACCGTTGACTGATTCCTATATACCCCCTTCAAACTTCGTTTGGCGGGGGTATAACAAATAATTACATTACACCCTATTGACGAAAATCAATCAGTCTACCAATAACACAATACCTAAAACCCATCATTACATGTAGCTACATGTATCTTCCAACAGGAGGATTCCTGTTAGAAATGAAATTCTGAAATGCTATAAAAGACAAGTCAAACTATTAGGTACAAAGTCTACACTAGTGTCACATAAATAGATAGTGCGTGTCAGATGAGAAAAATAGATCCTGTCTGTCATGCATGCGTGGTCAGGGTACAGTTCACAAACAAAAAGGATTCAGGCTTACTATTGATTGAGAACATCAAAAGATAAATTGGAATGTTGCAAAATGCTATTGTTCTCTCCCCCTCCCCCCCCCCCCCCACCCCCTCTCTCTCTCTCTCTCTCTGAAATGTATCAAGTCTGGGCTAGACTGGAGTAAGATCATGTCTGTATGTAGGCCTATGTGACCTGTAGATACAAAAAAAAACATTCTTCCAAAAAATAACCACTCTGTGCTAATTTTGCAGTGATAAAATGTTTGTGCATGCAAACAGTACGTTACGTTTTCCACCAAAGGAAACTTATGTATTATGCTTTTAATACCATTTTCACTTTCTATACGACCTCATTAAATGCCTTCCTGAATGAACTTGGACTACAATTTGAGATCTGAGTTCTGATAAGGAAACTGCATTTTGAAATAAACTACCTTTGCTATACTATATAAAGGTCATCTAAGTTTTGTTTATGCCAGTAAAATGTAATATATCATAATTATACATATGCATGAAAACATACATTAGTAATGTATGTTTTCATACATGTGTACGGCTTCCGTACATTTACCGCAGTTTGTAATGATTACAAACTGCAGTAAATGTACGGAAGCCGTGTACATATAGGGCTACATGTTCACGTTGCCTATCACATTTACATTTACATGTTTTTTAAATTCCAAACTATATTAAACTTAATAAATAACTGCTCAGGCAAACATCCATTACATGAGATTCCCCTTTTTTTTCTGCAATAAATGCATCATTTTCATGACATGTACTATCATTCTCACTTGTGAACTGTACAGTGTTCTACAAGGGAACTGTTGCCTACATGTACATGTACTGCATGTATATAAAGCTATTCCTTTCCATGATTATAACATCCTTGAAGACAGCATATTTGAAGTAACACACTGCTGGACATACGTAATAATCAATTACATTGAAGACAATTACAAATTAAAGTCTGAACATTTACTACACAGAATAACCTCTCACATTAATTAACTGCCATAAAAAGATATTTCTTGCTTCAGAAAATCAGTTCATATTTCGATTCAAGAGCAATAGATCGTAAACAATCATGAACATGATGAATTTACCACTGACTAATCCATCAGAAGAGAATACCAGGAAGCATCAAGCAGTTTGGTTCGGGGAACCTCACAACAGGCTCTACAACACTAAAAAAGCTATCGTCAATCAAATACACTAAAGGAAAAAAGAAACTTATAAAAGTTCAAGAGATCACCAAATTAAATTCTCTGCATGGAAATGTACCAAATTTGGATATAATGTTGATTCAATGCATGGCTTTAAATGACAGTCAATAACAAAAAGTTTTCTTCAATGCCACAAAAGAAATGTGCACTGAAGCAAAGGACTCTCTAATCCCCAAGTCACAAAGACAGACTGCAGCCTTGTACACCATATGCATGTCAATGAATGAAACAAAAGAATTTCAAAAGGGATTTGCAAGTTCATATCCAAACAGATTAATAGCCAGTATGTCCACCTCTAGCTTGCTGGCAAGCTGTACACCGTCTTCGCATGCTTCCGATCAGATTCGCGATGGTAGCCTGGGGAACATTGTTCCATTCCTCTTGCAGTGCTGCAATGAGCGTCTCCCTATTGATGGGTTGATTGTCACGCCTTGACACACGTCGACCAAGCTCTTCCCAGAGATGTTCAATTGGGGAAAGGTCTGGTGAACGGGCGAACCATGGCAGAACATCAATATCCTCTTGCTCGAGGGGTGCAAATCCCTTTTGAAATTCTTTTGTTTCATTCATTGACATGCATATGGTGTACAAGACTGCAGTTTATCTTTGTGACTTTGGGATTAGAGAGTCCTTTGTTTCAGTGCACATTTCTTTTGTGGCATTGAAGAAAACTTTTTGTTATTGACTGTCATTTAAAGCCATGCATTGAATCAACATTATATCCAAATTTGGTGATCTCTTGAACTTTTATAAGTTTCTTTTTTCCTTTAGTGTATATCTGAAATATACCAGGAAAATATAAATCAAGGCTCGAAAGTTGCCCAGAATCTCAGATGCTACTGATCACCTAAAATCCTGCTGGAAAACCTCAAATACTTGCCCTTGTTTCCCTGGTGGCTAATAAATACATTATTGCTACTATTTTGTCCAGTTCATTGTAAATGACTACCTACTAAAATTTGAAGCAATTGTATAGGTTGTATAGGTTGCCCGGCTGGCAAACCAAATAAACAAATAAGCAAGAGTGCTGTCAATATAAATGTAGCTTATCAAAAAAAAAGAACTGCGCTATTTTTACAATTAACTAATCAAATATAATCAACAAATACAACTGATAACCCTCAAATACATGTACTTACATCACATTATATGCAAGATAGAGAATTGTATTCAACTATTATAATCAATTAACTCTTTTTCTTTCAGGTATTGAACAATATGTGCCTCAGATGTACTATGTAGGTACATGTCATTATGCAGTTTGCATGGTTACAATGTACACTGTAACAAGTGTTTCAACTCAATGTTTAATCCCTCCTGGGAAGTAATTTTCCACATCAATGCTCTTGAATGAAGCAATAATGACACCAGTTGGGCATTGCTATGATGGTTACTATGAAAACCATTTTTTAAAAGATAATTTTGCATCTTCCAGCAAATGACGACAAAACATCAAGCTACCAGTACATGTAATTACAAGTGTACAAATAGCTACAAATATACACTAAAGGAAAAAAGAAACTTATAAAAGTTCAAGAGATCACCAAATTAAATTCTCTGCATGGAAATGTTCCAAATTTGGATATAATGTTGATTCAATGCATGGCTTTAAATGACAGTCAATAACAAAAAGTTTTCTTCAATGCCACAAAAGAAATGTGCACTGAAACCAAGGACTCTCTAATCCCAAAGTCACAAAGATAAACTGCAGTCTTGTACACCATATGCATGTCAATGAATGAAACAAAAGAATTTCAAAAGGGATTTGCACCCCTCGAGCAAGAGGATATTGATGTTCTGCCATGGTTCGCCCGTTCACCAGACCTTTCCCCAATTGAACATCTCTGGGAAGAGCTTGGTCGACGTGTGTCAAGGCGTGACAATCAACCCATCAATAGGGAGACGCTCATTGCAGCACTGCAAGAGGAATGGAACAATGTTCCCCAGGCTACCATCGCGAATCTGATCGGAAGCATGCGAAGACGGTGTACAGCTTGCCAGCAAGCTAGAGGTGGACATACTGGCTATTAATCTGTTTGGATATGAACTTGCAAATCCCTTTTGAAATTCTTTTGTTTCATTCATTGACATGCATATGGTGTACAAGGCTGCAGTCTGTCTTTGTGACTTGGGGATTAGAGAGTCCTTTGCTTCAGTGCACATTTCTTTTGTGGCATTGAAGAAAACTTTTTGTTATTGACTGTCATTTAAAGCCATGCATTGAATCAACATTATATCCAAATTTGGTACATTTCCATGCAGAGAATTTAATTTGGTGATCTCTTGAACTTTTATAAGTTTCTTTTTTCCTTTAGTGTATTTGCTACTTGATTAATATTCTGTCTGTGACAACATATAATTTATTATACAGTATTTGTATATTTTGCTATACATTCCACTATACTGTAAATGCAGAAATACTTGTGGTACATTAATTTTCGCAGATTTCGCGCTATTTTTCGGCGGGCGCGAATTCTAGAACACGCGAAAATATTGGCACGATTTCTTGCTTGTTTTGAATGGAATACGTGTTTGAATCCAATTCATTTTAGAGTGCGAGTGAGTAATTGTGCAGCGCGATTTTTCAAGAACCCGCGAATATGTTGTCGGGTTGCTCAGCGCGAAAATTTAATCACACGAAAATAAGTGTTTACAGTAATATGTTCTCTCAGGATTTATCTCTCCATTCTCTGACATACTGATATGTACATGTCACAATACTGCACATCATATCTTTCTACTGTCAAAATTTTGCTACAGGTCTGTGCATAAGAATGATTATATTGCATCATTATAACTGGAGGGAAAAAGAGAAGATATCATTTTTTATTCTTTTCTGCATCAAAAGCCAATTATTTTGTGGCAATATAATGAACTGCAGTGCAGATATACCCATACATATTGCAGTCAATGGAAGTACTGGCATAATAAGGTAAGCTTTTTACACTTTATCGTTTTAACCCTGTACTGTCCTTAAAGGAGAATTAACCCCTGATTCCAAATTTACTTATATTGAAAGGTGTAATATATTCCTACTTATTGGCCTAAATCATTTTCCAATAAGATATCAGAAAAGGGTATAATAAAGATATTCCAACACCCGGTATCGTCTACTACTCATTTACATGGGGGCTGCCATTTTCTTGCTGATTTGGATTTGTACATGAACCATCGAGAAATGTTCCGGTCAGGAAGATATTTTGAATCCAAGACCTAAATTGATTTTCTTCATTACCTAAAATCCCATATGTGACGAAAAATATAAAGTGGGTGTTTACATGATTTATAAAAATTAAATCTTTATAATGATACTTTTAAATTGTCTGGTTTTGCTTAACAAAAATCTATTTTCTTGGGTTTGCCAAACAGAGCAGAGCATAATATATGCAGCATGCATTCTGACTTTTCAAGTCCCATTATCCGAAAGCAGGTGAATGCATAGTTTGCCGCTATAGATGCTCAGGGAAGAAGCATCCATAAAATTTGAGTTAATTTGCTCCGTCCATTGCGTCACAGTATCTAGAAAATAGATTTATATTAAGCGAATATCGATTTTCAACAGAAATATATAAGGAAATCTTCAGTTTAAAAATAAATTGACATATCTATTCTATATTTTAAATCTCAAATGGGTTTTTAATTTTGAAAAAGGCAATTGGGCATTTGGATTAAGAAAATCTTCTTGTACACATAAAAAAAATGGCAGCCCCCATGTATTGCTAGCAGACGATACATATTGCTAGCAGATGATAAATTCTGCTCAGAAAATCTTGATTCGTATCGATCTCGTATATTTTGACGCGAAGCCATATAGTCTAACAAGTAGGAATAAATAACACCTTTGAACACTATCGTCTTTATTGTTTGAGGTTAATTCTCCTTTAATCCAAGGCTATTTCAATTTCTATTTTCACTTGAGTGCTTAGCCCCATTGGTGGGGCTAACCCAGCTTTTTTCCACGGCTAAAATAATCCTGTACTATCCTGGAGTTAGCCCACTTTTGTAAAATGAAATGTGAACAGAAAGTGGGTTAAGTACTATCGGTGGGGCTAAACGAGGATTTAGCCCCACCGATAGAACGGGACTAAGCAAAATTTTGCAAATGATGCACCACGCGGTACCCGGGGTACCGCGTTGTGTAGCGCCATCTCACGTCCACTCGAGTACAACCCCAGAGTTATGAGTGCGTGTACGTAGTCATTCCCAATGCATGTTAACAGTGCAGTGTTATTATGCATGGTGCAGGTGGTGTGCATGCACTGCTGCTCGCGCTCGCTCGTGCTAGACAAGCGCAGTGGCTATAGCGCTAGCTCCCGTGGCTTTAGAATTTGATTTTATTTCACTTCTCCTAAAAAACATCACATCATCGTTACTTTATTTTAGCTGTCAAACTTTCAAACTTAGACAATGGTGGAAGTGGTGGATACAGAAATTTACTATAAGGGAAAGGACGTAAAAGACGGACGATTTCAAGGACCGAGAAAGTTGAAAGAGCACGATATCGTGCAATACAGTTGGGGGACGAGCGGGGACCAGCAGGCCGCTGATCTGTGTACATGGTCATGATGGTAGCGGTTTTTAGGAAGGCGAGTGACGGGGAAGACAAGGAGCAGGCTGATGGTGTTATTATGACCCTGCTGGCCCAAGCCCTCTCTCAAATCGAAGAAATAGAAATCAATAATAGAATAATTACTCAAAACAACAACGAATTTGAGAAAAATACATGACTTATAGGATTTTTTACAAGAACATGGGACACAATTGAATGTTGTAAAAATCACACCAAAATAATTTCCCACTTTTTGGTAACCCAGGGTACAGCCCTAAAAAAAAATTAAATAATTCAACAAAATGGCTGATTTTTATTTGGTATCTATTTTTAAAGTTGAACTCTGCAGATGTGGATTAACATTCTTATAATAACAAACATTTGTAATGCAAAGTATATTTTTTTCCACAATTTAATTGAGGTTATTGGAAATACAGTCACACTTTGTTAAAACATAGGGAAAAAAGCATCCTATATGGCACTTCATATTCAAGTCATTCGTAAAGTCATGCATAACTTTACAAACAGCTTTATGAAACACCCCCTAGTGCTTACAGCAGAAGAGAGAGAAGAGTAGAAATGTCTATGAAGGAGTTTTTCAGATCAGTTTTTACAGACCATACACATGTACTGTTTACTCATAAATTCCTTAAAGGAAGAAAAAAATATTTCACTTGACAATCCCTTATCGATTTGTCAAGTTGAGTAACTGATTACACTCAATTATGTCTGATGAAATTATAAATCTAATGGCATATCAAATCTGAAATTGATCACAAAAACAAATAGAGGCAAACTGCCACTGACCGATTGCTGATGACAAAAGAAAGACAAAGTCCATTTCCAGGCATCTCATTGAAACAAGACCTTAAAGTGTAAATCACTTTGGGTGTCATTATAACCTTCATACCTTCAAAACCAACCTCAATTTTACTTTGAAAAATGATACTTTTATAAGTTCTTCTAAAATTTGTAAACACTAGAATATCACTGAAGGTGATTAATACCCCCAACCCAAATTTTCTGAGCATTGCTCCAAAAATGTGGAAGTGGTTTGATCTGCAATATTTTCCCATTTTATTGCCATATGTCATTACCATGGCCATGCAGTTTGCCACACATTGAAAAAATATGTCTTGCACATCTTTACCACAAGAACAATGTGTGTGCCTAATTTCATAAGCAGTGCTTGAAAAAGTGAGCATTGCTCAAAAAGTCAGGAAGAAGATCAATCCGCAAGATTTCCCACTGATTTATTGCCATATGCTGTTGCCATGCTGTTACCATGGCATACTGTAAACGCTGTTATTTTGCGAGATTAAATTTTCGCGCTGAGAGACCCCAAAACATATTCGCAGGTTCTTAATTCGCGTTGCACAATTACACGCTCGTACGTACACCCATTCCATTTATTAATTTACACACACCCAGTCATTCAAATTCATAAGGCATGCGTAACTACACACACGCACACGCTAAAAAATGAATTGGACACACACACGTATTAATGTGCTGAAGCGGGCAATTCAACCCGCATATGAAATCAGGCTAATAATTTCGCGAGTTCTAGAATTCGGGCCCGCTGAAAATTGCGCGAAATCCGCGAAAATTAATGTACCGCGAATATTTTGTCTTGTACATCTTCACAACAAGACCAATGTGTGTGCCGAATTTCATGAGCATTGGTCGAAAAATGAGGAAGTAGTTCGATCTGCGAGATTTCCCACTGATTTATTGCTATAATATGCCATTGCCATGGCAACGCAGATCCGACACATTCAAAATATATGTCTTGCACATCTCCATCCCAAGACAAATGTGTGTGCCAAATTTCATGAGCACTGCTCGAAAAATGAGGAAGTAGTTCGATCCGCAAGATTTCAAACATGTGCCATTACCATGGCAATGCAATTCCGACACATTAAAAAAAATATGTCTTGCACATCTTCACCACAAGACCAATGTGTGGTCGAATTTCACGAGCATTGCTCGAAAAATGAGGAAGTAGTTCGATGCGCAAGATTTGCAACGGACCGACCAAGCACCCACCCGACCGACCGTACGCTGATACCTATATACCCCCTTCAAACTTCGTTTGGCGGGGTATGATTAGTTCAATCAATGAAAATTCAGGTGGATGTATTTCATTAAAGGCTCTTGTCTGAATGATATATTTTTCTGCTGACACAATTTATTGACTCTTAAGTTCTACAAACAATTCAAAATCTAAGATAACCTGAGCAAATAGCAGTAAGTCAATAAACCAACAAACTTGAGATCTACTTTGACATTCTTTGTGACAAATGAAATCTGACAAAGAGTATTATCAAATTTTTGATCCAACTGACAAAGAAATCTAAATTGGATAGCACTATACTATTCTTGCTATGCCATTTTCAAAGTTCAGTTCAGTCTAACCGCAAGTTGTGTGCAAATGCGCAAAAATCGCCCATTTTATTTCCAGTCCCCGAAATGGACTATCTCCCTGCACCCAGTCGGCTGTATCGCATGGTCATCTTTAAAGTTATGTTCTTCAATAAATATTAATGTTGTGCTCATTAGACTTTCTGCAAAAATAAATGAATAGTTTACCAACACAGGGATATTTTGTTTCAGTAAGAATTTTAGAAATAAGTTGTTTAAAATAACTGATGAAATAGTCATACAAAAGCCTTTTTTTCACAAGATTTCAAGTTGTTAAAAGACATATAAAAAGTATATGAGCCGCCATCAAGACACATATGTATGCAAGCGCTGGAATCTCATCTTTTTCATCGTTACATTCAAAACATCCATAAATTTATGACAGAGTCAGGATCCAGCAATATTCAGCCGCACATTATCCATTGTCAAGACCATGGTCAAGACCATAGAATCTTAGCCCTGTGATTGGCAAGCGAGCCATCTGTAACCAAGTGCGCGTTGAATGAAACAATGCGCAACCTGTTGCTTCATCCTAGCGCAAACATGCGCATAGCTGTTGCCTGGCTGTGAGAAAACATCTTGCATGGTGGTAACCAATCGGAATGCTGGAATTGACTTCTTGGAATTGACAAAGTGTGTACATTGGTTACATATTGCTGGATCCTGACCCTGTCATGAAGTGCACATTAATGTTATTTCAATCTTTGGAAAGTACAGAAAATGCCCTTTATGTTCATGTCAAATTTGCCTTGGCTCACAATAAAACTGTGTAGTTTTGGCCAGAGTTAAATTTCATTTCTTTTCCATTTTTTGTCATAAAAGGAACACAATAAAAGCATGTCACAAATCTCTAATCCCACTTCTTTTATTTGATGTATAACTCATGACAATTGGTGAATGATAAGTAGTCTATTCAATAGTTTGCAAATGAGATGTTCCTGGCTGCTCTTGCTCATTATGTATTCATAGTCAGGCAGAACTGGAATAAAATAGCGCGCTTTTAGGGGACCTGCGGATTGGCTGAGTTGGGAAGTATGAAGTTCTTCCTTGTTAAGAAAAGCAAAAAAAAACAAGCCATTAGCGATAATGTGTCTCGCCCACATGCGATAACTAAAAATATCGTGATCTCTGTTGCCATGCAACAGGTCCCCCAAGTGCATAAATCTGCATAAGTTTTGCTTGCATATATCTACATTACTAATGTTTGGAAAGTGACGTTTACAAAGTTATGTCATAAGAGAGTCTTGCGGGTAAACTATGTTTGACCTGAAATGACCTTTGACCTTATCATGTGACCTCCAACGGCACCATAACATGCAGGTCCCCTCAGTGCATCTACAACCCAAGTTTGGTTGAAAAGTGAGCGACTGTTGCAAAGTTATCTGTCATAAGAGAGTCTTGCAGGTAAACTTTAACGTATGACCTCAAATGACCTTTGACCCTATCATGTGACCTCCAACGGCAACATAACGTCAAGGTACCCTCAGTGCAAATATGACCCAAGTTAGGTTGTAATCCAAGCAACTGATGTGAAGTTATTTCACAAAAGAGAGTCTTGCAGGTAAACTTTAACATATGACCTCAAATGACCTTTGACATCATCATGTGACCTCCGACAACACAATAACATGGAGATGCCCCTAGTGCTTCTATCACCCAAGTGTGGCTGCCAATGCAGTAACAGTTGCCAAGTAATGCATCGTAAGAGAGTCTTGCAGGTAAACTTTAACGTTTGTGACGGACGGACGCCATTTGGATCCCTTAGTCTCGCCCACCGGAGGTGAAGGCGAGACTAAGGGATCCAAATGGCGTCCGTCCGTCACAAACATTAAAGTTTACCTGCAAGACTGCAATTCTAATGGAGCTGCCAATTTGTGTTTAATTGATAACAGCTTTAAAAATTTATAACATTCTTAAATTTCTTATCAGATTTTGCTCAAACCTTCACTAATCTGTTTCTCTCATTTTTCTTCATTTTTTCAAATCAACGTAATACCAGGGTGGACTTTCCATTAACATACAGGGAAGGATCCAGGCCTGGCACAAAGGATGTTGTAAAAGTGAAATGTCTATTTTCCTGACATTTTTTTCCCTTAGGGATGTGATTTAATGAATCCCACCAGTTTTTCTAGATTTGCTGAGTATAGTAAAGGGAGTGAGCTGAAAGGGTTGATGTTATTGTTTTCCCCTTTTCATAATAAAAGAAAGACAAAACATAGAACATTTTTTAATGCTCAGACAGAGGGGGCCACAACACCATCGGCCACAACACCATCGGCCACAACACCATCGGCCCCTTGAGCTTACTGATCACAATATGAGGGAGACATCAAAGAGATGACGGGTAAACATGAAACAGCTTGTGACCCTGCTTGCTACAAAGCTAAAACATATAATGACATTACACCTATATTGAACCTGATTAATGTGTTCTGGTGTAGAGTTAATTGACCTTATCCTGCACATACTGAGTGGATAAATAGATACTCTTACATTCACAAATTACAAATAACTCCAACCACTTTTTCAAGCAAACAAAATGTGCCCTTTTACTTTTGAAAAGGTGCCCTTTTCAGTCTGATAAGTGCCCCATTATCTTTTTAATAAATGCCTGTTTTACTTGATAGAAATGCTCTTTTCCTCTTCTGCTAAGTGCCCTTTTTTCAAATCTGATATTAAAGGGAGTGGCAAGTCGTAATCCATGGGCCTGACCAGTTGGCCTGACTCGGGGAAATTCGGATACAATCAGGTCCAATCGTGCGCTACCGAAGGAATGTTATTGCCGGATTCCTCGCGCGATCGTTAACTCGAATCCCTCCATACGCAACCGACCAATGAGATTCAAATACTGGAATAAAGAACGCGCGATCTTGTTTACTCAAATTTGGGTCAATGTGCGAACTTTTATTAGCTGCGCACGATAAATTGAAGTCGCTTTGAACTTTGATCCAGAGAAAGGAGCAGCCAACTGTAAAAGCGCCCATAGATTGCGACTTGTCGCTCCCTTTAAAAAAAAAGTGCCTTTTTTTTTCTTTCCATTTAGTGCTCTATCCCCCTCCTGATAAGTTCCCCCTTTTCCTTTCCATTAAGTCCTTTTTTCCCCTATTGTTAAGTGCCCTTTTTCAAATCTGATGAGTGTTCCTTCTTTACTTCTGATATGTGACAATTTTCCTTTCTCATAAATGCCCCTTTCCCAATTTGATAAGTGCCCTGGAACCATTGTAAGAACGAGAGCCAAATGGGTAGCTGAAGGAGAATGGAATTCAAAATACTTTTTCAATTTAGAAAAACGAAATTTCCAAAGGACATGCATTGCAAAACTGCAGACAAAAGATGGACTTGTTACAGATATGAAAAAAATATTGGAAGACGACTTTTCTCTGGTAAACTTTACTCGTCAGAAGATAATGCAGGAAATCTACATTTTCTTGATGAAATAAATGTGCCGAACCTAAATGACAAATCGAGATTTGTGTTGGGTCAAAAAATAACAGAAAGAGTGTTTTGATACAATATGTACTTTTGCAAAAGATAAAACACCCGGTTCAGACGGTCTCCCAATCAAAAAATTATAGGACATTTTGGTGTGATATCAAAACTCTGTGTGCGGTTTTTAATGAATGTTATAAAACAAACAATCTTTGCACTTTAATGCGCGGAGGAATTATTACTTTGATACCAAAAAAAAAAATACTCCTATTAAAAAAGTGGCGCCCAATCTTGCTTTTGAATAGTGACTATAAAATTTTAGCTAAGATTATTTCTTTCAGGATTCAAAATGTTTTGGACCCACTTATTCATGAAGATCAGTGTGGTTTTTGAAGGGTCGTCATATTGGTGAAAATATACGTCTGTTTATTGACAACATTTACTATTGTAAATGTAATAATATCCCAGGCATTGCATTATGCATATATTTTGAAAAAGCATTTGACAGAGTAGAATGGAAATTTTTGTATACAGTGTTATGTAAGTTTGGTTTTGATGAATGTTTTTTTCGTTGGGTTCAGCGGTTATATGCGAATATTGAAGGTGTGTCATTAATAATGGATTTTCCTCAAACCCTTTTTCTGATACAGCGAGGTGTTAGACAAGGCTGCCCCCCTTTCTCCCTATTAATTTCTATTAGTTGTAGAAATTCTTTGTATAATGATACGTCAACATAAGATTAATGGAATACAAATTGAAAATATTGAATATTGAATTAAAGTTGAGTCAATACGGAGACGATACTGTGATGTTTCTTCACCCGACTGAATCAAACTTGAGGCTATGTTTAAAACTTTTAAACGACTTTTATAATTCTATTTCAGGATTAAAAATTAACATTGACAAGTGGAATGTTGCTAAACTTGGAAATTTTGAAGGTCTTCTTTGCCGTGACATCCCTTTCTCCTGGCCCACTGATACTATTATGTATCTAGGTATAAAAATTCCACTTGATGTAACTATAATAATTACTTCGGGCTCAATTACAAACTGAAATTAGAAGAAATGAAGACGACACTACGTATTTGGAGCCTTCGAAATCTCACTTTGTACGTAAAATTGTAATCATTAAGACTTTGATTATCCCTAAATTTATATACGCTTTTGGTAGAATACCTGATCCACCGAATTCCTTTTTTATTGAATTACAGCAAGTCTTATTTCACTTCCTTTGGAGTAATAAACCAGACAGGATTAAAGAGACCGTTACTCTACAATGATTATCAAGAAGGCTGCCTCAAAATGCCGCACGTGTAGTATTTTACTTATGCAATAAATATAGCGTGGGTGGTGCTATTTAGATACGGATAACAATGGGAAATGGAAATATTTTTTAAACTATTACTTCGTAAGTTAGGAGATTTTTCTTTCATTGTAATATACAATCTATTGATTTAAATACCAATGATTTTGACAATGTATTCTGGAAAGATGTTCTAGAAGCATGGACGCTTTATAAATACTACAATCCGGTGAAGTTTAAAGATATACTTTTTCAAACTCTGCGGTTGAACTCGCATATCAAAGATGATAAAAAAGTAATCTTATACAGGAATTGGTTTCTTCTGGTATGCGATATATATCTCAAAGACATTTTAAATGCTGCTTGCTCGTTCATATCATATGAAAAAATATGTGTCAGTTTGGAAATGAATCATTTGTTATTTTTCTCTGCTACATGCTATACCATCGGAATGGAAGAAGGTAATAAAAAACGTCCATATAACCAATCATGCTGATCAACCTATAGATGAACGATTAACTTGTTTTTGAAAAAGTAGAAGGTCACAAAATTGTGTTACAATGCATTTTTGGAAAATAATATGTCCCTTTCAGATACAAACCACCAATCTAAATGGCCAGCTGATCTAAGTGAAAATTTAACAGATTCACATATTTGGAAATTTTGTTTCCCACTTCTATACAGTCTTCTAATGACAACAGACTACGGAACTTTCAATTTCAATTTATTTATAGAAGAATATCAACGCAAGACTTCTTATTTAAAGTTGGAATAAAAGGTACACATACCTGTAATTTCTGTGAAAACCACATCCAAACTATTGTTCATCTATTTCTAAGATGTGAATATGCAGTTGTTTTTTGGAATGATGTAAATGATTGGTTGCACTCCAAAAATATAAGAAATAAAAAATTTAGTGATATTGAAATTTGTTTTGGGGTTATAACCCTCAATAACTTTTATCTCGTTAATACAATCGTGTTATTTGGGAAATATTTTACATGTATATATTCATGCAAATATAAGAATATAAGAATATAAAACCTACATTTACACACTTTAAACTTGGTTTAGATCAAATTGAAAAGACTGAGAGAATAATTTTCTTAAATGTAATTTGATGAACATACATAGAAAAAAATGGAATTATATGTCAAGAACATTAATGAAACTGATATAATACATGTATGTTAATAAGTGTCTGGAATGTATGTTACTCTTAAATCGTATTGAATGTGCTACGTATGTATTGAATGAGTTGAGAAATAAAATCTTGAAAAAGAAAAAAAAAGTGCCCCTTTTCAAATCTTACGGCTGCCCTGCTTTTTACTTCTGACGGGTATCTCTTTCCCCATTGCCCTTTTTCCCCTTTTGATGATCCTCCATTTTCAAATGTGAAGAGTGCAATCATTCTATTTAGATTATTCCCCTTTCAATTTCTAATAAGTGCCCTTTCCCCCTTCTGATGATAGATGCCACTCACACCTCATTGCATGACTGTTATACAGCCCACATGTATAGTTGTACTTGTTCAAGTTCAACTCTAGTTACATGTATATATGATTTCAATATCATTGCTACATTTAGTAGATACAGTCTACAAAAAATAAGAAGCTTGAAAAGCTAAAATCACATCAATTTCTAAGGGAAAATTTGAAGCACAGAAAACTTAAAGTACCACACTGTACATATTGTGAAGTTTACAGGTGAACTAGGCCAGCAACCTTGGGTTTCTCTGCTGGTATTCATGGTAAAGTTGTTTACTTTTTGATATCAAAATAATCTTGTTAATACCCTATGGCCTTGCATTGTCCCTAAATCAATATATGCAGATCTACCTCAATGACAATGAAAAGAAATAACCAACTGTGTCTCCAATTATGTCTCCCCTCATATTCCCCTGTCAATTGTGTTCACACCTGAATTACTTAATCGATCTTGGACAACCCCAATGAACGAAAACACAATCACTAATAAACAGCATGAAAGAAAGGATATTTGCCGAAAATGAAATGCTATCTTTTAAAAATGACTAGTTGGGAATTACATTTACGCCAAGCATCGCACAAACAGTTTTTCTGATCTTTTAATCGCCTAAATCATATACCTGTTGGTAAATGTGTGAGAAGTATTCTACTGGACGTCTGAAAATACATGTAGAAGGTATAATGATATCAAAATGTGTAATTTAAACGGCTCAAAATGTGTTAATTTTTACTCTAAGTTGATCTGCTGAAGATTGCATGTCAGTACTGACCTTCTGGAAAGAGAAGAAGCTGAAAGTCATAACGCATCTCTGAGAAGTACTTGAGAACAGAGGTCAACCAAACACAGTCCTTGGCCCACTGACGAGCTAAGAAGACAAAGCACGATACCTGCATAGCCCAACCTGCACATTAGAAAACACCATACACCACAAGTTCATATTTTGTGTTGAAAATTTTGATTATGCCATATACCAGGTAGCTGAACATGCAAGATATATGTACATGTAATAATTTTATACTAAGAGCAAAATCTCCATCGTAATGCAAATCTTTGTTCATTTTCATAATGGACAAGTCCAACTTTAAGGGCAGTTTGTAACTAACCTACATGTAGAACTAGTTCCAGTGAAAATTCAACACAGGGGTTTTCCAAATATCTCCAGGGTATTTGAAGTTGCATATTTCATCCTTAAATAACATACATGTAAGTGGAAAAAATCAAGAATAAATTATGCAATGAAAATAAAAAGACGAGATGATAGGAGCAAATCTAAACATGCATTATGACATTCAAACTTTAAAGGTTGTTATTTTGGACCTACCAAGACAAGGAGCTGACTTGAGCTGAGATTTAAGGATGATTTTAAGATTGGATGGTTGGGTGTGTCTCAGTAAACAAGCAATGAAGAAAAGCCAATCCAATCTCGTCCGATGGTTCATGATGATCAGGCTTCGTTCATTTGGCTTTAGCTTGTCACCAATTGCTTTAAATTTTGTCCCAAAAAAGGTTTCTGTACACAAAATAAACGGATATAGCCATCATTATTGATGACAAATGACGAAGAAATAAACACAGCTGAAATCTGCAAAACAGGAAAGTGGGAAATGATCCACTTGAAATATGTGTGATGAAGTTACAGATGGAATTTCACAATATGATTTGAGACTTTTCATGTCAAACTGGAATATTAAGGATATTGTTAAAATAGAAGGCTGGGTTTATAGTACATGTAATTATGATGACCATTCTTTCAACCTTTGAATTTATTTGAAAGAACTTCCTGTCTAATATAATTTCAATATTCATGTTGGTACCAGTGCTGTAGGTCTTGGTCTCGAGACCCGTTTTTGTAGGATCCCGGTCTCGGACTTAAAGGTCTCAGTCTCATGAAAACTGCTCGAGACCTCTCAAATTCCAACTAAAAAACTTCAAAGTTTGGAGACATTGTTTTCCTTGCTAAGTAATCAAATAGGAGTAATCTTAAGATATATCTAACTTTAATAAGGCTATTAGCTAACTAAAGTTTGTAGGGTCTCATTTTCCTTTCAAATTAATAAGGTCTCGATCTGTCTTGGTCTCGATCTCGGAAAAGGTGGTCTTGGTCTCGGAAGGGAAAGTACCAGTCTCGGTCTCGACTACAACACTGGTCGATACAGTCTCCCCTCTACTTTCCAGGTGAAATTTTCTAAAAAGATCCCTTCACATAACTGAAATCCTTTAAAGTATTGGAAAATTGCAAGCAAAATATTACCTTTGAATTATATATTAAGAGGGAAAAAAAAAAAAATCGCTGAAAAATGGCAAATGCATTGATTTTTAATTAAAGCACCCACATGATTGAACATACATGAACCTTAACAATATCCACATGAATGTTTCCTTCTGAAGTTCTTAAAAGAACAGAAATGAATGAAAAAATATAAACCATTAAACTGCATTGTTTATTCCACAAGTATCCATGTGTAATAACAAATAATAATAATAATAATAATACAATGCACTTATATTACGCCATCTATCTAGTTAACTATTCTGAGGCGCATGATGAAAATGAGAGAAGCAAGAAGGTAGAAATAGAATGGACTGAAGAATACTACAAATCTGTGTTGAATTACGTTTCACTGTATGCTTTAGAAAAAAGGACTGTCTTCAATTTTAACTTTAAAGAAAGTGTCTATGGAACGAATATTAGGAGGTAAGTGGTTACAGTACATAAACTTACCCAGCACAGACTGAGTTGATTGATCATTGGAAGTGTAAAATGAAGATCATGAAAGAGAATACAAGAAGAACAAATATTAGATCATAACACAAGATGAAAATAAATACTTGCTTGACTGAAATAAAACAAATACAACAATTGATAGCTTGCAGTTTCATATTTCCTGCAAAAACTTGTAAGAAAAAATGTAAAAACTTTTTTGTGTACATGTAGGATTCAAAATACTTTTACATATGTAAATGTAGCTCTATATCACTGAACTGCAGTTTCGTACAAGTTTGCTTTATCATGTACATGTACCGATACTTTTACAAGTACAGTCAAGTGGCAAAACTGAAGCTTCATGGTACTTGAAGTCTATAATTTGGTCACTTCATTTACATGTAATTTGCTAAATGTACAGGTCAATCTATACACAGCAAAAACTCCTCATTGAATAGTGTTAGCTGTGTAGCACGATACGCTTTATAAGTACAGATAAAACATTGTGTTTCAAATCATTTTGTGAACAAGCATCACCACTCACCAGCTCAGGAAATACATGAACAATACACGTAACTTTAGTAAGCCTATTTTACAATAAAGGCTGTAGGCGTAAATATACATGTACATACTCTAACAGTAAAACCAGAAACTTTTGTGAATTGTTAATGACAGCCAATTTTGCGAATTGCAATAATTTTAAGTTGTTTCAATTGTGATTTATTTCGCGACATGAAACTGAATCTCGACCACTCGCGAAATTCGCAAAAGTTTCTGGTTTTATAGTACATCTTTTACCACTCTTATGTTCTCTCTCTCTCTCTTCTTCTTCTTTTCTCTCTCGTTTCTCTTCTCTCTACAATAATCTTTCTCGAGAAAAGGGAAAAAAGGAAAAAAGGGAAAAAAAGGAAAAATAGAAGCAAAGTACTTCCAGGTACTCTAATACAGATAAAGAAATTAAAGGGTTACTAAAATAAACTAGAAATATCACTGAAGATGATGGTTAATACGCCCGCCCAGTGACAAGAGCCTTTCGTGACAAATGTGTGTACCAAATTTCTTGACTTTTGGTCGAAAACTGAGGAAGTAGTTCAATCCGCAAGATTTTTCCCTGATTTACTGCCATAGATATGCCGTTTCCATGGCAACGCAGCTTCCGACACATCCAAAAAATATGTCTTGCACATCTTCCCACCAAGACCAATGTGTGTACCAAATTTCTTGACTTTTGGTCGAAAACTGAGGAAGTAGTTCGATCCGCAAGATTTTTGCCTGATTTATTGCCATAGATATGTCGTTTCCATGGCAACGCAGCTTCCGACACATCAAAAAAATATGTCTTGCACATCTTCCCACCAAGACCAATGTGTGTACCGAATTTCTTGACTTTTGGTCGAAAACTGAGGAAGTGGTTCGATCCGAAAGGTGTTTCCTTGATTTTCTGCCATAAATATGCCGTTACCATGGCAACGCAGATTCCAACTCATCCGAAAAATATGTCTTGCACATCTTCCCACCAAGACCAATGTGTGTACCAAATTTCATGACTTTCGGTCAAAAACTGAGAAAGTAGTTCGATCCGCAAGGTGTTTCCTTGATTTTCTGGCATAAATATGCCGTTACCATGGCAACGCAGATTCCGACTCATCCGAAAAATATGTCTTGCACATCTTCCCACCAAGACCAATGTGTGTACCAAATTTCATGAGCTTTGGTCGAAAACTGAGAAAGTAGTTCGATCCGCAAGATTTGCAACAGACCGCCCAACCGTTGACCGATTCCTATACCCCCTTCAAACTTCCTTTGGCGGGGGTATAAAAATTAATTGCCCATTTTTCGTAGGAAGGAGTCATCAGGAGCCAAAAAATATCTATCACACACTTTTTTATGCATTCAGTCGTATTTTGTAATCATTTGAAAAGTACATTTTTGCTGATTTACAGAGTCATAAGCCTCGCCCCTAAAAAACCATCAAAGCGACATCGTGATCTGTGACGTACATGTATGAAAAGTAAAGGAAAATATTCCACCCACCTGTATACCGTGTATGCCCACAGGCCTGTCAGGCCCAGCCCGTTACGGTGCCGAGTGCGAGCATGATATTCACCGCAAAGACCATTTGCATTGCATATTTTCGTGTTTAATTGCTCACATTAACGTTGATTTGACGACACAGTTTCATCAATTATGCCGAATCGGTGTATAGTTGCGGGCTGTAGCAAGACCCCTAAAGATGATGTAAGGGGGTGTAAGCCTACATCTTTTTCCTAAAGATGAAAATCTACGGAAATTGTGGGTCGCAAAGGTAAAGCTCAAGCGGGCAGAGTGGCAAGGGCCGGCCAAGTGAGTGGAGTACAATCTGCAGTGATCACTTTGCCGAAAATGATTTTGAGGATCCTGGCCTGTATTCCGAATTTGGCATGAAGAAAAGGATAAGCTAGCTAAAAGATTCAGCTATTCCAACGATCAGACTTGGAGTCGTCTTCCAATCTGTTTTTCAACGACAGCAGCTGCAGCAGCTTCACTAGACCGAAAATTCTATCTCTCGTTCGTTAGCTAAGACGAGCTAACGAACGAGAGACAGAATTTTCGGTCTACTTCACCCGTAAGTTACTTCACCCACGGCCCCTTCACCGTATTCTGCGATGGGTTCAAACATATAATATGGTCAATTCCCCTTGCCACTCGAGCTTCTTTGCCTTCGGGGTCTGATAAATCATCTGATAAATCGAGTCCATATCTGCATGGCTCAGAAAAGTCCTCCAACTCGGAATCGCGGGCACTTTTCCTCTCTCCATATAAGTTACTCAAATTCAGCCAAAATCTAAGTCAGTACTACCGCACCGTGCTATGTAAAGCGAAGTAAAAAAAAAGCCGTAAGTGAAATAAACAAAACAAAAGCGTTCACCAGTCGCTATGTACGAGGGGAACATAGTCACTGCCGTACTAAAGATGTGTAGGACATTGTACGTACAGACGCATAAAACGGCTGTGCACGCGTTTAAGACCAATGCAAAACTTTCGTTCGGCAAGCTCAGATGGATGAGAACATTGTTCAAAAGAAAAGCTAAAAAACAAAACAAGAGCTGTTTATTTTCGGAAAAAGCGTTTTCTGATCTTGTAGAAAATATATTGCTAATGATTACTCACTCCTAAGATTATATTGATTAATTTCCTTTTTTCTTAAATTGTCCGTTGAACAGAGGGGTCAAATACCGCATTCTGTGTACAATCTTATATGCTGCAGCCTGCAGATCTTGTGCCTCTTACTCTTCATACGTCACTTGGGGGTTAGCCAATCAGCTCACAAGTTTTAAAGGCGGTCAGTCGGTGGTGCCCGTGTGTTTCTATGCTGTCCAGGCGAAGGCGAGTTCGGAGATTTCTGGATTCGCTCGGACAATTTGTAAATAGCCAGCGAGAGCTAAGCTACATATCACAGCGATCTATGCCGTATTTTGCCGAGGAGGAAGGACATTTCGCTGATCCTCAATATACTTTCAACTAGACCTAGTTTCGTATGCGCAAGAAATATTTTGCAGCATCAGCAAACACAGATTTTTCTCCATTGAAACCGGCGATGGACCGCCTTTAAGGAATGGTCCCAAAACCTCTACTTTTCCCCCTTTTTCGCCAAAACGAGACATAATTTAGACAATTGATTGGCAGATTCGTGATTAGAAGGCAAAAATACATGGAAAGAGCACCCACTTTCTCTCTAATTTAGTCAACCTTTAAAGAAAAACAATGCTCCTCTTTTTTAAGGCAAAAGTGGTTCTTTACTTCTTTTTAAAACACCACGTGAAAATATACCTCGTAGTTTTTCCATGGTTGCCTAAATATAAAGCATACATAAATCCTACTTAAGGCGAAGTCCTGGGCAAAAAAAAAATTGACTGAGGGAATTTGGGGTAAAGGGGAATCTTCCGATTAGCTGCGACTTTTTGGGCATTGTTTTTTTAAATCAACTTGTATGAAACAAATCTTTTCCATTATCAACAACTAAGAAAATGAAAATTTATCGCATAAATTGAGCAGATGGGAGATCAGACAGGAGTTCACAAGATACATATACGTCACAGAGTTGCCAATTTGTGTTTGAGTGATTACTATTACAAAAATTTATTTTATTATTTCTTATCTGATTTTGCTCAAACGTTCACTTATCTCTCATTTTTCTATTTCTGTTGAAATAAACTAAATTTCAGGGTGGACTTCCCCTTTAATGGAACATTTGCAGCAGTGTGTACTATCAGAAAAATGTAACATTGTATCTTTAATACAATAAAACACAAATTTGCTGGTAACTACATTGTTAACCATGACTTTTGGGAACTCGATTCCAGTTTGTTCAAGGAAGCAAATTTCTGTCCTTTCCCTTCATACTATGAAATATTAAAGCGTCATTAGATTTCTCAGAATTTGGGATAACAGCCAAAGATTTTGGGGCTCAAATTAACAGTTTGCTCAGTATTTATCCCTGTACATGTACACTGTATGCACTTGGAAAGATGCCAAGGAAAGTAACCAACCTAAAACAACTTTTAAAAAAAAAATTAAAAATCAAATTTTCACTCTACTCCGTCCTGTGTAATTCAATTGTAACTTTTGTTCTGCATTCCTAAGTCCCCCATCCCACCCCCCTCTCAGGATGTTGAGGTTACAGCGGTAAAACTGAATCTTGGTACTCTTACTGTATATAAGCATACATTGTAAGTACCTACTTGATCTATCTACAATGAAACCTACATGTAATTCAACTGAACTGATTCACAAACCAATCGATCTTTCCTCACAAAATTTAAAACAAACATGAAATAAATTACGCAGTACTACTATGTATTTCCATTCTTGACAACTTTTCATTTACATTACTGTACATTGTAACTTTGTCATTTAGAAACATTCGTACAGGTCTACATGTAGGCCTATATTTCTAGTAGCAAAGAAAAACTCATCAATAGACTGCTTCGGTAATGTATGCAAATTTTATGCAAACAAAGGTTGTTCTTGACAGGCATAGCAACAAATAATGTATGCAAACTGGATTCCAAGCGTTGAGGCTCATTTATGAAAAGCATGTTCATGGAATAGCTCGTATAGGTGCTCAGAGATATACAGTGTATGTGCATAAATTTGTATACACTGTACATTGATTAGAATGGTCTCACAGTGGTAAACTCTGTTCTTAGAAGTCTTCTTCATTTGTATTACATTTTGCAGCTGCCAGACAAGGGCACACAACAAAGAAAACTTGCACTCCTATTGCATCCTTCTGCTTATTCTTTTCAAACAATACAGAAACCGCTGCAATGCTGACAATGAAACTGGAACAGAGATAATCACAATACTATTGGAGAAGTACTTTGGGCAGGGACATCTCCCAGCATAGGGTTTAGGGTTGTACCTAATATTATAGCATAAAGATGGGAGATTATCGTGTACTAAAAGCTCTGATGTACATGTATCCAAGGCCTTCAAATCATGCTCCAGAGTAAACTTTGGGTCTGCTAACCAGCACTACACACTGACATATGATTTGCATAGATCTGTGTGTCATTCCACACATGTGCTTCAACATTTTTAATCTTTTTCTTCTTCTGCATTGTAAATATACATGTAGATCATTTTCATGAATTTACAAGTTCTATTTGAAAACTGTTGTTGCTGCTACAAAAGTGAAAAATAATAATTTCATTAGAATAAATTATAGTTCATTTAAAAGACATAAAAGCCGATGTTGGCAGAATACTTTTGTGATGAGACATTTCAACATTTCTTTTTATTTGTGTTGAATAGACTGCTAGGCTTTATATGATCTTTCACACAGTTTCTGAGAATAAAACTTTAATAAGAAATATACATGTGATGTAATGTACATCTGAATTAAAACTTTGTATGCCGGTCAAGAAAAATGTGTCAACAAAACTTAAAATTGTCATTTTAAATGCATGGATAAAGCACTCAAAGGTCATCTTCTGACATCTAATATCCATTCAGTAAAGTGCCATGCCTGCGTACACCTTAATATTCATTCTAAATCTTCATATCAGGAGTCAGGACAAATACCACTCAAAGACAAACCTTTTATAAATAATGTATATTAGACAGTAGGAACCTACATGTACTTTCCAACTTCCAAATTATCAAGTTATGTATAAAATACAATTTCAAATGCAATAAATACCTAGCACTCCATTCATCCTTCTCCTCTCCTCTCTGTGATATATAGTTGCTATGCAATCATTGATGAAAACAATGTCCTATCCGAGAGTAACATTATCATGCAGACATCCAATACAACTACATTAACAATAAATACGAACATTTTTTGTTCAATTTGGAGTAAAAAAGAAAGAAAAAGAAAAAGAAAACTATGAAAAATGACTGGGAGACCTAGTATTTATCTAATTTGGAATTCAATACAAATCTACATGTACAAGATGATAACCTCTTACAACAAAATTATTCCAGTATCATCAGTCCTGAATACACTCCACAATACACTCCACAGTATGGTGGAACCTCATTAAAACAAACTCCTTGGGACCAAGGAAATTACCTTGTTATATCAAACCCTGTTACACCATGGCTAATAAACAACAGCATACAAAGAAGTGGGACCAGTAAAATGACCTTATTATAACAAAGTTGTTAAAACAGTGTTCTTTATATCGAGATTCCACTGTATTCCATCTCATAACACACCTACACATGTAATAATGACTCATACTAATTAGCCAGTTCGGGGTTAGCGCATGGTACAAATGACCCCAAATATCCACAGATATTTTAGACATGGAGGGTCCCTTTATGTGCACTTCAGAAAAATAACTCTGGGAGTGATAAAGGTGCCTCATGAATAGCTTTTGTTTCCCCCTTTAAAAAGAATACTTCCACCTGGATATCATGGAATGCACCATTAGTGCATAATTGAATAATGATTACATGACATTCATGAGCACATATTGAATATTAGTGTCAGTGGGTTTTAGAATTTTGGTACAGATGACCTTTATCTGCTCATGCTCAGATTGCAACCCCGAACTGGCTTATTAGTGTAGAACTACAGATGACACAACTCTCACTGAAGTGAAGTTGAGCTACATATACATGAAAGTGAATCAACACCGGGCACACATGTAGATAAAAGAATTAGTCATTAAATGTCAGTCTCCTTGTATTATCTCCCTGAGACTAACCGGTACACTGAAATTTTAGATAGACACACAATCCCCCTCCCCCCAATCCTTTATCATCAATGCAAAATTTTTTTTGTTTTGTTTTGTTTTGTTTTGTTTCTATATCTGTTCTAGTCTACGTACAACGGAAAATGATAAGGAAAAAATGTGATAAATTCATTACGAACTCGTACACATCAATTTTTTTCCTTTATAATCATTTTCCCTTGTACGGAGACTAGAACAGATGCGATGTCATCTACTAGTGGAAGTTATAAACTGATTCAGCGGACCCAGGTTCGAGACTGAGTCACGTCTTTCGGATGGTGACGTTATAGGTCGGTCCCAGACGTAAATAATCATATCTGATTAATACACGTCTGTAAAAACCCAATTACACACACACACATATCTTCATTCCTGCGCAGTATATACAGTTTGAATATGGCTGCAAGATTTTCAAACGGAGAATACCCTGGACCCTGAATTACCTGAAAAAGCAGCATTAAACAGATTATACAGTCAAATTGTAGTCGGTTTGCCCAGCAGCCCACTTGTGTCTCTAAGTGAAGAGCCGACCCTACCCAAATAAAAGGCTAACAAATGAGAGACAGAATTTTTGGTCTTCTTCTTCTTCTTGATTTGTTTTTGTTTGGCAATCAGTCATAATTGACTATTTTTGACACTATACATAATTATGTAGACCTACGTAACATTTTTTTTCTCCTTTTAATATCGGTATTCTTTAACGAGTCTAGTAACTAATGTATGGAGCTCAAGTTGAGTACAAATTAAATAATTTTAATGCCTCAACTCAAGATCCTTCTTTTTTTTTGTTCATTAAGTCGACATTCGTCTGTCAAGGTTTTAATCATTCAAATTTAGAACAGGGCAATCTCGGATAAAAGTTGCGATTAAACGCAGCTCAAAAATTCAACAAAAGTAACAAATGCACGATCCTGATTGGTTGAAAATCAAGTTGCATTTAATCTCTTTATGCAAGAGCCCCGTCCCTGACCTATGTTCAACCATGATAAACAAAAGAATTTTCTGAAAAACTGAATTAACTTACATATTATCCTCTTTTGTAAGCAAAGAGCAAAGTCTAAAGAGCAGGCATGGCCCTGGACAGAATAATCCGTCTGTTTGGAAGAGTTTTTTTATAACATTTTAAAACTTTATTTTGAGGCTATGTGGGAAGAGGGATTCCGTGAAGCCAGACGGAGTCTCAGCAGAGTACATCCCCAAACGAAATAGACTGACTTTTCAGTCTACCATGGCATGGCCCCTGCCCATCCCCCCTTACACTAAGTCTAAGTTTCATTCAGTTTTTTGTTTGCCCAAGACCGCGACCGATGGCGATGTTCATGATGTTTGTCTTTGACTTTGTCTGAAATTGTTTTTTGAAGATTCTGCTATCAAACTCCTTAAAATACGAACAGCAAAACGTTACAATTTTCGTACAACCAATGGATAACTTCACGGAATGGCCGCCTTTTTCAATTATTCTTGTTAAAGGACAAGTAACCCCACGTGATATTCTAGATGCACCTATTGTCTGCTACGTCTTTCCATGGAGGCTGCCATTTTGTGCATGACACGGATCATTAGGTACCATATGCATTGATAATAGCCTACCTTTACAACAGATACGTCGCTTTGTTCTGATTGTATTACGATTGTTATTGGCCATGGGCCTAGATAATTGACGACCCATGAGTTCTAATAGCCATCCTGTAAAGCAGATTCCTCACTTTGTTTTGGTATTGTTACGATTGTCTCCGTCCTTGACGTCAATTCTCCGTCCTTGACGTATATTTTTTATGAAGTATATTTTTTATGAACAAATTAAGACCTTTTAAAAAATATATAAAACTAAACTTACATTTCAGAATATGTGACTTTATCTAATATATATTTGTCCTCTAAAAATCAATTACAAGTTAACGATGAAGGAAATTTTACTTGGGATGAAAAATATGTTCGTGTACACATAAAGTAATGGCAGCCCCCTTATTATTGCTAGCAGACGATAACTTGGCTGGAAAATAGTGATTTATATCTATATCCTGTGTTTTTACATGAAATTGCATGTATCAAATAAGAGGCATATACTACACCATTCAAAATAAGCTAATTCATACGCTGAGGTTAATTTCCCTTTAATAACTGTGAATAGCAGCACTTTCACTTCAGTGACTTACCACGGGCAATGCCAGCCACATTCCAATTACTTGGTCCGTAACTCGCCGGTAAACCTGAGGTGCGAGGATCATCAGCGGCAACATCGGACCCATCAAGAGAACAGAACCCACAAAGGCCGATAAAAAAGATATGAAAAGCGCCCCAAACCCCTTCAGCTTTTTATGATTCATCCTGGTGAGTTATATTGAAGGCTATAAGAAATCAAAAGAAAGTAGAAATACAATTTAGATGTCCCGCATGCGACATAATTTCCTCGCCCTCAGATTCAATTTTTGGTCTCGGTGGCTGGCCGGCCGTACACATCTAATTAACGGCATGCATATACTACGTACACTGCACTATACTAGTACGCGGCGCGGCGCCGGCCGGAGATGCTGCGCATAGTATATGGTGTATGGTATACGGTAGCAACATTGCATGAGCGCACGCAAACAAAAATCGGAGTATAGTAGCTAAGCGGTTCGTCGTGGGCGTGGCGATTCTACTCCTATACTATTGGTTCATTTTATTTCCTTCTTTCACAAACATTTGTACATAGGATATCAAAATAAGTTACAGGAATAACATATTATCAACATAAACATAATTTGAAGTGCAATATTTAGTCAATATACAACTCGATCTTGTCATAAAATTCTATTAACAGTTACTTTATGTAAAACCATGTTCTTCTACACAAGTCATGAAATTTAGAAAGAGACCAAGCAGGGCTTGTTAGAGTAAGGTCCCCAAAGAGAATATCATGCATGAATATTTTAATTACTTTGAAACACTTTTAGAAGTAAAACTACCTTATAAGACTAGAAATAATTACATGTGGGAAAAATATTTACAAAAGGGATAGCTTGATATCTAAAAAGGAGAAAAGGGGAAAAGATATACAAAAGGAAGGAGAAGGAACAGAAAGAGCTGTGTGTGAAATGACACTTCCTTTTTTATCACTGGCTGAAATGCTGAGCGTCGAAAGATGATTGTACAGTACCATACTAGGAATAAATTTTCTTGGGAAATTAGTATAGGCTTAATCTCCTCACTATTTGTCATAATACTACTGTATGTACATTATCTTATCAGTGGCGGAGCCGGGATTCTCTGGTGGGGGACAGGGTACAGGGGGGCAAATGGGGGAGGGGCTGGGGGGGACACATGCCCCTTCTGAAACCCTCATGATTTGCCACTGCTTCTATATTAGTGGTTGAAATATTTAGATAGGTCTCATGACACATGAAGAATGGGAATAATGTGGATCAATTTGAATACAAGATCTACAAATTTTTCAAAATATATATTTCTAAATAATTATGAAAAACACCTTAACGGTAGGTTAGTTACCGGTACTTATTTTGAGAATTAGTGAACCAATTGATTGAACCACATGAACCATATATAGGTCAGTTGCTTATTTTGAGGATCAATGTACCATTTTCTTGACCCACCGGAGCTCTCAGTTAATGAGAGTCTGCTTTTTATGATCAGCTCATTTTCCAAATCCGTAAATGTCTGGCGAGGCTGTTGTTCACATTATGCATCATAAAAATAAAAAAATATTTTTTTTTTTTTTTTTAATTATTATTTTTTATTTTATTTTATTTAATTTATTTATTTATTTATTTATTTATTTTTTTTTTTTGGGGGGGGGCACACCCAGCCAAGCTGTGCCCCCTTGTAATTGTGTACACACAACTCCAAGTTTGTGCCCCCCCCCTTGCGCTAATGACCTTCTGTTTTTCTTTGTCAGAGAATTTCGGTACAATATCCTGGATCCGCCCCTGCATCCATGGAAACCATTCTAACCATCTACATGACTTTGACAAATACAGGAGAAAATCAGTTTCTTAAGAAACGTGAAATACATGTAGAGTTGCCAATTTGTCTTCATTAACCGATTTACTTATGCGACTACGTCTCCTATATGCCTTTGCCTAGCTAAATTCAGTTAAATTCATGGCTCAAACTATTCTTGAAATATTGTGATAATCAGAAAAGCCTATACAATTACGTGTTAATTGACCTTTTTACCTTAGACCTTTGACCTAACAACTCAAAAGTCTGAACACTTTATCTCCTCCTAGTCATACAAACAAAATAGTTTAGATAATATGTGACCCTCCACCACAAAACGACCAATAAGTCGGAAGTTTGGGTTTTTTAATTTCAGCACAGTTTGAAAGCTTAGATTCTTAGCTTTAAAATGATATATAACTTGTGTTGTATAGGCTAAGCAAACCCTTATAAATTACAATGAGAACGTCAGAGTGTCAGACAGGCTAATGACCAAAACAATAGAGAAAACAGGCTCCAAAGAAGAGTGACCATTTAAGAGCGCCTAATCTATGTCCAATTGTTTATCGCACAAAAGGTTGAGTCAAATCTCCAAAGCCTACACTGTGAAGTACTCAATGGATTGGGTTGAAAGTTTTCCATACATTTAGAATAGATATATTTATTTCTTTCTGTAAATTTTGATTATCAGACAGTGCATAGTCTTTGAGCTATACCAGAAAAGCGATGTGAAGTACGATCCCAGCAAGCTGACTCACAAAGTTTGAATATCCAGGAAAAAATGGTCATTTTGAACGAGAGTAAAAACATATTTCAGCATGGTATTTTACCCCAAAATTTTGTCAGATGGTAGATTAATGAATTAACTTTCAGAAAATACCAAAAACTTAAACTTGAAATTTCCACCCCAAACAACCTTTTTCAGTTGTTTACTCTAAAACTCCCATTGCGACTTATTGGTCGTTTTGTGGTGGAGGGTCACATATGGTGATAACAAGACTAACAAATCTTTAATTTATACATAATGAACTCTATGACCTTTGACCTACTAAACTATCTAATTACTTCTTTCACTATGATGACGCATAATAGTACCAAGTTTGAAATTCACAGCTATAATTAATGAGATATGGTGATAATTTTTTTAAAATCCATTTATTTTACATATATTGACCCCTATGACCTGTGACCTATGACCTACATAAACAAAAATCTTTATCATTTTGTCTCATTATGGTGATGAATACTAGAACCAAGTTTGAAGTTAATGGCTTACGTTGTTCAAGATATATTGTAAAAACCATACTAAATACCTGCAATTTCATGGTATTAATTAAAATGACCTCTATGACCTGTGACCTACTTACCCCCAAAAAACTAATGAGTTTGTCTCACTATGTTGATGCATCCTAAGACCAAACTTGAAGTTCATACTGATATTGCATTAAGGGGGCTTTAATTTCATAATTGCCCGATTTGACCTTTGACCTATGTAGCCCCCAAATCTAATCAGATCGTCTTCCGATGGTGATACTTACTAGCACTGAGTTTGCAGTTCAGTTCATAACTCAAAAGGTTGAGATATGGTGTATAAAAACTAAAAACTTAAATTTCAGAATTTACCTCTATGACAGACATACGTACCCCACAATCTAATCAGATCCTCTTCGTATGGATATACTACTAGAACCAACTTTGAAGTTCATACGTCAAACGGTTCTTGAGATATCACATTAATGAGGCTAACACCTGAAATTTCAGAAATGGACCTCTATGACCATTGACCTACGTACCCTAAAATTTAAAAATTGAAAAAGTCAGATTTTTTCTACTTCTGAAATAAATTTGGAGCCTGAATACCAGTAGACATTTTAGCTCCAGTATTATAATCATCAAACTTTGATGAGATGAACAATCCGACAATCTCTACTCTCTATATATTAGCTCACCCCCTTAAAAAAAAAAAAAATCTGTCAGTAGGCTTATGCATTATAAAAAAGTAATAGCTTTGCAAGTTTTAACTTGACTTTGGGTTGAGTTAGTCCTTTGATTTACTTAGTGTCAATCTCTTCTTTCTAGAAAAAACAAACAAGTAAATATGAAAATCATGACTTGAAATTAAAATCTCATTTTCATTTCATGAGTGAGTTGATATTGTTTATTCATTTGGTTACAAAATTGCAGTGATTTGTAGGGAATGGAGAAGTTGTAACTTGGCACTCCACAATCAGTGAAGCCAGGTGAGTCAGAATATCTCAGGTTTATGCTGGTGACTTTCTTTTTTTTACCTTATCTTCAAAAATGAATTGTTTTGACGTTCTTTATTTACAAAGCGGAGAAGAAGTATTGCTCTGTAAGGTTTTTTTTTGAAGGTCTACTCTAACTTTAAGAGCGTAATTAAACATGAAAGCTATATTGTGGAAAAGAGGATAAGGCCACATTCTTCTGGTTTTGTCCAAATAATATCTCTCAGTTTTGAAACTCTTCAGAAACATCCTTAGATGACAGGAAGCATTATGACCACTGACTATATCCTAATCCAAACTGAACATAATCTTTTATAAATCTTTTATACAGCTGTCTTCATTTATTATACATAATACAATCACTTCATCTGCATAAAATATGTGAAGGACACAGAATATAAACATTACGCAAGGTAACAATCTCTTTAATAATGTCAGTTTCTCAATCATATATTCAACCACATCATACATCCACATTAATATTCATAATGCACACTTAGAAATAAAGGTTCAGGTTTGCACCCTAAATGCAACACTGGCAGCACCTTTTTGGGTGCATTCTTGCACCCTACATGAAAAGGGTGCAGAAGTGTACCTTTTTGTTCTTGTTTGCACCCTTTAATGCCCGTTTGCACCCTAAAAGATGCAACTTTGCACCTTTAAGGGTGCAGAACGTTTACATCCAAAAGGGTGCAAATTTGTGCCTTTTCTAAAGGGTACAACTCTGCACCCTTTAAGTGTGCAAATTGTAGCTAACTGCACCCTTAAAGGTGCAAAAAGCTTCTTAGGGTGCAAAGTTGCACCCAAAAAGGTGCTGCCAGTGTTGCATTTGAACGGTGCAAAATTGTACCTTTATATCTAAGTGTGTGATGATTGCCATAATATATTTAAGTATTCAGTTGAAGATCAATTTTTTTTAAATAAAGTTTAACACCAGTAGGATACATCTCTATGGATTTGGAGGTATAATCTCAAAAATCTAAAAAATATTACTTTAAAATTACATTTAAATTTAAACATATATGTAGTTCCATTTGTTTCCTCAAACACAAGACTATAGACAACACTAAATGTCAGGCTAATATTTGTTTTTGTGCCTTGTGCTGTGTCAGACGGATTTAATTGACATGGTAATGATTTCATAAATCAAATGAAGTTTCCTTTTGGATTTTTAATTTCTGTATATGATAGATGGTAACCAACATTGATAAATGTAACATTTGCCTTTCAGCAAGTTAGTTGTAACATCAAATACTGAGTTTAGTTTATATCTTATGTATACAATCAGATATCTTATGTATACAATCAGATATCTTATGTATACAATCAGATATCTTATGTATACAATCAGAAATCTAGGAAAATTTTCCTTCAGTTTTGTACTCATATATGTTTTCTTTATTGAACTACATCATACTCCTGATATTTGTTTAAAATGTAAATTTTCAAACTGCTTATTTTTCAAAGACTTTTACAATATACAAACAAGTAGTGGACTCAATAGAGTCATTCATCTTCATCGGAAAAAAGGTCAAGCTTTTTATTGGTATCGGTATTTGAATCTTTGCCAAAGATCAGCCTCAACCATAATTATACCAATTAACTGAATTCATGCCAGACATGCACTATGGTATCACTTTTGTTTTCAAATGATCTTTATCTGATCTGTCAGAGTTACTTGTTAAATATGAACCTGTAAGAAATCTGAGGTCAGTCCAGAAGGACCTATACAATGTACCTGTTGTTGAGACAAAGTGTTATGGTAAACAGGGTTTGCGGTGCATGCTGCGCCAGAACTCTGGAATAATATCCCTCACAATGTAAGACAAGCTAATACAGTTGGGCAATTCAAATGTGCAACAAAAAAAAAACATCCCTATTCAACTGATCAATATTATTATAACATTTCCGTCAGCTTTCCTACTTGTTTCTCTTTTTCACCTTTTCCTAGGTGCCTTGAGACCATTTTTCAAAGGTATAAAGCGCTATTATAAGAACTGTTCTATCATCATTATTATAAAGTGATAATTGAATCTGTCTCTGAGAGTTCCATAATGAGTTTCCCAAATGAAAAGTTGCTAATCATAACAAATTTCTTCCATGTACTCAAATATTATAAAAGGATATGCAAGAAGAATCAATTTATATATTTGATATTGAGTCACTTCAAGAATTGACTGCCATTACATAATTACCGATCATAGATGGATACATTGTCAGTGATGTCAGTTACACTGTAACTAAACAGGAAAAGAGTTGATACATACATAACTTTAAAAATATCAATTAGAAATGTTTGTATTTACACTCCCACACTGACACACAAAATTATAGAGTTTAGTGCTCTTGATGAATTACAACAAAGGGCTTTATTGAATTACTCAGTAACCTAAGCTCATTGACAGTATCTTCAATAGGCAGATAGGCAAAGGCAACAGTGTTGGTCTCACTGACCTTCTCAATAGGTAAGATAAGATAAGATAAGATTTTATTCACTCTATCGACCCCCTCTCGGGGTATGAGAGCACAACATATTTACAATAATATAAATGGTATATTGAATACTTGTACATGGGTATATAGTTTACATATGAAACAACATTTCTCAACGAAACATAATAAAACAACAAAAACAACAATAAATATATATATATATATACAGTGTAAATACAACTAAAGTACTAGACGTATAGGGTTTTTAACTATTCTACCACTACGTGTAACTACCCGACTTTGATTGTCACGTACAACATCAACAACTCCATCCTCTTTTGATTTACATGTAAATTGCTGCATAATAATTTTAACAAATTTAACAAGCTTTTTAAGATGGCAAGCATTTTTTGTAAGAATAATTTCCGCCATTACTGTTGTATTTGGCCTATGTATATTAAAATCAGACAAGTACAGTTTTCTTTCATTAATAGAAAATGGGCAAACAAGCAAATAATGATATTCATCACCAATATCTAATGATGTACAGAGTGTGCATAGACTTTCATTTAACAAATCAGAGTTGAAACGACTGTTATTAACTGGTAATTTATGTGTTCGACATCTAAACTTACATAATAGTGTTGCATCTGCGCTATTCAAGAGACACAAATATTTTTCAAACTCTAGCTCAAGTTTAAAAATCCTATAATTAAGGCACACCCGATTCGACCAGGTTGCTGCTCGCCATTCCTGTTTAAACATATCAGCTAGTCTCAAACGTAATGCACCTAAAATCCAATCGGTATTAAATCCATCGCCCTGAGAAAGCCACACATTAGTGAATCCTGCATTATTCAATATGTTTTCAATACATGTAAGCCAGGGTGATACAAAATCTATCTCCTCATTTTCATGTAATCTTTTTATTAGTCTGTATAATAAAAAAGTATATTTTGACTGTTCTCCCTTGACTATTCTTAACCAAAAACCAATCATTCTACATTTAACATAATTAATTATTACACAACGACCAGTTTCACCATATACCATAGTATCGGGTGTACACTTATTTACTTGTAAGATCGTTCTTAAAAATTTCCTATGAAAAACTTCTATTTGATTTAAATTCTCAAAGCCCCAGACTTCACTACCATATAACAAAATAGGTAGCACCATACGATCAAACAATTCACATTGAGTATCAAGAGATAACTGCAATCGTTTAGCTTTTACCAACATACTGAACAAAGCTTTCCTATAGCTTGAGTCACCTGTTTGGCTATTGCCTTCTTAAAACTGCCATTATAATTAAATTTAACTCCTAAATAATTAAAGTCGTCGACTACTTCAAGATCATCACCATTAAACATAAATCTAGGTACTTTCCTCACCTTTCCTCTTGAAAAAATAACAATTTTCGTCTTACTCGTATTTACTTGAAGATACCATTTCTTGCAGTACTCCTCCACAGCGATTAATGCTTTCTGAAGCTCATTCGGATTTTCAGCAAAAATAAGAGTATCATCAGCATATAACAAACAATAAAGCTTGAAAAAAAGTTGAATATCTTCATCTGACAAACTATCACTGTAAACATCATCCATCAAAGAAATGCCCCTATAAAATTTACTGATATGACTTTCAAAATCATTCAGAAACATAGCAAACAACAGCGGAGACAGGTTTTCACCTTGTCTAACACCTACATTACACATAAAATATTCTGATAACTGACCATTTAAGTTAACACATGATTTGGCATGTTTATAGATATTATTTATAACTACAAAAACTTTGCCCTTAACTCCGGAAGCCAAAATTTTCAACCATAAAGATGATCTGTCAATCAAATCAAAGGCCTTTTTATAATCAATAAATGCACAATACATCCTTTTTTTCCTTTGCAAAAAGATATCAATAATACATTTCAGTACAAAACTATGATCAGTTGTTGAATAGCCTGACCTGAATCCAGCCTGTTCTTCGCCTAAAATCTTATTACAATCCAAAAAATTTGATATTCTATAGTTTAAAATTGAAGTAAACAGCTTCCCTAAACAGCTAAGAAGTGTAATACCCCTATAATTATCTGGGTTTGTGTCCTCGCCTTTATTTTTAAAAATTGGGACTATAATCCCTACACACCAGTCAGTTGGAATAATACCATTATCTAGCACAACATTAAAAAAGGTAACTATTAAATGTAAAATACTAATTGGGCAATTTTTCAAAAATTCATTTCTCATCAAGTCTATACCAGAAGCCTTGCCATTTTTTAAACGCTTGATAACCAGCAATGTCTCATCAATTGTTATTGGAGCATTTAAAATATCAGACTCGTTAAAACTTGCCAACGACGAATGTATTTCAGAATTTTCAACTTCTGGTATACTACTCCCAACGTCTGAGACATTGTCTATGTTACCAAGATTTCTAAAATGCTCAACAAAGACACTCAATGGGACTTTATTAGTAAAAGAAGCTTTTTTCTCACCCCTTTTCAGAAGAGTCCAATATTCAGAGGGGTTATTTTTCCTTAAAAACCTCAAAGAATCATTTAACTGTTTAATGTACCGTCTCTTCTTAAATCTCAACAATCTTTTATAACTTTTAAAAGCATTATTTAACTCACTTTCAACAGAGGTGGACATATTTACATGATTCGTTGACCTATTCTTTAATCTATTTTTAACACTAAAATATTCTCTTCGAGCTTTTCGGCAATCACCATCAAACCATGGTTTAACCATTTCATATTCAGTTTTTTTACTAACTTGAGGATTTTTCCAGTTACAAACACCAATCTTCTGTGCTGCCTTAACAAAAACATCACTTAATTTAGAGCAGAATGAATCAACACCGTTAGTACAAACATCAGATTGAAGGCTTTCAAGCTTTCGAGATAGATCGAATAATGATCGACCAACAATTTGCATATATTCACCAGCTTTATCATGAGACCACCGAAAAGACAAATAACATGGTTTATTTTTAACATTATCAGTAAAGTTAAAATCATCTTTACAAGAAACATTAGAATCTAATAAATTAGGCTGTGAAAACTGCAATGTACTTCGAAAGGTTAAGATAAGGGGACAGTGTACATCAGAAAGACATCTATCGAACGTATCCACTTGAAAATCACAAATATTATCAAAGAGGGTATAGGACACCAGTGCGTAATCAACAGAGCTACAACCACCATTTTTATTGTAACAGGTAAATTTACCAATATTCTTATCATTTCCAAATCTACCATTAACAATTTTGAAATCAAAACTTTGACATACATCAATAAGCTGCTTTCCATTATTATTCACATGACTATCCATATTACACCTCATTGTCTGATGACCATTATTATTCAAGATAGTACGAATATCATTGATATCATCAGAAGAAAGAGGACCGTGGATACCTGTCAAATATTTATCATCAGCTAAAAAATCATCCAACAATCCTGTTCTGGCATTAAAATCACCAACAACACAAAATGGAAGGTCAAATCTACTACGAATATCAATAATATCCTGAATAAGGTTATCAAAAATTTCACTAGAGTGATGAACCGAACCTTCACATGGAATATAAACACAAGCCAAAATGAAATCAAAACCAAGTTTACTAGACGTAACCTTAACCCAGATAATGGAGTCTGAATTAGTACTGATAATTCTCTGTGAAGAATCAAATATTTCATTTTTCATTAATATGCACATACCGTGAAAGCCACCATATGACCCAGAACACTGTGTAGAAGATTTAAGCTTAGTATAGTATTTATAATTATTAAGGTTTGTCTGTAAAAATTCAACACAATCTGTCTTAGTTTCAGTTAAACAAATAATATCATAACTGCTAAGGAATACATCCAAAATGCCATCATTTAATTTACTACGAAGACCATTAACATTGAGACTTATAATAGAAAGTTCAGAGAGTTTTGAAGCAGGTAGCTGGTCCTGAATTGAGGGAGGGTCGGAGATGTCCTAGGCAGAAATATCTACAAATAACCCAGTCCTCTTCAGCTTATCGTCCTTCCATCCCAGCTGGCTGAAGAGATCCTCTGGGGATGAAAGAATGAATTTTTTATGAGGATCATTTCTGAGAGTGCAATGCAGCTTCCCATCTATGGTCCACACCTTCTCAACATCCTCGTCCCGCTTCAATACTTGGAGAAGTTTGGCACGACCTGGTGCAAGGTGCTCCCCCAACATGACCTGCTTATGAGGACCGGACTGGAGTTTCTTTTTGTTTTTCAAGAGGCTGGTACGCAGGTCTCGACGTACAAATCGAGCCACAATTGGTCTAGTCTTGTTTGGCATCTGTTTACCATCTGAACATTCACGAGACCGACTGCCCATGAAAGTGACAGTGTCGCTCTCTTGGGCCTTCTAACTTATCTGAGGGTTCATGAGACCAATATTGTTGGTCTTGTAGGCAGTCGGCCGGCCTACTGTGGATGTTTTCAGTAAAAGCTAGAATAGAAAAGTTGTGAAGTCATTCACACAGAACTACAACTATTCTTATACTGACTGACTAGGGTAACAGTGGTATATGAAAGAATATGTATATTCATACAACTTTTGTATGGTACTCATTTCAGTAAAAAAAAAAAATACCAACTAATCTCCTTATATTTCACTATGCAAATTAATATCTACTGTTTCAAACAGCTATATTTCTCCATCAGTAGGTGTGGACATAATGAAATGCCTCTCTATTATCAGTATCACCTGGTAAATTAAAAGCTTATTCAGTCCATTTTCTAAATCAAACAACAGCTGCATGGAGGTAAAACACTTCAGGAAGTCATCAAGCTCGTGCGAAAATACTGGTAATAAAGAATATCTTTTATAGTGCAAATCTCTCCTCATATTCTCATTTTTAAAGGTATGGCTAGATTGCCCAAGTCTGCGCAGTGCCCATGTCTACGCACACGTGTAACTGCGCGGTTCTAATAAAACAAAACATGCAACGAACAAAAACTTTTCATCTTTATCATAGTGATAGGTATTCATGCAAAAAAAAAAAAAAGAGTAAAAATAATGAAAAAACGGTCTTATTTCAGACATTTTATTCAGAAGCCTCAAAATGTTGTCTTTCACGTCAAAACTCCTGAACTGCGTATAAAGTAAATGAGTGGGCAGACATGGGCACCATTGTTTTTTCATTGTTGAAATGACATGGCCACCGCAAATTGCCTTGTTCTTGCTCTAATTTTGATGAGATTTTTTCAAACTTACTCTTTAGAATATCAGGAATAAAATAAAATAAAGCTTTAGAGGAATATTAGAGAAATTATTGTTCATTTTCAGGACAAAACCTTAGGTGCGCAGACATAGGGCTCCCCATCATACTACTGAACTTTTGATAATACATGTTGGATGGTTAGATCAGTAAGTTATGGAAAGAAAGATGGTGACATTGGTATGGGCTTTTTTTAAAAATCCCTTCTCTAGCATTCATGATAACTCAGTATGCTTTTATAGTATATGTATTGTGGTATAAATAGAATCCTTATCATTCTAACTGAAGAGCAGTATTACTTTCTTTCCTACAAAAAGTTGTTGATTTTCCTTTTAGAATTCTGAGATTTCTTGTCCGACACTCTTAGACAAAAGACAAAAACAAAGAAATGAATCACTGTCCTTTCATACCCATGGCTCAATGTTACATATTACCTATTGAATTATAAAAATCACAAACCACAATCTATGCATACAACTAATAAGAAGAAAAAGTAATAGAAATTGTTCCCGTATATACCAATACCGAGTATGCAGCATGCTGTTTTACTTATTTTTCTTACTTTCTCAGGATACATGTTGCTTACAAAATGAACAATTTGTAATATCTTTCTCTCAAAATGTAGATACGTATGCAAATATATTCTTCCTGAATAGAAAATATAGGCCAAAACTACTGTACAGTTTTGCCATGATACTAAGGTGTAAATTGTGTTTCTCCATGACAACCTGCGGCCAACAGCCTCTACTATAGTCACAATACTGCAGTAATAATACTTTTCTGCAACATAAACCAAGGTTGGCAAGATTTGTCATTCTGTTTATTAATTTTGTTTTATTCATTATTTTCACTGTGGACTATAGACATTATTATAACACAACTTTACATATTGCCAATATTCCATGGCTAAATAACAATCCAGATAATATAGCATTTACTTCTGTCCACAACATTTAATCAGCATAAAAATACACATTTTAAATTTTATTTATCTTTTATTTATTTATTTATTTGTATTTGTATTTTTTTTTGGGGGGGGGGGAGGTGAGGGTCTAAAACCATAGTGCAAGCATTTACAAAAATTATTGTGATCATGTACGTCATTGGCATTTTCAACATTGAGTTGATTTCATAACATCCTTGAACAGGAAGTTGTATTTTCCCTCTTCAGATTCTCAAATTAATGTTATCATTTGTTAAGCACATTGCTAATTTACAAAAAACAAATATTAATCATCTAAAATAACAGAATAATAACCAAAGGCACTGCTTTTTTATATCAATATATGGACAGCAGGTAGAAATCACACATAATTACTTTGTATCTTAAAATACAGTGTATTGTAGAATTAAAGTATTCTCTGTGTATGTTTTCAAATGAATATTTTGCCATCTATCAACAACTCCTTTAAAGATGCTGTAAGTATTTTGCAAGCCTTAATAGGGGCTATGAATAATTTATTTTTAAAGTCGAAAATAAGTAGCAAAATAAAAATGATATCAGCAAGTCACATATTTCTTTCAAAATGAATTGATAAAATGGGAGGACATTTTTATATTGCCCAACTAGAAATGTGTTGGAGACAGTATTAGTCACCAAGCTAACAGTATGGAGGGAACACATCATCTTGAAGGAATCTTTCACCACCAAGAAAAATATTAAGAAAAGATGAGTCATGAAGAGGGTTTTCATCAATTCATTACATAAATTTTGCGAATAGAGATAAACATATACATACACAAATATGGAAATAAATTCATACTTGTCTCACACAGTTTTATGAAAATAGAATATGACCCATCCAAATAAAACTAAGCCTACATAGAATTAGGGAGGTCCAATTTTATTAATAGCAATCTTCATATCATTTTTTTTTTACTTGATATATTAAACATCATAAATGAAATCACAAAAAGAAAATTTGCCTTAAAATAGTTGTTCTAATGAATCGAGCGCAATGCTTGATTCCACATACTCCTATTGAGTTGATTACATAACATGATTACATAATAAATATCTGTCTCTGATTCCAAGATAGATTAAAACTAATAATGCATTCTGCCCCTCCCCTCCCCCCATCATCTCCCCAATAATAAGGTGAACTGAGCTAATTTGATTAATTTTCTTGCAGTTATCCACCTCTGGGTAAACCTATTAATTAAATCAATGGCATTGTTCCACTATCTCATTAACATTGTGATCATATCTTTGGTGTATTATTATCATGAACAATATCATCTCACAATGTAGTTTAAAATAAAGCTCAGGTAGCTCTTCTCTTCAAAAATTTAAATGACAAATGTGCTTTTCACACACATACATACCCTTTCCCCCCCCCCCCCCCCCCCCCCCCCCCACATATACATACACCTCACAAACCTGAAGAAAAAACACCTAAAAAGTTACTAAAACCATTTCAAACCAGCTATACTGGATATAATCATTCATATAAGGAAGGAAAGTTACACCTTAAAGGACAATCCAACCTTTGTAATAATTTGATTTCTGTGATGTAGCGGCAGACAACTTTCCTATTCGCTCCAACACACAAAATGACTAAAATATCCATTTCTCAAAATGTATAACTTTGTAGGATCTTTTTCTTTTTGGAGGACCTATAACAATGTGCTATCTACAATATATTTTGAGTACTGCTTTAAAAAAAAATCAGCCTTTTAGAAAGATTGGATTGCCCCTTAAATTCTAATGACTGTCTCCTTGAAAACACAGATATTTGTTCACCTATCCATAGATTTTCGTTCATCATGGTTACACACTACAGTTTCTCACATAGGCCAATAGGTCAATATATGTATCTTGTCATGGTGAAATATATTTTGCATCAAGCAAAGACAGGAAGTTGCAGTTGATAAACTTAGTTATTGGATATTCATCTAAACCCCATTGCTCTTGTTTCTTTTGGATAACTCAACACCTGAAATGATCAAGGTGCAAATTTTGTCACTGAAGTAGAGAACAATAGTGATGATACTCTATAAAATGCCCTGTCAAGTGTAGACAGATCCAACAACAGCATGAATATAGTGAATGCAGAAATGAAAGCTAGAATGCCACTGCAACACACTGTTTTAATAGCTTTGATACCAAACCCATAATCAAGCAATAACTGTCGGAAGGAATATACCAGTAGATAAGGATGAGGTCTCATTTACTTTTGGGCAATTCAGTGACATTATAAGCAAGTGAATATCACCCTACTTTCTGCTGGCTCTATGAGCATACCAATACAAATTTAGCCCCTACTAATTCTTACAGAACATACATGTACATCAAGATGTCTAAAAATTTCAAGTTAACATGATCACAATGAATAGCTTATTGAAGCATTCTTCAACTGAGTAAAAATCAAAGTTACACATATATGATTGAATATTTAAAAAATTATACAATACAGCTTTCAGCATCCATGATTTCTTTTGCTTATGCCGTGAACTGGGTTAATGACAGAGGTTTTCAACTGTTATGGCTTCAAATTTAATACTCTCTTGACTATATGAATATTTTAAAACTAAATGTTCATGTCAGAATATGAAAATAATGTAAACACAGAAACACCAAATACCTACACATTCCCAAAATTGTCCAATTTTTCATACCTTACAAATACATGTAATTCTGAATTTCTTCAGTAAAATGAAAGTTCCATTCCTGTCACAAAGAAGGAATATGTTATGGATTAAAAGCACACGCAGGCCTGCTTTGACATCATGTCATCAAAATGTATGCAATACACACATGATACAACAAAACAAATTTCCTGTCTAAACCTGCATCTATACAGCATTGAACTTAACACTAGTCATCATTACCACTTGGGATCATTGCTTATATGTTTGTTACTTTTCTCAAAACCATTTATCAATGATACTCTGTAAAAAAAAAGATCACTTCAATGCAAGTCTAAAAATTACTACCAGTGCAACAATGACAATACTACACCAGGCAAGATATTAATGATGACAAAATGGCTACTTCTTGCACAAATATTGCATGACACTTAATTACATATTGTAAATCATATGAAGTGCATAGGAACTCAACTCAGCTCTGGGATTTTTCATGATCAAAGAAAACAAGAGTTGCACAAACTACGCTCAGCAGACACACATCCAATCTTGCATGGAAATTTATGTAGAATAAACAAGCATAATTTTTCAAAAAGGGATCCTGTAATTTTATGGTCATGGTCACAAGTATATAGATAAAAAAACAGACAGAGACAGAGACAGAGACAAAAAGAGAGAGAGAGAGAGACAAAGAAGAGAGATTGGTTGCAAAAAATTACTTTAGTCCCATGCATGTTAAACACTCCTATTGTAAAAGAGGAACATTCACAGCACCATCAAATACACAGAGAAATAAAAATTGTCCATGTTTTAATCTTCCTTCTTCTCTTGACTTGACTTTTCCGCAGCCTGAATAGGAGGTGCGGCATCCCCATTGACTGCATTTTGGTCACCTGCTTCATGCATCTCACCTGTTGTACCAAACTCATTCACTCGCTTGTAGTCAGTTGGATAGATGTAACGTTGATATAAGAAGATAAGAAAGATGACATCTGTAAAAAGATGATAAGAAAGTCACAGAGTTTGAATATGTTTAAATGATTGTTGGATAATAATCACTACTGGGGTGATCTGTGTAAAACACAAGCTACAACTCACACCTGACTGCCCTTGAAAATTAATGATTATAAACCCTAGATGAAGAATAATAATAAAAAGGATCATGTTCTTCTTTGGATACAAACAAATCCCCAATGATTGTCTCCTTGACATAACAGGGAATAAAAGAATAAATAAATGGAAATGAAAACAAAAGTAGCACAGGTCCAGGGAAATAAATAATTTTCAACTCTTAAGTGCTTATGACTCCACTTTGGAGGAAAATATTTTTACAACTACTTGGAATTGTGAATATTGTGCAATACATCTACCACTATCAAAGAAACCTGACAAACTATTATTAGTGTCTTGCATGTATCAACGTAAGGTCTTAAGCACAAAGAGTGTACATACCGTCTCTAAGGCATCCAATGCGATAGAGTGTCGGCATCTTAATTACAAACGCAAATATATCATCTATGAAGGTGTTAAGTGCTTTGTAGGTCAGCATACGCCAGGGAAGATGTGCTATAGACTTGAGTTTGTAGTTGATGAAGAGTTGCGGTGTCATCATAATAAAACCTAAGAGAAATCAGACGAAGAAAATACAGCTGGAGTAAGTACAAAGAAATATGGAAAGCAGACAAAATAATGTGCTCCAAGGCACATTTGAACAGTCACTCATTACTACTTAGGAAATTGCAAAATAAAAGAGTGAATAATGATATCTCTGTCACCTTGATTATTAGCCTGGTGAGAAAAATAATAAATCAAGCAATTCTCATTTTAAAAAGCAAATATTTCTTGAACACATGTTACATTGCTTTAATCATGTTAGAAAAAAACATTATGACAATTGCTTATCTTCCTTCTCACTATCAACAACATAATCAAATCAGATTTTTATAATTATTGTAATGATTATAATCATTGTAATTTGCATCCTTATCAATATCATCACCATCACTAATCTTCCTCAGGAATGATTATCATCACTGCAATCAAGCTCATAGACATTATCCTTAAATCTTTCCTAAGATCATCTTCATCCTGACAATACCTTCCTGTGGCAATAATGATGATCATCACAATTACCAATATCACCAATAACACCTAATCAAAAGTTACATGGCCAGTATATACATGATGGGCATTGCCTCAAAGGATGTTGAGGAGAAACTATATCATGAGCTTTATCACAGCTGCTGTTATATTGGTGCAGTTGTAAAGTGATATAGTTATTATATAAGACCTGTCCGTTGTAAAGCTTAATCTCAGAAGTGGTGACATGTGACACTGTCATGGGATAAATATTCCAACAATGTCATATTCTTTACAAGAACTGAAGATAATCTGGCTTATCCTCAAATCTTTACAACTAGTATTTCTGATTACGGTAAATAATAACTAGAAATGTGCATTGCTGGTGCCGCGCAATGCGAAATGTATCCCCCGGCACTGGCAGCGATTTGAAGGAGGGACAAAGACCCTCCCCCATCCCCTCCCTCAAACAAAAGGATGGTGTAGAAATTGCCGCCAGTGGCCCGGAATATTGTCAACACTAGGAGCAGCATTACCAAAACGATTTGTGCAGATTAGAGTATAATGCATTTTTATAGAAAATTCGGAAGAAATACATGTATGACCTCAGAGCGCACATAAGCCATCCACTAAAATATGACCTTTGATCCTATGAAAGACGGAACACTAGAGGCAGCATCACCAAAAACTGTAGAGGTGTAATCTATAATGGACCTACATACAAAATCTGAAAGAAATCCATCAAGAAATGTGGCCTGCAGAGTGCACTCACGCCATGCCCTGAAGTATGACCTTTGACCCTATAAAAGACGGAACACTGGTGGCAGCATCACCAAAAACTATAGGTTTTTAGATTACACCAAGAGACACCTTCATGCAAAATTTGAACGAAATCCGTCAAGAAATGCAGAAGTAAGAGTGCAAGAAATGGAAAAATGACCTTTGACCCTATAAAGGACGGAACAATGAGGGCAGCATCACCAAAATTAAATATGTGTAGATTATACCAAGATACATCTCCATACAAAATTTGAATGAAATCCGTCAAGAAATGCAGAAGTAAGAGTGCACAAAAGGGACAAATGAGCTTTGACCCTATAAAGGACGGAACAATGAGGGCAGCATCACCAAACAGTAAAGATGTGTAGATTATACCAAGATACATCTCCATACAAAATTTGAAAGAAATCCATCAAGAAATGTGGCCTGCAGAGTGAACTCACGCCATCCCTTGAAGTATGACCTTTGACCCTATAAAAGAAGGGACACTGGTGGCAGCATCACCAAAAAGTACAGGTTTTTAGATTACACCAAGGGACACCTTCATGCAAAATTTGAACGAAATCCGTCGAGAAATGCAGAAGTAAGAGTGCAAGAAATGGAAAAATGACCTTTGACCCTATAAAGGACGGAACAATGAGGGCAGCATCACCAAAAATTAAACATGTGTAGATTATACCAAGATACATCTCCATACAAAATTTGAACAAAATCCGTTGAGAAATGTGGCCTGCAGAGTGCACTCACGCCATGCCCTGAAGTATGACCTTTGACCCTATAAAAGACGGAACACTGGTGGCAGCATCACCAAACACTATAGGTTTTTAAATTACACCAAGAGACACCTTCATGCAAAATTTGAACGAAATCCGTTGAGAAATGTGACCGCCAGAGCGCACACAAAAGTACACACAAGACATCTATCAAAATATGACCTTTGACCCTATAAAAGACGGAACACTGGGGGCAGCATCACCAAAATCTATAGGGTTCCAGATTTTACCAAGAGACACCTTCATACAAAATTTGAACAAAATCCGTTGAGAAATGTGACCGCTAGAGCGCACATAAACTTTCCCCCAAAATATGGCCTTTTACCCTATAAAAGACGGAACACTCGGGGCAGCATCACCAGAAACTATAGGGGTCCAGATTTTACCAAGATACACGTCCACAGGAAGTCTGAAAGAAATTCGTCGAGAAATGTGACCGCTAGAGCGCACACAAGAATGTGATGCGGCGGCGGCGGCGGCGAAACGCTGCTGAATCCAAAGTATCCTCCGGCATACTGCCGGGGGATACAATAATGGCTACATTTACAATTCTTTTATTAACCTGGCTTTAGCCCAGCTGCCCTAAGGCACTGAAAGCATTCAAGGCATAAATTCCAACCAGATACCCATTTACTACACCTGGGCCCCGTTACTTTGCCATCAATTGTAACTCCCATGGAAACCTTGATTTTGATTGGCTGTTGAGTGATGTTACCTTGGTAGTTACCATTGATAGCAGAGTTACATTTAATGGTAAGTTTTCTGCAACGGGGGCCCTGGTTGGAGAGTGGCAGCGGTAGATTAAAGTCTTGCCAAAGACATTAGTGCCATGGTGGGACTGGAACCGTGAACCATGTGATCCACAGTCTGGTGACGTATCCACTAAGACAATGACACCACATGATTAATCAGAGTCACTACATTAAGTACAGTGATGCTGTACTATCTCTTACCAAATGTGAGTAGGAATCCATAGAGCATATTAAGCACCCACGAATACCATCCTCTGTGTTCTTGATAGAAGAGAGAGTAGACAGCATAACAGGCCAGCAGAGGGAACAATATCCAGGACAGGTATTTAAATGCCATCTATGATAGGAAAGAAAAATGTGGGGAAAGATTAAATCAAGTATCAGGAAATAAACCAGCTATCAATCCATTCCAATGGAATAATTGGGCAAAATTATGAAAATGAAGAATAGGGAGGATAGAAACATAATACTACAATATGAAGAATTTTTTTTCTTTAAATCTTACTATATAAATTCAAAGAATTCTGAGTTTAAAAGTCTAGTCAGTAATTAGTCAGCACTTGGAATAAATGAAATCAATTCAATGCATGTATACACATTAAAGAATGAACCACTTTTAAATTACTTTACTAAACTTGGATTAAATGAAATCAATTCAATGCATGTATACACATTAAAGAATGAACCACTTATAAATTACTTTACTAAACTTGGATTAAATGAAATCAATTCAATGCATGTATACACATTAAAGAATGAACCACTTATAAATTACTTTACCCCTTTCCCTCCTTCTGCTACACCACCCCTCCCCTAACCCCCCAAAAAAGAAGAAAAAAAAAGAAATCTCAAGAGAACAGACCTTGTCATATTCCTTTGTACTTGACTCCGTGTAGGAATTTTTGTCAGCAAATGTTAACTTGGGTATGATTCCCAGGATTAAACTCTGTCTGTCAAACTGGAAGGTAAGAAATGTAACAAATAAATCAACATGAAATATGTAAGTAATAAAGTAATATAGTGATAAATTTATACAGCCTACAGACATATTCAGAACTGTAACAACAGAGGCCAACAGGAGAGGAGTACACAAAAAAATAATGAAAATAGTAATGAATAATTATTACCCAATTACTACCAGGGTATATATGAATATACTCAGGGTGTATGAATATACTGTACTCTAAGCACATACATGTAAGCTAAATTCTTAACAGGTACCTCACCTCACTTCACTTCACCTGGGTGAAATGTGTCCATTTTACATTATTACAACCAAATCATTAACATGCTTTCCACAAAGAAATAAAAATCCATAGAGCTGATTGGTACCACTTATGCCCTTAATGGCATTCGGTAACTTTGTGGAGGCTTGATTTAACAAATCGTAGAATTTTGGTATCTGTCTTGTATAATGATGTTCAGAAGGATAAATAAATAGCCAGGCATAGAAAGGTTTTCAAATATATAATGCTATTATTAAGATATCTGTGACTGAATACTCACTCCCATTTACGAAAGCGTATGGCCATACACTTTAGTCTTACACTGAGTCAATTAGGGGAAACAAGTCTGGCATTTCCGGTCACTTGCATATGTTTACTTTTGTGAAGCACATGATGATTTTGAAGTGCTTTTTTAGCTTCATTTTTACACCTGAGCCTAAGGCTCGAGTGAGCTATTGCGATGGAAATTTGTCCGTCGTCCGTCGTGCGTCGTGCGTCGTGCGTCGTCCGTCGTCCGTTAACTTTTTACATTTTCATCTTCTTCTCCAAAACCCATGATCGGAATTCAACCAAACTTGGTAGGAATCATCCTTAGGGGTAGGGGACCCAAAGTTGCTAAAATGGTACATGTGGCCCCCAGGGGGGCCCAGGGGGAGGGCCCCCAATTGTAAGAGCTATGTAAATTTCAAACATCTTCTTCTCCAGAACCAAGTATAGCTCAGACTTGGTATTGTGTATGGAGATACCTCTATAGATGAAGAATGAATGTTGTTCATGAAATTTCTCTGAGTGGCCCTATAGGGGCCCTGTGGGGGTAACATACTGGAGGGGGGGGGGGGGGCTGCCAGGCAAAATGTACATTCTGATCTTCTTCTCCAAAACACATGATCGGAATTCAACCAAACTTGGTAGGAATCATCCTTAGGGGTAGGGGACCCAAAGTTGCTAAAATGGTACATGTGGCCCCCAGGGGGGCCCAGGGGGAGGGCCCCCAATTGTAAGAGCTATGTAAATGTCAAACATCTTCTTCTCCAGAACCAAGTATAGCTCAGACTTGGTATTGTGTATGGAGATACCTCTATAGATGAAGAATGAATGTTGTTCATGAAATTTCTCTGAGTGGCCCTATAGGTGCCCTGTGGGGGTAACATACTGGAGGGGGGGGGGGCGCTGCCAGGCAAAATGTACATTCTGATCTTCTTCTCCAAAACACATGATCGGAATTCAACCAAACTTGGTAGGAATCATCCTTAGGGGTAGGGGACCCAAAGTTGCTAAAATGGTACATGTGGCCCCCAGGGGGGCCAGGGTAGGGCCCCCAATTTTAAAAACTATGTAAATTTCAAACATCTTCTTCTCCAGAACCAGGCATAGCTCAGAGTTGGTATTGTGTATGGAGATACCTCTATAGATGAAGAATGAATGTTGTTTATGAAATTTCTCTGAGTGGCCCTATAGGGGCCCTGTGGGAGTAACATACTTGAGGGGGGGGGGGGGGCGCTGTCAGGCCAAATGTACATTCTGATCTTCTCTAAAACACCTGATCGGAATTCAACCAAACTTGGTAGGAATCATCCTTAGGGTTAGGGGATTCAAAGTTGCTAAAATGGTACATGTGGCCCCCAGGGGGGCCAGGGTAGGGCCCCCAATATTAAAAACTATGTAAATTTCAAACATCTTCTTCTCCAGAACCAGGCATAGCTCAGAGTTGGTATTGTGTATGGAGATACCTCTATAGATGAAGAATGAATGTTGTTTATGAAATTTCTCTGAGTGGCCCTATAGGGGCCCTGTGGGGGTAACATACTGGAGGGGGGGGGGGGGGGCGCTGTCAGGCAAAATGTACATTCTGATCTTCTCCAAAACACCTGATCGGAATTCAACCAAACTTGGTAGGAATCATCCTTAGGGTTAGGGGATTCAAAGTTGCTAAAATGGTACATGTGGCCTCCAGGGGGGCCAGGGGGAGGGCCCCCAAGTGTAAAAGCTACGTAAATTTCAAACATCTTCTTCTCCAGAACCAGGAATAGCTCAGACTTGGTATTGTGTATGGAGATACCTCTATAGATGAAAAATGAAAGTTGTTCATGAATTTTTTCTGGGTGGCCCTATAGGGGGTCTGTGGGGGTAACATACTGGAGGGGGGGGGGGGGGCGGTGGGGCAAGTTGTCCGCCATCCATAAACTTTTTACATTTTCAGCTTCTTCTCCAAAACACATGATTGGAATTTAACCGAACTTGGTAGGAAGCTCAAACTTGGTATTGTGTATAGAGATACCTCTATAGATGAAGAATGAAAGTTGTTCATGAAATTTTTCTGGGTGGCTTTATAGGGGTCCCTGCACCAGATGTGAATTGATCCACCTCAGGTGAGCGTCGTGCCCCCTGGGGCTCTTGTTTTCCATGGGCTTCATTTTTACACCATATTACATACACTGATAGCATGTAAGGCCAGACAGCTCAGATTTTTATCAAGACTCCACAAAGTTACCTAATCACTTTTAGGCATTTTCTCTTCATTGCTTCTCCCTACCCAAGTGATCCATGATATGAAAGGCATTGCTATGAAAGGCATTGTGGCTGGATTTACTATTGGATACTGTTATTCTATTATTTTTAACCTACAAAAAGCAAAATCAAAATAGAAATTAATGATTCTAAAGCAATTATGGAAAATCCTATTCTCCCCCCATTAATAATATTTCAAGACTGACCTGTAGATTAGTGACCTTGGTGATCTTCCAGCAGTCGATGAGTAGACCGATGAAAACACTGACCTTGACAACAAAGTTAGTCTCATTGTCCAAAATATAGAGAAGCACCACAAAGGATTGGAATACACCAAAGAATACAGAACGCACTGACAAACCTTCTAAAGACTTACGGCTGTTCCAGAACTGGATATCTGGGAAGGGACAATATGAATAGATGCATTCAATTAAAACTGGTGAACTATTTGATTTCTATATTAAAAAATATTTGTTAACAAAGACACCTTACAAGCATTTAGCTGCGTATGAATATGAAGCTCATACACTGATATTTCAGGAAATTCCAATTTAAAGATATAGCTGGAAAATATATATATAAAAGGACCCAGTACAAAACAAGACTATGTAAAATTCATCTAAAGAGACCACTTTATCTCTGAAGTATGAAGACATTTGTCTCATCACATCGATACATCTAACAATTTCTTTTGGGGGGTTAGGCTATAGAAAGACAATATGCTTGATATTAAACTAGTGATCTTGATTTAGATATTAAAGATGCATTAAGAAAGCAACATTTCTATATCATCTCTGTCCTAAACCAACACTTGGGTCTGCCTTTAGAACAAGAACTCACCATTCTTGAATGCCAGGAACTCAAAGATGCTATGAACGATGGATACAACAAAGGTTAAGCCAAGCAGGTATGGGTTGGTCTCTAAGATGGCTCTCTGTAAAATAAACAGCAGCAGACGAGTTTGGTACAATCCACATAAAAATCAAGTTTAGTTCTGGTCATGTGATTACAGTGTCTCAAAGCAATAGACCGCTTTGGTAATGTATGCAAATTTTATACATACCTTTCAAACAAAAGTTGTTCTTGACAACCTGAAAGCTTGCTGGACATAGCAACAAATAATGTATGCAAAATGGATTCCAAGCATTGAGGCTCATTTATAAAAAGCAGGTTAATGGAATAGCTCGTCACTAGGTGCTCAGCGAATATATGTGCATAAATTTGAATACATTACAGAAGCGGTCTATTGGGAAAGGTTGATCATGGCTACATATACGATTCAGTGTATATTATATGAGGTTTTGGAATCATCAAATTGATAAGAATTTGACCCAGTCTTGCTGAAAAGCACATGCACTGTACACAGAAATGGGTATATGGGACTGTACACACTTTTTGCATAAATATTTGGTCCAAACACTTTTCAGGAGACATTTCTACTATGATATTCTTCCAAACTGAAATAAAGAGAATGTGCAATTTCACAAATTATTTTTCACCTTTACAAGAACCCAACATTCCCTTTAATACTGCAAAAATGCAAAAAGGCATTATTATAAAGGAACATTTTCTCATATTGTGAAGGGGCATATAACAGCAACTGAAGAACATATCTGCATTGAGCTGTCAAAAATAAATAACTTAGCATTAAAACTGACCATTAAAAAAAAAAGATTTTGTGTATACATGTGATTAATTGAAAACAATAAACAGAGATGACATTCATACTGCATTACACTACATTCCCACAACTGAGGCTCTTTACCAAGCAAAGTGACTTTGCTCTGAAACATAAATGTGTACAGTTCTTCTGTCAATGGTTTTCATTATACTTCTTTCATGTCCCTCTAAAATTAATTCTGCAGTAGATCTGGCCTGAACAAACATTCAAAGAATATCTACATCTATCATTGCTAGGAGAACTCCCAATTATCTGACACAAAATTTTACTAACTTGGGCTAAAAAAAAAAGTACTTATAGAAAATGAATTTTGTAACCTTAAGACCATCTTCTTCTTCATCTTCATTCCCCTGTTCCTCTCCTAGAAGTACAGACCACTGATTCCTCATTGTCTGTGCTGCATAGAACTGAAGCTTGAATAGACCCATGGGTGTATATGTCAGGCGGAAAGGTAATTCCCTGTCAACAACACAAAAATATATATATAGCAATTTCCATGTAAGTTGTACATGATAGTAAAATGAACATAAAAACCATTATCGTATAGGCGAGTGGCAATCATGATTTTATTGGCAATATTGGGGAGTCATTGAAATGAAATAAACATGCATTACACTTCAGACAATGCATAGATTTATATGTGTACTCTAAATCCCAGACCTGCCAAAATAGAAATCAATTATATTCAGTTTTCTGACAAATAGATAGATTTCTAATACATTTACATTCATCATACAGAAATGGCTGTTTATTACTAAATTATGAATACATGAAATGTAAACTAAATGGGATGTGTTAAGGAGATATCTTAATCTACAATCCAATACTCACGGTGTCGTCTCATTGATGGGTTGGTATTCACTATTAAGATTCCAGTAGTCATTGATGAAAACAATGGGATAATAGTCACCAGAAGGATGGAACTTTATCACTGATGAAACAAAATATAGAAATACCATAAGAATACAACATTTGACTAACCAGTTTATTTCCACTTAATTGTGCATCTGTATGCAATATAATATACAATTTTCAAGATTAACCATTACTTCTGAAACAGTTTCATATTTCAATAAATGTATTCAGTAATTCAAGCACAATTAAATCTAACCTGAAGACTGTCTAATAAGCCACATGTATGGAATGTATGAAACTTCGAAATCATCACTATTGTCAAATATATATAGAATTGCAGAGTACTTTGCTATCATACTATGAATACACAAGTATAATATATGCCATTGGAGTCGAGTACCATCACTGTTAATAAGCCAGTTCGTAATTAGTTCGTGGTACAAATGACCATGAAATTACCCCAATTTGTATGCACATGTGCATCTGTTTTGGTGGATGTGCTACTTGTTAATCATGTAAAATCATACTGGTGTGCGCATTGTGGTGCATACAAAAAGACAGCGTATAAAGGTCAATTGTACTTGGTACAAATGACATTTATCTGCACATGCGCAAATTGTAATTACGAACTGGCTTATTGAAGTAACACTGAAAATATTACATTTTGGTCTTATGTGGTCATTACAAGTGTGACTATGTATGGTCCTATATTACATAAGGCATAGTCCATAGGACTGATAGTTCACAACAGGAAATTGAAGAGAAACAATGGTTTCTTCTGATTAAGAATTAATGTATCATACTACAGCCTAAAGAAAATATTACATTTTGGTCTTATGTGGTCATTACAAGTGTGACTATGTATGGTCCTATATTACATAAGGCATAGTCCATAGGACTGATAGTTCACAACAGGAAATTGAAGAGAAACAATGGTTTCTTCTGATTAAGAATTAATGTATCATACTACAGCCTAAAGAAAATATTACATTTTGGTCTTATGTGGTCATTACAAGTGTGACTATGTATGGTCCTATATTACATAAGGCATAGTCCATAGGACTGATAGTCCACAACAGGAAATTGAAGAGAAACAATGGTTTCTTCTGATTAAGAATTAATGTATCATACTACAGCCTAAAGAAACATGGTTCATCGTAATGTGAATCAAAATAATCTTTTCCATTGTAAAAAAAAATTATCAATCACCTGACCAGTATGTTAACTAAGAAGAGAAAAGAGATTTTCAGATTCTCACTTTTGTCAAGGGGTGAAGGAACACTGCCTTGTTTCCATGGTGAATGGTCATGTACAAGAGCAATGGTCAAATTAGGATGCCAGTGGGAGAGAATTTCAATTGGACCCTCTTCTTCAGCTCTCTGTACACAAAAAGATATGAAAATAACAATCAGTTGTATTACAAGATATGATAGGCCTATAAGGCTATGTTACCATATCCTGTTCAGGAATATCTTAAAGCAACAGGAAGATTACAAGTCATTGCTTTTTTGTGTCAAGCTATCTGTGCAACAATAAATTTGGTGTAAAATGCTTACATACGGCAGAATTATAAAGATAATTCCTGAAAATATGGATCCCTCCCTTGTAAATGTATTTCTGTAGTTCTTTGGCCTTGGCATTTTTTTCACTATTGACTTTTTTTCAGACAGAGAAATTTAATATGCTACAGTTCCCCACAATTCAATGATATGTTACCTTAATCATTTCTGGGTCAGCTTCTGTTGCACCTGTCAACAAATTCTTTGTCTTCTGGAAACGTCTCTTCTTGAATTTGTTTATTCCTGTAAAGTGGAAATAAAATCTCAGAAAATGAACTTATGAATAGCATCCTATCTTTATGCATGAATTGGAAAAAGAAACTGAAGCATAGCCTCTTTATGTTAAAATCAACAATTCTCTAAAAATACTATTGATTTTCAATTACAAAGTCAAAACAACATTATCATCCAGAATATACCTCTATATGTCACATAAAAGTTAAGTTTTAAAAGTTTTTTAAAGAGGGTTATAGGGGATCATTAAATGATTAATCTTCAATTTATATATTCTTTCATGATAATTTAATAAATCAAATAAAACAATGTGAAATTTACTGCACAAGTACTAGAAATGAAATACTTACTTTTGGTAATGGAAACTGTGTACTTTTTGGCATACTTTCCCCTTTGTCTGGGGTCTGGGGAATACCCAGATTTCGTGAAGAACACATGGAGATATATTGATGCATTGTTCATCATACTCTGTAACAAAGATAAGAGATCATAGAGACAGGTTAACAAATGTATTCACTTAATTCTGTTTTTGCCCATTATGTCTGAAGTCTGAAGTCTGAAAATGTTACACACATTTAACCCTGTTTCTGTGGCTTCTTATAAAGAATTACTGCCTATTGAGAAAGACAACTTCTTCCATACCACTATGTAGTGCTCAACAAATGACCCCTGTATAGAGAAGGTACATGTACATTAAACCCACCTTTAAGTGTATTATAAATACAGAATTGGAATATACAGATTTCACAGAATTACAGAGTAAAGAGAGTCTAGGCGCCTTGGTCTAGTCGTAAAGGTTCAAATCCCAGAGCCACAGCTATGACACCCTTTAGCAAGACATGAATCTACAAGGTGTACGAAATGTGAGACCCGGTAGGAAGTAATTCCTAAAATGCTTGAGTTCTGCAGTGCATCTCCAAAAGAATGAAGTTGGAAAGTCTCCCAAAATGAATATTTCAAAATATTTGTAGGAAATGTTCACACCTGTAGAGAGCTTAGGGTCTCTTCTATCAAATGACACGAAAATATCTGGCAATATTTTAAGATCGAATGAGCAAAAGTGACTTTTGCGAATGGGTGCAAAATCCAGACTTGACAAGAATTAGTATTTTGTTCTGGCTGGTATTAACAAATTTGAGAATTGTACAATGTTTAGACTGAGAAAGCCAGCTTGAATTAAACCTTGCCAAAACTAATATTTCAAAACACTCAATAAAATTGCTCACTGAAACATAAAAATATTAAGGAGATAAGAAAGGACAAGTACAGAAGAGAACCTCTTCTGTCATAAATTGTCTTATTGATCTAAATATGAAAATGTTTTCATGACTCTCAACTTTGCTGATACCAGCTAGAAGAAATACCAATTCTTATCAAGTCTGGATTTTGCACCTTTTCACAAAAGTGGCCTTTGCTCACTCGAGTGTAAAATATCGCCAGGGCACATGTATTACAATTAACACATGTTTCAATGGGATGTTGGCAAAATTGTACTTATGAAGTTTTGATGAAACAATGCCCACATATTTAGGTGTAATAGAAGAGACCCTAAGCTATCCACAGGTATGTAATTTTGCTTCAAATATTTTGGGATATCAGGGAATTTGGCTAAAGAGAGGGTAATAATATCAACAAAGCTCTCTGAAAGCTCACAGAAACATGTACAATAATGGAATATCATTATCAATACCTTTCCAATTTTTTACAAAGGATTACTTATCCAATATTCATCCACTCCCAAGCTGATATACTCACCTCCGTGGCTTGAATTTGTCCATCCAATTCAAAAGTTCCATCGCCGATGGGTCCACCTTCCCAGTCTCCATACTCTAGTTCCTCAATCTCCCAGAATAAATATTGAGAGTTATTAAACTCTGTAAAGGTCTCCTCCTCTGATACGTAGACTCTCAGATCCTGAAAAAAAAAGAGAACAACAATAAACTCAATGCGTCAATCATTTTGTCATCCATCGGGACAGTTTAACAGAAGATTCAAATCCTTCTAAAATCAACAAACAACTGTAGTCACAAGTAAAACCGTTGATAAGAAAATGATCAGCTTTATATATGATAAAGGGTCATTTTTTTTTATTTTCTTCACTTATTACTTTAAAAGATAATTAAAGTGACAGATTAAATTTACCAAATATCTTCTTTTTGTTTTCATCCTTATAACTCACAAAAAGTGGTTGGAAAATCGAAAAATGGAGGTGAAGAATAGGCACATAGAACTAAGCATGAGATAAATAGGTCAGGAGTCTATGGAAATTGTGTGATCAGATATCCAAATAACATTGAACTAGATAGCTACAGTACACTGGAAACTTGTCAGAGTTGAAATTTCACAGAAATTAATTTGGAAAGAAAATGCTGTATCAGACAGAGAGCAAGAAGCTGAACAAGAAAGAGACAGTGGGAGAGAGAGAGAGAGAGAGAATCCTGATAGAATCATAAAGTGAACAATACCATAAGAGTTCCAGTGGAGAAGAGGTTGCTGCCTGGTCTTGTGGCTATTTTGCCTGGTTGATCTTCTGGTGTGTCGGATGGTGTACTAGATCTACCTCTGAAGAAGCTCATAATCATATAGATGACAAACATACGGAATGCCATACCCTTCACCATCTGCCACATATTAGGCTGTTGTTGCTGAGGTTGTTGCTGCTGGTCACCTTCCCCTCCAGCCTGTGGTGTAAGAAATAGCAAGCACATTAACATTATTGTAATTGTAACACCTACATGTACATGTAGATGGAAATGTATGAATACGGCTAATTAGGCTAAAAGTGGTCACAGGACTACTTGCTCAAAAGAGCATCTTATAAATATACCAGGTCTGAGTAAAAACATTTAACTGACAGTTAAATGAACGCAAGTGGCAAAACCGGAAATACCACTTAGTTCATTTCATGTACTGAATTTGACTGTTTCGACTTACGTGATAAAGTTGACTCGTTTCAGTATTGGCATATTGTGCCTTTGTGCTTTCTAATATTACAGAAAATGTAGTTCCTTTACGTTTTCCTCTTTTCATATTATGTATCAATTTTTTACTGCTTAAAAAATATTTTTCTTTTCCGAGACTTATACTGAGATTGCACAGTATGCTTCTTGTTTAATTTTTTTTTGTAAAATGAAATCTGATACATGTACACAAAATTTGGTTCTTACTGTCTCGTGTTGTATGCAAATGTTGGTCTGGACGGAGTGTTTGATAAAAACGATTGAAGACTTGAAAGTGAATAACGTGATTGTTAACAATGAGATGATGACTGAAAATCATAAAAATTTGGCACAACAAATTTGTTAACAAGAACTTCTCTGAATTTCATGAGGAAATAAGTTTGGTCTCTTTGGTGTTTATTACATTTGAGTCGTCTTTGAAAAATCCCAAATCCCAACAAGCTTCCCCTCAACAAAGTGTGCGTATCAAAATCCTATCAATCAGACATGGCCGGCCTTCAATATGTTGTTGATGGGGCGAGCGCATGTCATAAATGTTTTTTGAATATTCATCTATTTCATAATGACTGACATGTGATTTGTGCAGTCCGTGCACGCTACCAAGCCACATCAATAGTACGACGCTGCCTCATACATAATGCATTTTGCGTTTTGCGCGATCCCACGTGCTCAGCCTCAGCCAATCATCTTCAAAGGCTTCACATTCATGAATATTCATAGAGGGGAAGCTGCCCCGATGTCACGTCATGATACCGTGACATGTCAGAACATGAGCTGCATGCTACATGTCGTACAGCGCTAGCTGTGAGCTCTAGCTGCACTGACATTTACGTTATATTGTTCGACAAAGCAAGCATTTCGCATGCACATGTCATATTGTTTACATTTCCTTGTTATATGTATGAGCTGAGTGAGTGAGCTAGCTATTTTAGCTGATGTTCTGATACAATGTTATTTTTTTTTCAATATCTAAAACCATAATCTGATCGTTTCCGAAAGTGTGTGTGTACGTGTTTTATCCTCTTTTCACCCCCTTTTCATGAACATGATAGATCTTTATTGGAATGACTGAAATACTCAAGAATTTACATGTACAAAAACAAGTATTTTCAACATCTACCAAAAATACCGGTTAAACAAAACCAACCGTTTAGAATATACGTTTAAAATGTTTAACAAAAAAATTGTAATGACTCAGGTCTAGTCGGGAAGGAGACTCAAGGGAAGGTTGAGTTCTGGGAAAGGTAACAAATAATCTGTGAGCTTTCTCATTCTTATCATGTTAGTTTGGAAGATTATCATAGTGGAAATGTCCCCAGAAAAGGATTGCTCTTCAAATGCCCTTATATTCGAAATATGAGAAGAACAACTGAAATGTTCGGGCTAAACATTTGTGTGAAGTCCCATATACACATTTCTGTGTGCAGTGCATGTGACTCTCAGCAGGATTGAGTCAATTTCTTATCATTTTGGTGATTCCAAAACCTTACAGCATACACCAGTTTAACAAAATAAAGACGAGAGTCAAGTAAAAATCGGAGCAAAAAAAGACGTCATTAATAGTAAGTTGACATGGTTATGGCGAGTCTACTCTATACTACATGTACTTGCACTATTTTTAAACCTTTTCATTCAACTGAGAAAGTATGAAAATTCTTAAAGAGAAAAAATCATGACTAAGCCTGAGTCATATGGATTATTTTGTAAACCAGGGATCGACAGCTTTGTTCGGTCCGATTGGTGTTTTTTTCCACAAGCGTCTTGCACTGTCAAATTCTTCCATCTGCTATCTTATTTTGATTTAGCTTCATAAACGTGGATTTTTATACATTGTTTTTAAACATAATAATCATGAAATAATATTGCATTATTTTGGGCTACATGCGGTACATGTTGAATAAAAACTTATTCCTATTTATTTTCGTAAAAATTGGTTATTAAACATAAGCAACTGAATGTAGACTAGTCCCCAATATTGCCCGATGCATATTCGTTCATCTTTTTATACTTAACGTTAGATCTAAATAAAAATCAAAGAAATTATGGGAGGAAAACTGGGGATGATTATTTGGGAACATTAAAAAGGTAAGACTAAGAGACTATTAAAGTCAGGGCTGTCAACCCTCCCGCTTTTGGCGGGAGTCTCGCGCCACCACGCTCATTCTCCCGCCGTCCCACAAGCGGAAGTCTCCCGCCACGATGCCATTCCTCCTGCTGTCTGTAAATGTACTAAATCTCCCGCTTTATGAAAAAAAACTCTGTCAAATATGTAAAATTGGAGTAAAAAGCCACCAGAAAATGCAGATGCTCGTCAGAGAATTTTGGAATAACGACAGCCGAAAACGCTGATAACCTTATTTTTTTGCTTGTCAGAGAATTTGGGAGTAAAAAGACAGCCAGCGCCGATAACCTTTTTTTGGGGGGGGGGGGGGGGGGACTAAAAAGATCCCCCCACTGAGGCTCTGAGCGAGCGACTCCCTTCAAGTTAAGTTCAAGAAGACAGGAAGAATACTACAAATAGTACAAGTACAAATGACACGGGGAGGTTCAAAGATGGTAATGGTAGACCACATCAGCAAGCAATGGTCATATTGACCATTAGGAAATATACATGTGTGTATACTGGGTATTGGGGATACAGACGTAATTTTGTTTCAAATGGAGGTTTTTGTGGGCAAACTGATACTTAGGTTTCATTCTATATATGATGCACCACGCGGTACCCCGGTGTAGCGTTGTACCCCGGGGTACCACGTTGTGTAGCGCCATCTCACGTCCACTCGAGTACAACCCCAGAGTTATGAATGCAGTGCACAGAACTCCTAAAGACGTAGAAGGCTCATACCCATTCACAACGCACAGATCGCCGTATCGCCGTAATACCCGGTGCAGGATTCGCTCGAGTGCACACGCCGCCATATTGCTTAGTCCTCGATCTTTTCAACTAACCCACCAGACCGTGTGCTTCTCAATGCTTATTTATATTATATCGGATCTTCTTTATCGAAATAAAGGGCCTTGTGCCTTCATCACTTGAAATTTTGAAGTTGGCTTTTCCACTGAAGTTCAGCTGCTCTTTCATACATAAGTAACGTCAACTAATATCATGTAGGCCTACATTTTAGGGGGAAGGGGTCTCTTTCGGACACAAAGACGGTTAAAATTGTATTCTCTCAAATTCAAGATAATATCAAACAGTTGTTTTTTTATCACTATTATCATTTTAGTTCCCTTTCAAGAAAGCAGCCCGAGTTCGTTTGTTCACCTTCATCCTTCTTGACACCCCCTCGGAAAAAGCAACAAAAAATATACTTGCTTTTTTGGAACCATGTACATGACTTGTAAAACGTTATACTTTTTGTAAAGTTTCATCTGATATTTATTTATTTATTTGATTTCAGGCAAAAGAAACAAATATACAAAATACAAAGAAAATTGAAAATACCATCGACTAGTGGCCAGGGATAGCCAAAGGCCATATACATGTACATGTATGTATAAAGGCCAACAACTTTGTTGTTTTTTCGCACTGTTTTATTTCTGCATTTTTCATAAGTACAAAGTAAAGTATATTCAGAATCATAATAACATAATATACATAATCTATGTAATAAACATAATATAATTACTTTTGACAAACAGATAAAAATCTACTTGATCGTTTAACAAAATAAGATATAAATATAATAACAAGAATAGTGGGGCGATTCTATGCTAAGGAGAGTGAAATGATGCAGGAGACCGACATCGTAAGCATAAACTCGAGATGATGACGGCCTCGGGATAGGATAGGAAATGAAAGAAGAAAAATAAAAGAAAGAGAAGAGAAAGAAGAATGAATATGAATTGAAGGGTATATAATGTGCAGGTGGCCGTGCAATATGTGAAATGAGTGATTGCACAAAGCCTCTGCTTAATTTGAAATTTAATTTGATGCCTCAATAAATGGTTAATTTTTCTCTAACAATATTAAATAGTAACTTTAATTGCTGTATTGATTAAGAAGGTGTTTTTTTTAATGGCTTTAAAAGAAAAAAGTGAAGTCCGTAACTTAAGCGAATCAGGTAAGGAGTTCCATATATATGTCGGGGCCGTGATGCCTCATTGATTTTTTTTAATTAAGGATGTGTTCAACATACTCTGCCATGTTTCTTTTTATCTTTGATGATAATCCTTATATAAGTCAGGACTTTATCGATGAACTTTTTTAAATTGTGGATTAATCAGATTGGCAGGGGAACGGGGAGGGGGGGGGGGGTAAGTCTGGAGCCCTCCTCCCACTTTCTGAGTAGACGCATTGCTTAGCCGCCGCTTGAATCAATTTTTATTCAACTGGTTTTTTTTTAAACTTTGAAGAAACGTTTGTATTTTTACAAGCCAGGCTCAAGATTCTCCTTTCATTGTATTTTTTAAAAATTATTATTCATGCCCCTTCACTATATGAGTGTCAAGATAAAATCCAGCAGATTTTGAGTGTGTCTAATAGATATTAAGAAACAGATGAATACGATGATGTGCTTATTGTTTACAGTCAGAATTCACTGCTCCCGGATCATCTCAATTAAAGTTGGTCCTTACCATCCATGGAATATCATTTGACAATGTTTGTAATTTCTATAATTTAGTAACCTACATGGGAAAAAAAATCATTAATATCCATGACTATGCTGTTTGTTTTACATGTATAATAATCAAAGATAGATGTATCTGCAACTGTGCAAATAACTTTGGCATAAAACTGGACATTGGCACATGCAGCAAAGGCATCCAAAAGCATAATCATCATAGCACTGGGCGTTGTGGCGTGCGCCTGTAATCCAGCTACCAGTGGAAGTTATAAACTGATTCAGCGGACCCAGGTTCGAGACCGAGTCACGTCTTTCGGATGGTGACGTTAAAGGTCGGTCCCAGACGTAAATAATCATATCTGATTGATACACGTCTGTAAAAACCCAATTACACACACACACACACGCATTTGGAAGAAAATTAAGTACGCATTTTGACCATAGAGGATCCCTTTTGTGGATTGTGCCCCCCCCCCCCCCTTTTAGAATGAAAACCTTTTTTTTTTTTTGCTTGTCAGAGAATTATGGAGGGAAACTGGACCCCTATACAGAAACTTCCCTCTCTTTTTGTCTTGGTTCATTTGGATACTAGCATTAACAAAATCTAGCAATTTCAGTAAGATTTCATATAACCCTAGCGTTGATCAAACAATTTGTACTGAATGAATGCCGTTGACGCGACGAGCTTCATGAATCCGGAGCTGGAGAGCGAAGGACTAACCAACATGGCGGATATCACGTGATCACGTACGAACAATGCCTACAATTTCGCACCCGCACGAGCCTTCTACGTCTTTAGGAGTTCTGTGATGCAGTGCGTGTACGTAGTCACAATGCATGTTAACAGTGCAGTGTTATTATGCATGGTGTGCACGCACTGTACTGCTGCTCGCGCGTACGTTAGCTGCTAGCGTATAGCATCACTGACCTCTACATGGCTAGCATGCAGCCCTCACAAGCGCAGTGGCTATAGCGTTAGCTCCCACGGCTTTAGAACTTGATTTTATTTCACTTCTTCCTAAAAAACATCACTTCATCGTTACTGTATTTTAGCTGTCAAACTTTCAAACTTAGACAATGGTGGAAGGTAATGGTGGATACGGAAATTTACTGTAAGGGAAAGGACGTAAAAGACGGAAGATTCCAAGGAAAGAGAAAATTGAAAGAGCACGATATATCGTGCAATACAGAAGTTGGGGGACGAGCAGGCCCGCTGATCTGTGTACATGGTAGCGGTTTTTAGGAAGGCGAGTAACGGGGGAGACAAGGAGCAGGCTGATGGTGTTATTATGACACTGCTGGCCCAATCCCTCTCTCAAATCGAAGAAATAGAAATCAATAATAGAATAATTACTCACAACAACAATGAATTTGAGAAAAATACATGACTTACAGGATGTTTTACAAGAACATGGGACACAATTGAATGTTGAAAAAATCACACCAAAATAATTTCCCACTTTTTGGTTACCCAGGGTACAGCCATAAAAAAAAAATTAAATTCAAAAAATTGGCCGATTTTTATTTGGTACCCCAGGGTACCATTTATGTCATCATATATTAATTTATAAGTTCGTTAAGATACAAAATGTAGAAAGTTATAAAAACTTACATTTACAGCCTTCTTTTTCGTAGTTGTTACAGAGACATCCATACTTATGACGACTGCTCTCAATATGTTGCGCACTAGTGAGGCCGCTCTATATGGTTACGCACCATAGATACGTACACAGAATGTTACGCACACAAGCTATACGGACAAGGTCGATATTACAACGACGGGTGGCCGTTCTCTCCCAAAGACTTTTTCAATTATTGCTCCTCGCCGTTAAAGCAGTTTGCTTAATATCCTTGCACCAGAAGGAATACAGAATGTAGAGAATGCACGATGAGAAGCCTTATCGCTAGACTAAACTCATTAACAACCCCCAAGCTGTCTTAACAACAGGTAAACAACGAGGTGGAGTTCGATGATCCGATCGCGCCGGTACCACTACGAGCGCTGAGGGCTCCCTTCATCATAATCGTGAAAAATACAAAATGGATGCTCTGACCATGCTGACCGGATCTCGATAGGTGATTTCGCAAGAAATTCCCCAAAATTTCAGGAAACCCTCTTCAAAAGTGACAAAACAAACTGGTAAGTTGTAATCATCTATTATTCACCATAATTAGCTATCTTACAGTACATTTCAACCGAAGGTTTTCACTTAAATATAGCCAAAAATGCACAGTGATACATATGGAGTACCGTACTGACTATTGCCTGCGTTCCTACACAGTCGGCAATGGCGTGTGCCTATGACATATTATGAGTGTGGTAGACATTGAAATCTAACAGTAATGATAACATGTATGTGTATGACGCCATTATAGTAAGATAGAGTTAGGTATCATAGTCATACTATGATACCTTATAACACTAACTTACTACTATAAAAAGTAATGGCGTCACTGTATTTGCACTGCCAATGGCAATGCAATGCCACTGTGACACACACACACACACACTCACACCGGCGCAGTGCAGGTCACACAGACAAATATGAATGGACAGAAAAGAAAAGGCAAAGGCCAAAGCGAGTCATCAGCATCATAATCATATCAACAACTTTTACAGAAGTTTTCTTTGATAAAAAAGTGGATTTATTGGTGACATTAATATATCCTTTCTTTTCTCCACGACTTACCACCCCATTCTCCGGAATAACTGCATTATCTGTACCTTGACTCTCGTTTAATTGACCACTTTGCGCATCTGTGGTGGACGCCATGTTTGCTTTACATGAGTAATTCGCTGTTTACCGGCAATTGTACCCCAGTAGGAAGCACAAAGATTAATGTGAGTCAGCTAAAAATATGAATACACATTGATCTTAGTCTGAAAAAGTAGACTCTGTTTAAACTTAGTACTTGTAAGACGCCATGTAGTGTTACAAATCCTAAATGAAACGAGTATTCTGGTCATTTAGTTCTCATACTGGACTAGAATTTTTTTTACTGATGAAGACAAATATATTTTGGTGACCTACTACTTACAGTCATACAAAATAAAGTTATAATAAGAATAATATTCAAAATGGGATCTAATCATCTAGCGACTCTGATACAGCTCGATTGCGAGAAAACATTTCGTTACCCTCCTCCTAAATGTACTACGGGGGCTAGGGCTGCAGCATGACTTTGCATGACAATTTTTTAAGGGGAGGGGATTCCGGCACATGTCTGACAAGAAAATTAGCTCCTTTCCTTTTTAACGTACCTCAATTCCTAAAAAAAATGAAATGTGGGGTGATTGCTCGAAGCCCCAGAGCTCCTAAAGACAAAGACATTCGAAAAATCAACTCAAGGGCAATTTCAATACCAGTATTTTATCCCCCCCCCCCCCCAAAAAAAAAAAAAAAAAAAATCACTAAGATTACGTAATACATCAAAGTAAATAGGATAGGGACGAAAAAAAAAATTTCGCCAAACCTTCAAAAATCGCTTAGTAAGGGGTTTTGGGGTCCAGTTTCACTCCATAATTCCATGTGACAAGCAAAGAAAAAAAAAAAAAAGGTCTTCACTCCAAAAGGGGGGGAACAATCGCCAAAATGGCGGATGGTCTATGGTAAAAATTCATACTGCTCTTCCAAAAGGGGGGGGGGGGCACGGGCCGGCTGTGCCCCCCCCCCTGGATCCGCCAATGGGCTATCGTGTCATGGTACCTCGATGTGTTTGTATTGCAATATACCTGACGAATAAAAATCAATCAATCAATCAATTATACAACGTTTTCCAGTCGTTATGTATTATGTCTTGTTATTGGTAAATAAATATAATCATATCATGCAGAAGACATATCGCGTCGCATAGGCCTACTACTTACAGACCTGTTAGGAATAAGGAAGAACAAGCACATTCTTTAATAGCCTATTATCATTAAATTGATATCGGATGCTATAAACTTTAGTATTGTCTAAACGTCTTCCCAGTGTCAGCACATTACAGGTTAGGAATATTTTTCTTCGGAAACAACACAAACAGATGGAGAAGAATCACAGGAAAATAATTTACATGGACCCCTGGCACGGGGGTCACTTTTTCTGCACTATATCCACCCTGTCTATAATGAGCACATTTGGAGAGTCACTTCTTATATATCCTATATACAGGGGCCATTTTGTGACATTTTCAGAGGGTCAGTGGCGTATCTTGGGGATTATTTCTGTTGTTTTAAGTATTCTTTTATTAAATTCTTTTCAGTGACAGAAATATTCATAAAAGGGAGAAAGAAAAAAAAAAAAAGGAAAAATGAAATATAAGAGAGAGAGAAAAAAAAGAAAGAGATAGACACACCCACACATCCCTACACAATACTTCAACTCTTCCTGTCTCAAATTTTGAACCCTATAAAAAAGTTATTAAAAACATATTATTCATAGTATTCTGGGGCGCGTAATTATGAGATCCTGAAATAAAATATTAATGCAGGGAGCAAAGGGAGCTAGCTTTAGAAAATTAGAAAAGTTATAATCCATCAATTAAGACTAGGAAAATGCAAATTAAATTACTATTTATACATATGTAACCAACATGAAAATGGTTTTTGTACATATTGTAATGTCTCAGAAACAATAGAACATTCTTTCTTCAATGTAAGAAATACGAAAGAGAAAGAAGAACAATGCAAAGAAGACTTAGATTATAGTTAAGTTGGATTTGGTGAAATTATTGGGAAGAGATGCGAATTTTAGAGTCATCTTGAATTATATTAAAACAACAAAAAGATTTGAATAGCTATTTTACTGCTCCATATTAGCATATTCTTACATTTCCAATATGGAATATAGTCTGGAGAGTATGTTATCCTCAATGTAAGGTTGTAGTTAGATCGCCCAAAAGAGAGTAAAAGGGGTGTAATTTGTTGTTGTTTTTTTCTCAATATATTGTGAGATGAAGTGTAATAATTGACATATATTAAAGAAAACAAAAATATACTTTGAACCGAAAAACTGTTTTCGCCACATATAGTCTTACAGTAAATCGGATACTGGGGCCAGTAAAACATTCTTATTGGTCAACGGTTGGAGAAGGCCTCCTTCGCGGCTGGCGATTAGTTGTGGGTGGCAAGGACAGCGGCCCATGCACCCCTTGTGGGTTGCACATAAGAGGCCAAAAGACAGATGTCCATGCACCCCTTCTAGTTCACCAGTTACTCAGTTATTCGAGGAGCTGAGACTACTAGTGGGCACACAAATAAACTGTCCCCTTTTTGTATTATATATATTTGTATAAATACGTAGCCATGGACATGCGTAGATTATAAATTAAATTATAATTGTACCTTACACTATAGAAATAGTGCAATAAATCGAAAAAATATAAAAAAGGAATTCGACTCGTCATTATCCTCATTATTTTGGGTACGAAAGTTTGATTACAATAATGCACAATTAATGGTGATGGGAAACTAATTTTGCACTTCGCAGAGGCAGGTGAGCCAGTTCAAACCCGAAGACATTGGCCGGGAAAAGCGAACCCACCTCAACAAAGTGGACATCACAAAGATGAGGCCAAATAAGTAATATGGAACGTCAGTGGCGCAGATAATCTATGAAGATTGAAGAGCGCCATCAAACTCCAACAACAACAACATGGGTTAACTTCATGTATAGGCTTGACGACCTCCATAATTTTTTAGAAGATAAGGGCGAATTTTTATGAATTAAACGGGGTCACGTTGTAATATTACACGAAAGGCCCCCTTCGAAAATGAAATAGACACTTGTTACCGTATAGGAGAACGATAATGCTTACAAAGGGGCACATTCTGTGTTTGTTGGAGGCTTTGTTCCTGTTCACGATCCTGCTCCGGCTCTTGATTTCGGATGAAGGGAGGAGTCTTTTGGATGCAATGGATAAAATATGTCAATTAAGAAGGATAAGCGGATTGAACTTCATTCCCTCTCAAGGGACATTGCTTTTGTCATTGGTTGTCTGCAGATTCTCAGGCTTATTGCAAGTCACGGAGTGCGGAGGAGCGCTCATGGATTGGGGTGGAGAAGTGGGGTTTTTTCGCACTTTGGGGGGGGGGGGGGGGGGGGGGGGCCTGGAAGGGGTGAGGTATTGCGTTGCGGGATGTGCGGGTGTGTCTATCCCACAGAACTCCTAAAGACGTCTTTAGGAGTTCTGTGGTCTATCCCTTTCTTTCTTTCTTTTTTTTTTACTTTCTAATGTATTTCATTTTTCTTTTTGTTCTTTTGTTCCTTTTTTCTCCTTTTTATCTTTTTTAAATTTGTCTCTCAGTGAAGAAAAAACACCTACAAGGAACAGTTTTATTTTCAAGGTATATTTTCAGTTGTATAAATTCTTTGTTCTTCGATTTGATTTGATTTGAATTTATTCGTCAGGTATATTGCAATACAAACATAACCAGGTACCATGACAGGATAGCCCATGAAAGCCGAAATGGCTTATTTCCAATGGGGTCCTTATACCTAAATAACTGATTAAAAAATACACTAAGAAAACACATTAGTACGGCTACAAGACTTTCGTACACGTACGACAAGTAATAAGAATGTACTAAAGTAGCAAAATAAAACATAACATTTTTATAAAGTAGGCGAAGATTACATAAATGTGAAAACAAGACTTACTCAACGGAAAAAACTATATACAGAAAATCATAATGAAACTATGAATGTATGCATTTTTCCAGATACGTAAAGGTATATTTTCAGTTGTATATCTATAAGATTCAAGTAAGCTGAGATTTATGAATTACAAGTGCGTGTATAATTATTTGTTCTTTCATGAATGTATACATTTTTCTGAATTTACTGAATTGTAAATTGTAAAAGTTTCTGTTCATTTATTCATGATTGTAATATTTCTATTTTTGTATATCGGACTGTTGGTTTCACTGAAAAGAAATGAATAAAAGAATACATTGTGTATACATTGTGTGGTTGTGTGTGTGTGGTTGCGTGCGTGGGTGTGTGTGCGATTGTACCAACAGAGGTGTACTTGTGTGACTAATTGGACAGTCAAACACAATAGATGCCTTTATTCCGTCAGGCTTGTGTGGCTTTTTTGCTGCTTGTGTGGCTATTTGAACAATAGAGAGAACAAAGGGAAAGACACACAAGTATACCTGCGTGCGTTTGTTTAGCATTATGTCCGAGGACATTTTCGGACAGAGAACAAAAAAAAAATCATGACAACAATGGTCCTCGGAAGCCGGACAATAGTCCTCGAACGCCGAACAATGAATTTATGCCTTATTCCGTCGACTGTCCGAGGACGAGTAACAATAGAGGAACAATAGTTGTCCTCGGAAGTAAAGCCATGTAAACCTGTGTGAGTATGTGTGTGTGTGTGTGTGTGTGTTATAATAAGTTAAGTCTACATCTAAAAAATGGACTTATTTTGAATGTTGGATGGAAGGAGGACATACAAGATAATATTACAAACGGCTTAAAAAAATTAGTCATTGTTACAATTGCCCTATATACTTTAATTCGTCACCTATGATTTTAATCTATACCTTGTTCAGTTAGTTGTACTATGGTTTATTTATGAATGGCATGCTATGGAATTATATTATTTGTATTGTCTATTGCCATGTTGAATTATATTGTGTAATCAATGCTTAATTTGTAATATTCATTTTGAAAATCTGAATCAAGGAATAAAAAAATTATGAAAAGAAAAAAAAAGTGTGTGTGTGTGTGACGTGTCACAATATTGTCATAGGTCCATCCGTATATAGGCATTTTGCTCCATTCCAAACCATCATCACATCTTTCCTTGCCCGAAACTTTGCCATAAAGAAAGTTTGCTAATTTACTCATTTGGTTGATTGATTGGTTGTTTGATTGTTGTTGTTTTATAATAAACATTCACTTAGAGTATAGAAACATTTTTAGCAATTGAATTTTACCCATTAAGGTTAAGTCTCTCTGTTTCCACCATGAAAGAGATTTTTATATTTTACTTAGAATTTCATTATAGTTCATACTCTCTTTTACCTGTGTATATCTAAACTGAAAAATACTGCTAATGGTTTTTATAAATGATACTACTTTTCCGAAAGGGAAACCTGTGCTTTCCTGACTAGAACCTATAGTAACAACATATGTCTTTTCTTTTTTCATTTTCAGTCCAGATACTCTTCCAAAATTTTCAAATATTATTTCCAATCGTTTCATTGATTCAATATTTTGAACAAAAAGAGTGATATCATCCGCATAAAGTAGGCCTACCTGTTTCACCCTTGTGCATGCCTCCAAATTGCAAACCTAAGACCAAATCATTTCGAATCGCGTGAGCAAGGGTTTCAATGCAAAGAATAAACAAGTAGGGAGATAATGGATCTCCTTGTCTTACCCCCCCCCCCCATCGATCTTTGCAACTTGAATAATTGGGGAAACTGCCCCTCTACCCCCTTCCCCCCCCCCCCCCAATCTTCCGGTGCCGATGACTCCAAGCCCTCTTCATGCACACTGAGCACTGCGCGCGCTTCCCGTTAGCAGCTGCACAGATCTAAAGTGTATGAATGATAAGACTATAATGTGGGCGGAGCTGGAAAGGTCCAGCTGTTGCATCAAAATAATCCTCACACTCGACTCACAGCCAGACAGACCAGGACCGGCCTTTGTAAACATGCAGAAGCGAAGAAGTGTCTGCGTCGTCGGCGCTGGTGTTATTGGTCTCTCATCAGCTGTTAATATCATTGAAACAGTTCCGAATGTAGAGGTAACTTTGATAGCTCAACATTTCAATGAAGATGTTACATCCTGTGTATCTGGTGGCTTATGGAACCCTCGAGATGTGCCTCTCAATAAAACACCCGTCAAGCTCCTGCAGTAAGTACTGTCCATGCAAGTACACACTAAAGCACCCCCATCACAGCCGGCCAGGCCGGGTGCGAATAGGTCTGCAATTCCGGTTAGCAGCCAACAGCAAGTACAGATGCAGAGTATGTGTCTTGGCAGCTCTTGGCAGCTCTTGGCAGCTCTTGGCTGTTGGACTAGAATATTGGGCAGTAACCACTAGCGTACACAAAGGGGGGGGGGGGGGGGGGGGGGCAAAGGTGTAGACTGTCCCCCAAGAAGAACTTTTTTTTTCTTTGCTTGTAAAAGAATTGGACACCATAAAATTTGGTACCCCCCCCCCCACTGAGCGAGTTTTGGAGGACTGGGGGGGGGGGGGGGGGGACTTCTTACTACTCCCCCTCCCCCCCCCCCCCCCCCCCGAGCGAGTTTTGGAGGTCTGGGGGGGGGGGAATTCTCACTACTCCCCCCCCCCCCCCCCCCCCCTGAGCGACATTTGAAGGGCTGGCGAGAAGAAAAAAATATGGATCTCCCTACAAACAGTTTCCGCTCATCATTTCCTTGCAAGTTTTGCCCCTCTTGATGCCAAGGTCCCGGTACGCCCACTGGCAGTAACGTCATGCAGGTAGAATATTGAATCAATCTCATATCAAAATTTAGAAGTCTGTATGTGTATGGCTAGATGGCTTCTTCAGTAACAGTCACAAATTCATCATCGCCATATCCTACTTAACTGGATAGATAATTTAATGACTACTTTATTTTATTTTTCTTTGAATTCTTTAAATTAATTTTAAACAAAGGTAAGTCAAGTGCTTCATGTATCTACAAATCTCTTCTGAGATATATTCTTGAGACTATCGTTATGTAAATGTGTAGAATGTGTTGGAGGAGAGTGACCAAAAAAAAATGTCTGAACACTCATCCTACAAAACAGATTTCTTACTACATTTATTGTTGCTTTTTCTGTTCAGATATTCACACTCGTAAAACCATCATATTTACAAAATGTGTTTAATTTATTACCAGCAAAATTTTCAAATATTGTTTCAAGTAATAGAAAGACACATGGAAATTACTTTTGTTGAGTTCTTCATCAAATGGTTTATCATATTTTTCATCTCTGCATGTTGTGCTTGTATCTATCCCCAGAGTGATATACATTTTGTGACCAACAGTACTTGAAACAGGCATCTTCAGTACGCCTCTTATGAAACATAAAATAATCATGATGAATATGGTTGCTTTGACTGTATTTTTTATTGAAGGAGATGGAGCAGAGAAACTTGGGATCATAGTATACCTTTAGCTTTGAGTCCAGAAGCATCCAGATTTGGAATAGAGTTCCTTCCAGGCTACCGCTTGTATCCTGAGAAAATTCAAGAAGTTGTAAGTTGGTCAGATGTTGATTTGGTATGTTTTAGAAGTTGATTGAAGCTATGATGTTGGTCAAAATCATGAATAGGCCTGGTTGAAAAAATATTTTTCTAGTTGGTCTAAGACAAAATTTGATCAGTTTTCTCTGGGTATCTCATCAAGATTAGGGTTACCTGGTTACAGCCCTATAGCTAGAAGGTCCGATAGTTAGCGGGTCCGATAGACCGACACCCAGTAGATAGAAGGTTCGATAGACCGAATGTACAAGAGGGTCCAATTGACAGACGGTTCTATAGACCGAATCGGCGGAGGGTCCGATAGTCCGAAGGTTCTATAGATCGAATGTCCAACGGGTCCGATAGTCAGAAGGTCCGATAGACAGAAGGTTCTATAGACCGAATCGGCAAAAGGGTCCGATAGTCCGAAGGTTCAGTCGGGGTCCGATAGTTAGAAGGTCCGATAGACCGACAATAACGTAAAAACGGTAAAATAAGTGAATACAATAAGTTTTTAATAGTTTTATCTCATAAAAGGAAAAGGGTAATGCCTTATTCTTTTCTATGTGTATTGTAATAAACCGATGCACTAGGTCTGTAAGCCCACCCTCCCCCCCCCCCAAAAAAAATGGGGAACTTATTTTAAAGTTTTGATTTATACATTTTCAACATGTTAAAATTATTTTTATCAGAGCATCATCATCATCACCGTGGGGCGGGGGTGGTCCACCCATGCAGCTCAGCCCCCCCCCCCCCCCCGGTTAAGTTTGCCACTAAACCGATGTATTGGCAATGGGGAACGCTGACCATTGTTTGAAACATGGAAATCTAATTATATGGTGCACACTAAAGCCCCGAAGCATTTTTTTCTAGTGGAGCAAGCTGAGGAAAGGGCATCCCCTTCAAACACAAGTGTTATTTTTTAAACAAAGAAATCTTATGGGGGAACACTTTATAGTTGAATTTTCATTAAATGTAACAAAAGATAAGATTCTGACAACAAAAGATTCTGCCCGATAAAAATGAAATTGTTTCATTTAGGCCCTACCACCTTCTTGGGAGGGGGCTTTTCCATTAAAAAAAATTTTTTTTAAGGGTTGTCAGGTGATATTTTCCTACCAGCTATGATGTCAGCTTTTATACTTTTTGAATGTTCACTGACTACACCCATACTACTACCTTGTGGCAAATTTTAGTCTGTGGGCTCTGTCGGGTAAATTATACCATTTTTTTTTTTGGGGGGGGGTGCGGGAATTCGAGAATAGTCGGATACCTCACTGCCCGAATATTATGATATTCGGGCATCTTGTTGCTGCAGGCCTAGTTTCTTGATTGTATGAGCGAGCAAAGCGAGCGAAGCGAGCGAACGAGAGAGAGAGAGAGAGAAAAAAAAAATTGTATCCTGAGAATAGGTTCTATCGTATTGTTATTCTGTTCTCACAATCTGTGTAACATGTTATCGGCATCTTCCATTCTCACATTCGGAAGAGACGATTGGTCACAGGCCATTATTTCTGAAAATTCATCTCTTTAGCCCCTTTAGGTCAATTTGCCGCACGATTCTTTTCAGTTATGTTGCTAACATTCTTTGATTCTACCATTAGCTAGAGATTCAAGATGCAAACCAAATAACTTCCATAAGAATATGACTTATTAATATAATTGGCATTGGTTTATACATAAATATGGCGATTATATTAATAACTAATTAATATCAATAATGAAAATATAATGGGCATTGGTAAATAACCCTAATAATGCTAGTGATCAAAGTTTTTGAATTTTTGTTTTCTTCTCTTCTCTTTTCCGATTTCTTCTTTTCTTTTTCTCTTCTTTTCATTTCTTTTCTTTTCTTCGTTCCTTTTCAACCTCTTCCTTTTTTGCTTTTTCTTTGGTTGGAATGCCCCCACTTATTTTAACCACTTATTTTTTACCCACTTATCATTTTATCCACTATTTTTACCCTTTTTACGTATTTATTGTCGGTCTATCGGACCTTCTAACTATCGGACCCCTACTGAACCTTGGGACTATCGGACCCTTTTGCCGATTCGGTCTACAGAACCTTCTGTCTAATGGACCCTCTCGTACATTCGGTATATCGAACCTTCTATCTATCGGACCTTCTGACTATCGGACCCGTTGGTCATTCGATCTATAGAACCTTCGGACTATCGGACCCTCCTGCCGATTCGGTCTATAGAACCTTCTGTCTACTGGACCCTCTCGTACATTCGGTCTATCGAACCTTCTATCTATTGGCTGTCGGTCTATCGGACCCGCTAACTATCGGACCTTCTAGCTATAGGGATGACCCCATCTGTCCAGCCAGACAAATCTGTTTTCCCTTTACATAAATACAATGTTCTCCTTTGGGAATTTCTAACTTTTATAATGTTACAATTTTCATGTGATTTGTAAGTACTGAAGCAATTTCACCTGTTACATTATTCAAGGTTATGGAAATCAGCTATACCATTGGTGATGGATAAATCCTTAAAAAGTACACACTAATCATTTGATGTCTAAAAAATATAGGCTATACACGTTGACTGAATGACCTACACATTTTATATCCAAACGTTTGAAAATGAAGAAAATCTATATTTTATCCCATGCATCGACTCACCAAATCGTACCCTAACCTGAATAATATAAAGTAAAGATGATTATAAACGGAGTTTTAATTCTTTCGAGTGAAAGTTAATGTGGTTTGAAAAACTTTGAGTTTTAAAAGGTAATCCTGAATTCTTCAAATCATGAAACCAAATTGAAAGCTTTCTGTGTTTTGATTTCTCTTCTTCATATCTGTTTTGATTTCTCTTCTTCATATCTGTTTTGATTTCTCTTCTTCATATCTGATTCAGGAATAAGAGCATTCTGATATTCATAAATCATTTTGACATGTCTTTCATATTTATAAGGAGGATCCATGGTGGAAAGATGATGTCATAGGATACCGCAGAGTTCCTCAAAAAGAAATTCAACAACTCTTTGCACCAACCTTCCAGTAAGTTCTTCTTTCTTTATCCACTTGAAATTTGGTCAATAACAGGGTATACTTTTCAGAAGACAATATAGCTTCTTTGAAAATACATGAATATTATTTAGCTTTGCTTTCTTAGACTACAAGCAAAATTTGATTTCAGTAAATCCAGTAGGTTCTTCTGTAATTTTTATCACATCCGGCCAGAACATATTACTGGCCCGGTATATAAATTATTTTTTACCTCTCGTTTGTAAAATATTTCACTTTAGGAGGTGAAATCTTGCCAGCATCTTATACTTAGTATTACCAGTATCTTGCTATTTACCGGTATCAACAAAAATAAAAAAAATCTGACGAAAAGTTTTAGAAGGAGTACCAAAACTAAATATTAACTTTGAGTAGTTCATAAGTTTTCTTTTATTGTTCTACAATTTGTTTTCATTGTATCATGTTATGAAATATAAGGCTCTTTCATATGAATTTTATAATACTGAAAAGACCATCCCTTGTATAGAACACAAAATCAATGTATAAGTAAATAGTTATGATATAATTCTATCTACCGGTAGCAAATTTTTGTTTTATTATATTTTCACAGGGATGGCTATTCGTACATGACTATTATCACCAATTGCCTAATCTACCTGCCATATCTTCTGAAACGGTAATGTGACCTGCTTCCATCTCTACTGAAATATCATTTACGTTAGAAAGGTCATTTATTTTGAGTCTGTACATTAAGACTAATATGGTATTAAACTATCAAATCCCATTCAATCCTCTAATTATTAAGTACCGTAATGTCACCAGTCGTGGAGGGGTTTGACAGTTTTAGATTCATAATTTTCAGAAAATACCACGGTTGTTGAGGAATCACCCATTATTCGATGCCGAAAATGCTTGTGAATGAAATCCATCTGAAATATTGCATCTTGCTTCTACGGCGCGAACGTTACTGTGGCGCTTCTGCGGTACTTCTGCTGCTCCAGTGTCGCCGCACTTTGCACCAGGGGTGGCGCACCCTTCGCAAATGATATCGCGAAGGAAGGATTAATCTAAGATAAATCACTCTGTTGTAAAAATATTCACTGAGTACACGGCGCGCTACTTAAACCATACGCAGGAAGCTATCTAGCTATCGCGTCGTCTTTGGGGGATTGTGCGCACTAGTATAATGCGCTTGTCGGGATGCTACGTCATGATTTGTGTGTTGTAGGAATGGCGCGTCAAGACTGGAACATAGGCATTCTCGGTAAGACAGCTCAATTTGAAGAAAAATATTTCCAAAGTATGTTTTATGTAAAAAAATTGTCTGGCCAACATCTATGGAACTTAAGCTCTGTTACATCGAAAACAGAAAATATGATACATATTATTTATTTTGTTTCAGTCTGCTAAAGAGGAAGTTCTTGTTTTACAAAAAAAATAGCAGAACATAATAAAGCCCCATGGATAATTCTCTTTGGAAACAAACTTTTCCTGCCATCATTTTTTGCGCGATCGGCTTTGAGCGAAACGCCGCATAGTTGTTCCTTATTTATATTGGTAAAATATCTGCTAGTCAGTCGCATCCATTCATTTCGCTCTGGTGAGAGTAGGGCAGTTGACACAGGGCGTTGCAGCAATGAAGCTGTATTACAAGGGCGCGCCGTGACTGGTGCCATTACGGTATAGTACCTCTTTATATTGCAGTTATAAAGTGCTTCACAGTTTGTGTGTACTTTGCAGAAGTGGCCATTTCTTTCACACTTCCATCAATCATATGTTTTTTGAATTTTTTAAAATGCAGTTTTCGACAAAAGGGAGGAAAAGTTATACAGAGGAAGGTCGGCAGTTTAGGAGAGGTCAGTAGTGCGTATCATTTCCCTTTATAGTATCTATGCAATTTTCTGTGTAGTCTACATTTAAAATGTCATTCCACATGTCAATTACTATTTCCCTCCATTGTGTAATAATGGCCCTGAAATTTTATCTGTGCACATGTATGGTTGCAGAGTAAGTGTTATTGCTTCTGACCATAACATTATAACAAAACAAAACTTTTCTTTCCATTAATTGATTGATCATAAAGAGAAAGATCTCTTAGGATTTATTGATCAGTAAGAGTCCATCATGAATGCTTGTCTAATAGTGAAAACACTGTACTTTATTTTGTGTAAATTTTGACAGGGTTAGCAGCATTACATTGTAACGTAGATCCAATCCCTCAGTTTTAATTGGTCACATTCATCATCGGATAAGAGGATTGCTATCTAAAATTTAAGAAGTTCCAACAGTAGTAAGCTGTGTTCACACATGCCATGGACACATAGTCGCTAGTAACTGACTGAAAAAACTACTCTGCAACAAAATATGAGTGTACTTCACATTTTTATATCTTATAACACACATGTCAGTAAGTGTACTAATAGGGTCCTTTGTTCCCTGCAGCACTTTTTGTCACCACCACTTGTCATTTATTTCCCATAAAATGGTTTAGTTTGCCATGGCATTTTTTTTCTCTGTGGTTTACTGAGTCATTTGTAAATGAGACTTTATGGTGATAGCATTAGGGCTGTCATCGGCACTGATTTTCTCTGTTGATACAACTTGTCAATACAACTTTCCTAATGTCAGCACTGTATCAACATGAACTTCTGATTCTTGAGGTCAATCAAACACATTATTCTGATTTATTACATTGAATGTGTAAAACAATATCAAAACTGACATGAAAATTTGCTGTGCATGATGAAATGCTAGGTGAAAGTAAACGGCTCTATCTTCATGAATAAAATGAAGTTTCCTAAATGTATCTGCAGAAAATATGCTTCACCATGACATTGACATTTGTTGCTAGATAATGATGTGATTCGTCATATATAGTACTCTCTGACATCCGAGATTGGCTTTGTCAAAATCCTAAAACCCTGCTGGAAAAGGAACTCTTCACAAAGAAAAAACATTTATTTGTTTGGTTCCAATTTTCTTCTGTCAACATGCGCATAACTGTTGACACTAGGACTGTCTATGATGGACTATATCTTAGAATGGATTTTATGATTCATATTTTGTGTTTTGTTGTGATCTGTTTGAAATTCTTTATCAGTTTTCAGGTGTTTATGATGTTGTAGTGAACTGCTCAGGATTGGGGGCCAAGTTTCTGGTGCAAGATGATGCTGTCGAACCATTACGAGGTCAAATTATTCGTGTGAGTGAAAATCGTAAGGTATTTTAGATAGAATGATATTCATGAAAGGTATTCATGCATCATCAATGGGAACACAGCCGGAGGGCATGACAGCCAAAAAGAAAATGTTGTAAAGCCTTGTAAGATAATGGTATTTCAGTCTTTTTATTTGAGGCTCCTTTCAACTTTGACCTCAAAGTGAATGGTAATACAAGGATGTTTATACTCCAAACACATACGTATATGTACATCCTCTGCTGTGCTCAGATATATGCAAAGTGTATTTATTGTTGACCATTATAAAATTTATTTTTAAAGGGGAAGGGTAGGAAGGGGAGTATTTATTAGGTGATCTGTCGTACATCGACAGATCACCTCTTAATTTCGTCAAGATTTTTCTTCTTTATTTATTATTATTATTTATTATTAGGTGATCTGTCGTACATCGACAGATCACCTCTTAATTTCGTCAAGATTTTTCTTCTTTATTTATTATTATTTATTATTTATTAGGTGATCTGTCGTACATCGACAGATCACCTCTTAATTTCGTCAAGATTTTTCTTCTTTATTTATTTATTTATTATTTATTCTTTATTTATTTTTATTTTTCGCCCCTTTTCTTGTTACCATGATTCCTCAAAAAGTTCATTCTCAATTTTCTTCAAATTTTCGTCACTTATCAGACTTGTTAATGTCAAGATGTGGCATCTTATTCAAGGTCATCAGGTTATCATGACGTCATCAAGACGCCATTTTGTAAATTTACAAGATCGATTATATCTTCATAATCGATCATCAAAAATCAACTATATTTACATCACATAAACTTCACATGACGGGTCATCAGGTCATGTCCTCACAGGTCATCTAGAGGTCAGGACGTACGCGTACGCGCGCGTCAAAATTTTAAAATGCTCAAAATCACGTAGGATCAAGTCTGCACACGTTTCAGGTCAGTTTGAGCATTTCAAAAATGTCCGTGCGTAAGCGTCCGCGCGCGCGTTTTACGCGCGCACAAATCGTAAATAACGTTAGAACGCTGTTTTTTTTATTGATTTGCAATCCTGACACTTTTCTTCATCATTTCCATCAATTTGAATCAATTTCAATCAATAATAAGGTCGTACGGGCGCGTCAAAGTTCGAAATCCGTGCGCGCGTCTATGGCGAAAATAACGTAAAAACGTGCAAAAACATGCCTCTACAAAATTCATTGTAGCTCGTTAGATAGTCCGTTGACCCCCAAATTTTTTGTCATCATCAGGTAGGGTATGAATCATAGATTTCATTTCATGTATCATTTCATCCATATAAACATTATGACGTCATCAAAATGGCACCAGAAGTCAAAATTTCCATTTTTCATGTTTTGACGTCATCACATTTATGCAAATTTGGCTCTAGATTCGTAATTATTGGTCGTTTTTCTCCCAAATTTTGATATGTTATAGCTGCAACAATTCTCTACGAGACATCTTGCCACCATTATTCATTTTGATGACGTCATCACACTGAAATCTTCAATTAAAGACGACATGTCAAATTTTTCCCTATTTGCGTGTTATGTCTATGGAAGATGATTTTTTTTCGAATCATGAATCTACATGACATCGTTCTCTGAGCAGTATCTCAGTTATTTTTGGTCTATTTCCTTCCAGATTTTAATATGTTGTAGCTGAGACTATAAGCTTTTATTAGTAAGCCCTCCAATTTTTGATCAGATGTCGGGATCATGCCCAATTTTTCAGTACCAAATGGGATTTGAGAATCACGTTTTTCGTTTACGTGTTATCTCTATGGGAAATATTTTGGTCTATCGGTAAAGCACATGACTACCATGGTCAAGGTACCTGGTTCGATCCCCGGGGCCGATTTTTTTTTTTTTTTTTTTTTTGCTTCTTTTTACTTGTCATTTTACCATCCTCTACGACTATTATAACATAAACAATCACAAACCAAGTAATAAAATGCCTTATTTTGCATGTTATGTCTATTGCAAAGTGCTGTGCAGTGGTTTATGTATATCCCTATGGAAAATCTGTTTCACTGACGTGTATTAAAGCTATCCTACAATATCATTAGTCCTATTAGATACCACAATTTCTCAAAATTGGCTTAGTCAATTATCTTAATTATCTTATTGTGACGTCATCTAGACGCCATTTTCTACAAATCAACTTATGGTCGTATCTTCATAACGAAATGTGATTTCTCGTTCATATTTGGCATGGTTAACGTCACTGTCATTGCAGTCATGATCCTTACCATTATCCCCATCATTATCATCATTATCATTATCATCATTATATCATCAATCATCTTCAAAATCACCAACACCATAATCATCATGAATATCATTATCATCACCATCATTATATTATCATCTTCATCATCATCACCATTATCATCATCACCGTAATCTTTTTACAATGACCGTTTCACACATTTTGCTACATTCCTGTCCTCAAGAAGCATCTCCATTCATGGCATTCTTGACTTCCTATCTTCAGTTTAGCATTTCCCCATTATTATGATCATCCTGATTACAATCATGATCGTACAAAGTGAAAGACAGATCACCTAATTCGTCATGACGAATTAAACTCTAGTTTATTTTTATTTTTCGCCCATTTTCTTGTTACCATGATTTCTCAAAAAGTTCATTCTCAATTTTCTTCAAATTTTCGTCACTTATCAGACTTGTTAATGTCAAGATGTGGCATCTCATTCAAGGTCATCAGTTTATCATGACGTCATCCAGGCGCCATTTTGTAAAATCACATTATCAATCATATCAACATAACTGATCATCAAAAATCAAAAATATTAAATACACATAAACTTCAGGTCAAGGGTCAACATAAAATGTCATCAAAATCCGCGCGCACATCATGACGCGCACGTACGCGCGCGTCAAAATTTAGAAATGCTCAAAATCACTTTTTAATCAAATTAGAGTATTGTTCAGGACATTTTAAGCATTTTAAAATTTTCCGTCCGTGCGCGTCCGCGCGCGCGTTATGCGCGCGTGCAGCACGTACAGAACGTAAAAACGCCGTTTTTTCGCATGGTTTGTCTTCCAGACATTTTTCTTGATCATTTCCATCAACTTGGAATCAATTTCGATCAATAATAAGGTCGTACGGGCGCGTCAAAGTCCAAAATCCGTGCGCGCGTCTATGGCGAAAATAACGTAAAAACGTGCAAAAACATGCCTCTACATAATTCATTGTAGCTCGTTAGATAGTCCGTTGACCCCCAAATTTTTTGTCATCATCAGGTAGGGTATGAATCATAGATTTCATTTCATGTATCATTTCATCCATATAAACATTATGACGTCATCAAAATGGCACCAGAAGTCAAAATTTCCATTTTTCATGTTTTGACGTCATCACATTTATGCAAATTTGGCTCTAGATTCGTAATTATTGGTCGTTTTTCTCCCAAATTTTGATATGTTATAGCTGCAACAATTCTCTACCAGACATCTTGCCACCATTATTCATTTTGATGACGTCATCACACTGAAATCTTCAATTAAAGACGACATGTCAAATTTTTCCCTATTTGCGTGTTATGTCTATGGAAGATGATATTTTTTCGAATCATGAATCTACATGACATCGTTCTCTGAGCAGTATCTCAGTTATTTTTGGTCTATTTCCTTCCAGATTTTAATATGTTGTAGCTGAGACTATAAGCTTTTATTAGTAAGCCCTTCAATTTTTGATCAGATGTCGGGATCATGCCCAATTTTTCAGTACCAAATGGGATTTGAGAATCACGTTTTTCGTTTACGTGTTATCTCTATGGGAAATATTTTGGTCTATCGGTAAAGCACATGACTACCATGGTCAAGGTACCTGGTTCGATCCCCGGGGCCGATTTTTTTTTTTTTTTTTTTTTTGCTTCTTTTTACTTGTCATTTTACCATCCTCTACGACTATTATAACATAAACAATCACAAACCAAGTAATAAAATGCCTTATTTTGCATGTTATGTCTATTGCAAAGTGCTGTGCAGTGGTTTATGTATATCCCTCTGGAAAATCTGTTTCACTGACGTGTATTAAAGCTATCCTACAATATCATTAGTCCTATTAGATATCACAATTTCTCAAAATTGGCTTAGTCAATTATCTTAATTATCTTATTGTGACGTCATCTAGACGCCATTTTCTACAAATCAACTTATGGTCGTATCTTCATAACGAAATGTGATTTCTCGTTCATATTTGGCATGGTTAAGGTCACTGTCATTGCAGTCATGATAATTACCATTATCCCCATCATTATCATCATTATCATTATCATCATTATATCATCAATCATCTTCAAAATCACCAACACCATAATCATCATGAATATCACATCATCAATAATCATCATTATCATCACCATCATTATATCATCATAATCATTATAACCATCATCATTATATTATCATCTTCATCATCATCACCATTATCATCATCACCGTAATCTTTTTACAATGACCGTTTCACACATTTTGCTACATTCCTGTCCTCAAGAAGCATCTCCATTCATGGCATTCTTGACTTCCTATCTTCAGTTTAGCATTTCCCCATTATTATGATCATCCTGATTACAATCATGATCGTACAAAGTGAAAGACAGATCACCTAATTCGTCATGACGAATTAAACTCTAGTTAGGTGATCTGTCGTACATCGACAGATCACCTCTTAATTTCGTCAAGATTTTTCTTCTTTATTTATTATTATTTATTTATTTTTATTTTTCGCCCATTTTCTTGTTACCATGATTTCTCAAAAAGTTCATTCTCAATTTTCTTCAAATTTTCGTCACTTATCAGACTTGTTAATGTCAAGATGTGGCATCTCATTCAAGGTCATCAGTTTATCATGACGTCATCCAGGCGCCATTTTGTAAAATCACATTATCAATCATATCAACATAACTGATCATCAAAAATCAAAAATATTAAATACACATAAACTTCAGGTCAAGGGTCAACATAAAATGTCATCAAAATCCGCGCGCACATCATGACGCGCACGTACGCGCGCGTCAAAATTTAGAAATGCTCAAAATCACTTTTTAATCAAATTAGAGTATTGTTCAGGACATTTTAAGCATTTTAAAATTTTCCGTACGTGCGCGTCCGCGCGCGCGTTATGCGCGCGTGCAGCACGTACAGAACGTAAAAACGCCGTTTTTTCGCATGGTTTGTCTTCCAGACATTTTTCTTGATCATTTCCATCAACTTGGAATCAATTTCGATCAATAATAAGGTCGTACGGGCGCGTCAAAGTCCAAAATCCGTGCGCGCGTCTATGGCGAAAATAACGTAAAAACGTGCAAAAACATGCCTCTACATAATTCATTGTAGCTCGTTAGATAGTCCGTTGACCCCCAAATTTTTTGTCATCATCAGGTAGGGTATGAATCATAGATTTCATTTCATGTATCATTTCATCCATATAAACATTATGACGTCATCAAAATGGCACCAGAAGTCAAAATTTCCATTTTTCATGTTTTGACGTCATCACATTTATGCAAATTTGGCTCTAGATTCGTAATTATTGGTCGTTTTTCTCCCAAATTTTGATATGTTATAGCTGCAACAATTCTCTACCAGACATCTTGCCACCATTATTCATTTTGATGACGTCATCACACTGAAATCTTCAATTAAAGACGACATGTCAAATTTTTCCCTATTTGCGTGTTATGTCTATGGAAGATGATATTTTTTCGAATCATGAATCTACATGACATCGTTCTCTGAGCAGTATCTCAGTTATTTTTGGTCTATTTCCTTCCAGATTTTAATATGTTGTAGCTGAGACTATAAGCTTTTATTAGTAAGCCCTTCAATTTTTGATCAGATGTCGGGATCATGCCCAATTTTTCAGTACCAAATGGGATTTGAGAATCACGTTTTTCGTTTACGTGTTATCTCTATGGGAAATATTTTGGTCTATCGGTAAAGCACATGACTACCATGGTCAAGGTACCTGGTTCGATCCCCGGGGCCGATTTTTTTTTTTTTTTTTTTTGCTTCTTTTTACTTGTCATTTTACCATCCTCTACGACTATTATAACATAAACAATCACAAACCAAGTAATAAAATGCCTTATTTTGCATGTTATGTCTATTGCAAAGTGCTGTGCAGTGGTTTATGTATATCCCTCTGGAAAATCTGTTTCACTGACGTGTATTAAAGCTATCCTACAATATCATTAGTCCTATTAGATATCACAATTTCTCAAAATTGGCTTAGTCAATTATCTTAATTATCTTATTGTGACGTCATCTAGACGCCATTTTCTACAAATCAACTTATGGTCGTATCTTCATAACGAAATGTGATTTCTCGTTCATATTTGGCATGGTTAAGGTCACTGTCATTGCAGTCATGATAATTACCATTATCCCCATCATTATCATCATTATCATTATCATCATTATATCATCAATCATCTTCAAAATCACCAACACCATAATCATCATGAATATCACATCATCAATAATCATCATTATCATCACCATCATTATATCATCATAATCATTATAACCATCATCATTATATTATCATCTTCATCATCATCACCATTATCATCATCACCGTAATCTTTTTACAATGACCGTTTCACACATTTTGCTACATTCCTGTCCTCAAGAAGCATCTCCATTCATGGCATTCTTGACTTCCTATCTTCAGTTTAGCATTTCCCCATTATTATGATCATCCTGATTACAATCATGATCGTACAAAGTGAAAGACAGATCACCTAATTCGTCATGACGAATTAAACTCTAGTTATTTATTAGGTGATCTGTCGTACATCGACAGATCACCTCTTAATTTCGTCAAGATTTTTCTTCTTTATTTATTATTATTTATTATTTATTTATTTTTATTTTTCGCCCATTTTCTTGTTACCATGATTTCTCAAAAAGTTCATTCTCAATTTTCTTCAAATTTTCGTCACTGATCAGACATGTTAATGTTAAGATGTGGCATCTCATTCAAGGTCATCAGTTTATCATGACGTCATCAAGACGCCATTTTGTAAATTTACAAGATCGATTATATCTTCATAATCGATCATCAAAAATCAACTATATTTACATCACATAAACTTCACATGACGGGTCATCAGGTCATGTCCTCACAGGTCATCTAGAGGTCAGGACGTACGCGTACGCGCGCGTCAAAATTTTAAAATGCTCAAAATCACGTAGGATCAAGTCTGCACACGTTTCAGGTCATTTTGAGCATTTCAAAAATGTCCGTGCGTAAGCGTCCGCGCGCGCGTTTTACGCGCGCACAAATCGTAAATAACGTTAGAACGCTGTTTTTTTTATTGATTTGCAATCCTGACACCTTTCTTCATCATTTCCATCAATTTGGAATCAATTTCAATCAATAATAAGATCGTACGGGCGCGTTAAAGTTCGAAATCCGTGCGCGCGTCTATGGCGAAAATAACGTAAAAACGTGCAAAAACATGCCTCTACAAAATTCATTGTAGCTCGTTAGATAGTCCGTTGACCCCCAAATTTTTTGTCATCATCAGGTAGGGTATGAATCATAGATTTCATTTCATGTATCATTTCATCCTTATATACATTATGACGTCATCAAAATGGCGCCTGAAGTCAAAATTTCCATTTTTCATGTTTTGACGTCATCACATTTATGCAAATTTGGCTCTAGATTCGTAATTATTGGTCGTTTTTCTCCCAAATTTTGATATGTTATAGCTGCAACAATTCTCTACGAGACATCCTGCCACCATTATTCATTTTGATGACGTCATCACACTGAAATCTTCAATTAAAGACGACATGTCAAATTTTTCCCTATTTGCGTGTTATGTCTATGGAAGATGATTTTTTTTCGAATCATGAATCTACATGACATCGTTCTCTGAGCAGTATCTCAGTTATTTTTGGTCTATTTCCTTCCAGATTTTAATATGTTGTAGCTGAGACTATAAGCTTTTATTAGTAAGCCCTCCAATTTTTGATCAGATGTCGGGATCATGCCCAATTTTTCAGTACCAAATGGGATTTGAGAATCACGTTTTTCGTTTACGTGTTATCTCTATGGGAAATATTTTGGTCTATCGGTAAAGCACATGACTACCATGGTCAAGGTACCTGGTTCGATCCCCGGGGCCGATTTTTTTTTTTTTTTTTTTGCTTCTTTTTACTTGTCATTTTACCATCCTCTACGACTATTATAACATAAACAATCACAAACCAAGTAATAAAATGCCTTATTTTGCATGTTATGTCTATTGCAAAGTGCTGTGCAGTGGTTTATGTATATCCCTATGGAAAATCTGTTTCACTGACGTGTATTAAAGCTATCCTACAATATCATTAGTCCTATTAGATATCACAATTTCTCAAAATTGGCTTAGTCAATTATCTTAATTATCTTATTGTGACGTCATCTAGACGCCATTTTCTACAAATCAACTTATGGTCGTATCTTCATAACGAAATGTGATTTCTCGTTCATATTTGGCATGGTTAACGTCACTGTCATTGCAGTCATGATCCTTACCATTATCCCCATCATTATCATCATTATCATTATCATCATTATATCATCAATCATCTTCAAAATCACCAACACCATAATCATCATGAATATCATTATCATCACCATCATTATATTATCATCTTCATCATCATCACCATTATCATCATCACCGTAATCTTTTTACAATGACCGTTTCACACATTTTGCTACATTCCTGTCCTCAAGAAGCATCTCCATTCATGGCATTCTTGACTTCCTATCTTCAGTTTAGCATTTCCCCATTATTATGATCATCCTGATTACAATCACGATCGTACAAAGTGAAAGACAGATCACCTAATTCGTCATGACGAATTAAACTCTAGTTTATTTTTATTTTTCGCCCATTTTCTTGTTACCATGATTTCTCAAAAAGTTCATTCTCAATTTTCTTCAAATTTTCGTCACTTATCAGACTTGTTAATGTCAAGATGTGGCATCTCATTCAAGGTCATCAGTTTATCATGACGTCATCCAGGCGCCATTTTGTAAAATCACATTATCAATCATATCAACATAACTGATCATCAAAAATCAAAAATATTAAATACACATAAACTTCAGGTCAAGGGTCAACATAAAATGTCATCAAAATCCGCGCGCACATCATGACGCGCACGTACGCGCGCGTCAAAATTTAGAAATGCTCAAAATCACTTTTTAATCAAATTAGAGTATTGTTCAGGACATTTTAAGCATTTTAAAATTTTCCGTCCGTGCGCGTCCGCGCGCGCGTTATGCGCGCGTGCAGCACGTACAGAACGTAAAAACGCCGTTTTTTCGCATGGTTTGTCTTCCAGACATTTTTCTTGATCATTTCCATCAACTTGGAATCAATTTCGATCAATAATAAGGTCGTACGGGCGCGTCAAAGTCCAAAATCCGTGCGCGCGTCTATGGCGAAAATAACGTAAAAACGTGCAAAAACATGCCTCTACATAATTCATTGTAGCTCGTTAGATAGTCCGTTGACCCCCAAATTTTTTGTCATCATCAGGTAGGGTATGAATCATAGATTTCATTTCATGTATCATTTCATCCATATAAACATTATGACGTCATCAAAATGGCACCAGAAGTCAAAATTTCCATTTTTCATGTTTTGACGTCATCACATTTATGCAAATTTGGCTCTAGATTCGTAATTATTGGTCGTTTTTCTCCCAAATTTTGATATGTTATAGCTGCAACAATTCTCTACCAGACATCTTGCCACCATTATTCATTTTGATGACGTCATCACACTGAAATCTTCAATTAAAGACGACATGTCAAATTTTTCCCTATTTGCGTGTTATGTCTATGGAAGATGATATTTTTTCGAATCATGAATCTACATGACATCGTTCTCTGAGCAGTATCTCAGTTATTTTTGGTCTATTTCCTTCCAGATTTTAATATGTTGTAGCTGAGACTATAAGCTTTTATTAGTAAGCCCTTCAATTTTTGATCAGATGTCGGGATCATGCCCAATTTTTCAGTACCAAATGGGATTTGAGAATCACGTTTTTCGTTTACGTGTTATCTCTATGGGAAATATTTTGGTCTATCGGTAAAGCACATGACTACCATGGTCAAGGTACCTGGTTCGATCCCCGGGGCCGATTTTTTTTTTTTTTTTTTTTGCTTCTTTTTACTTGTCATTTTACCATCCTCTACGACTATTATAACATAAACAATCACAAACCAAGTAATAAAATGCCTTATTTTGCATGTTATGTCTATTGCAAAGTGCTGTGCAGTGGTTTATGTATATCCCTCTGGAAAATCTGTTTCACTGACGTGTATTAAAGCTATCCTACAATATCATTAGTCCTATTAGATATCACAATTTCTCAAAATTGGCTTAGTCAATTATCTTAATTATCTTATTGTGACGTCATCTAGACGCCTTTTTTCTACAAATCAACTTATGGTCGTATCTTCATAACGAAATGTGATTTCTCGTTCATATTTGGCATGGTTAAGGTCACTGTCATTGCAGTCATGATAATTACCATTATCCCCATCATTATCATCATTATCATTATCATCATTATATCATCAATCATCTTCAAAATCACCAACACCATAATCATCATGAATATCACATCATCAATAATCATCATTATCATCACCATCATTATATCATCATAATCATTATAACCATCATCATTATATTATCATCTTCATCATCACCATTATCATCATCACCGTAATCTTTTTACAATGACCGTTTCACACATTTTGCTACATTCCTGTCCTCAAGAAGCATCTCCATTCATGGCATTCTTGACTTCCTATCTTCAGTTTAGCATTTCCCCATTATTATGATCATCCTGATTACAATCATGATCGTACAAAGTGAAAGACAGATCACCTAATTCGTCATGACGAATTAGGTGAAGTGTAGTTTATTTATTTGTTCATTCATGCATTTATTCATTTGTACATGTATATGTAGTTTTATTTATACAGGGTAGAATTGTCAGTTACAAAGCTGTTTTCAAAAGGGCCCTGTGTTGGAGTATAGAATGGGATAAGACATTTGTGTAATTTATCTTGTTATGACTAGCAGTATTTCGTACCATTTCAGGGTAGTGAATCATCTTGTTCCTAATTTTCTGAAAGTCTTCTGGAAAATGAAAATTTTCAGGTCAAAATGAACCTGCAGGACACTGAGTCCAAGATGCAAATGAGCCCATCTCCATTGGGTTAACTACACAATTTATGTTCATTTTACAATAAACCAATAAAAGTTAAGTCTAAGGTGTTTCATTTCATCTAAAGGTTTCTAAAAGCAAATTGAATGAACATAACTTGCAACTTAATAAACTCATCATGTATACTAAAATCTTTTGTATAATGTGTATTGTGCTGGAGAAAAAAAAAAAAGCTTGGACTTTTGCTATATTTCACAAGCCAATTAACCAACCTTTGAAGAAAGCAAAATCTGTGTTAGATTCAATTTTATTACTGTACATTGACTGTGAATCAACAAGGGAGTCACAGCCCTGTCATATACCCAATCTCATAACAAATCACTACCTGTTGAAATACTGCTGTTATTACATCCGATATTCTTTTTATGATACACCTTTATGATACACCTTTACTATTACTGCTCTTTTATGTATACTAATATCAGTTGTGGTCATTAAATCCGGTTTATTTGATACCTTACTGCATTGTTTACATATGTTGATAACATCTTGTTGTATCAGATAGTTTAAAGATGACTTTAAATGATATTTGAAATGTTATCATGCATTGTTAGATCATATTTTGGTGATATCTTTAGGAGGAACAAAGTTTTATTACAGATAATTGAAAGGTGACTGCAATTATGCATTATGTGAATTGCTTATATATTCATAGAGCTTGGCAAAATTTGATTGACCCAATTTTTATGACCTCTTATAAATGCTTGTTTCCGTTGATATAGTTTTAGGTATCTAGTCATCTAACATCCATTCGTCAGTAGAATCAATCTTTTAAATAAAATTTACTACCATAGGCCTTATAATTTGTAATTACATAATAATTTGTTGACCGATTTGACCTGTACCTGATGCAATATTCTTCCCCTGACTTTGATGCATAGATTATATTAGGTGCATTTTCTTCCAGTTTGATGATTTCATTCTTCATCAGGAATATATGCATCACCTGGTGATAGTGAAAAGAATGTTATGTTTAATAATAGCAGTCAAGGCCTGTTCGGATCCCAGCAGATAAAATGTGAAGGAAAGTCTAACCCTCCTGTCTCTGATAATTGATGTGCATGTACTGACTGATTTTTCTATCAAGAACAGTTTTAGAGCTCTTTTTTATAATTTTCTTGAAGCCCCTGTCTCTCTCTTTCTCTTTCCTTCTTCTCTTGATCTCCCTCTCTAACTCTATCTCCTTCTCTGTTTCTCTCTGTCCTATCTACCTTTCAGTCTTCCCCTTTCCCCTTTTTATCTTTCTATATCCCCTTGATCACCCACTCATTATCTCTCACTGTTCATCTCGGTATTTCTATCTCCCCTTCTTCATTCCTCTCTAAGTTCCTTCCTCACTATCTTGCTGTCTCCTCTCTCTCTCTCTCTCTCGCTGCTTGTTTGTATATCTCTCTTTTTGTCTCTCTCCCTCTCTCTCTCTCTCTCTCTCCCTCTGCACTTGAGCCTCTCTTCAATTCTACTACAATATTTGAAGACCTACAATGAATGATCAATTGAATGGTCTCATCTGAACATCAACTCAGAGATTATTTTGAATTAATCCACTCTCCATACCATTATTAAGAATAAAATGACGAGGTGTCAAGCTTGATCATGTACTTATGCTTTTATTTTCAGGTTCAAGCTCCAATGCAACATTTCTTTGTTCTGTACACTCTCCTGCCTGGGATGAAAGGATGGGGTGATAGATCATTCTATGTGTTTCCAAGGTATTAAGAAAATGGCCATGAGAATCATAATTTATGTCAAGGCTCTTTATATTATGTCTTACCGTCACATTAACTTTTTAAAGATATGAAAAAGTTTTTAAAATAATGATTCATTTAGCCTTATTCACCTTTTTTCATATTACCTATATTATTTACTCCTTTATACATCCCATCAATTATATTTTATTATATTATGTAGTGTACACCCCAATATATTTCTACAGAACACACTTATAATCAAGCCGATTTTGAAGTGAATATGAGAATTATATACTGTGAGAATCCATTATTTTTGCAGTTGTAAATTAATTCATCTGACAGTTGCATTTGGGATCATTTGTGTACATGTACAAATAGCTAGATATTGATTATTTTGTGTATTTGTGTAAACAATTAAAGCTTATCTTCATTTCTGGTAGTGGAACTGAAATTAGAGGGAACCAGTAATTTTCTAATTCTAAATGTTTATCATACATCGTGTATATCAGGCATTGCCAAAACTCATAGATGACCTTAAATGCAATGCTTTCACTGAAACCTTTCATGCATACATTTGTATTGAAACATTTTTACTCCATATTTTCTTCTTGATGAATGGTGTATACAGGAATGGTCAGGTAATCTTAGGAGGAACTGTACAAAGAGGAAGATGGGATACCACACCAGTCCCAGAAGATGCTAAATATATCTTGGACAAAACCTCAGAAGTGCTTCCAAATCTTAAGGTAACTATAGCATTGTGTTAAAGATCAATTTATTTAATGCATTTCCCGTTATTTCATCATAGAATGTACATATGTATCTATGCTTCTCTGATTGTATTTATATCATTTAATTGTGTTGTATATTTGGTGCCCCATGGAAGATCAACTTTTGCTGCATAGGTAACCATCGTGAATATCAATAAATGAATTGAAATAAATAAAATGAAATAGAAGCACTTGCTACATACAGCCAAAGATAGGAATTCCATTCAAAACATACCAGAATTTTACTTTTACTGGATCGGGTATTAGGGAGACACACGAAGATGCGGTTTATTCCGTCTTAATAGGGACTGGTGTTATTAGGGAGACACCATGGACAAAGAGGGAGACAAACAAGTGTCTCCCAAACGAAGATCTAGTGATATATATATATATATATATTTTTTTTTTTTTCTTGATAGTTGAAGTTTTGGATACATTTTTCATTTTCATAATACTGTGGAAGGTTTATCAAGAAGCATATCTGTACTGTGATTTAAAACTGACCAATTGCATTAACTTTTGTAATGTTTGCTTATTGTGAAGTTCATTTTTCATGTAGAAAATATATTGAGAACTAGTATGAAGAGTATTCTTACTGTTCCAAATTTTGATCTTCATTCATTTCAGGATGTATTTCATTTTTTGAAGTTCCTTTTGTATATGACTTTAAAGAAAGCCAGTAGTATCTATGTACTGTATACCTTTTTTTAATATCCTTTTTGGATAGTGTGAAATGTTTTACAAAGGTAGAACACTGGCAAATCAAGGGAGACTGGGGGAACGTCCCTACCTGATAAAACCAATTTGGCGTACCCCACACTCACATAATAAAAGTGGGCATAACTTTGTACACAATTGCTTTTTCAGAGATTGTTGGACTAAAACAACTCTGACAAATGTGAGAGCCGGTTTTAATGTTACTCTTGATCTCATTCTTGTTTTAAGGGAAGTGAGATAGTGAAGCACCTTGTTGGAATAAGACCATCCCGTTCAGAAGGAATCAGATTAGAGGCTGAAACTATGAAATTTGGTGCATTCAGTTTACAGGTTAGAGATTTTGGCCCAATTCACAAAGGAGGTTTGAATTTAAACCATGGTCTTAAGTTTAGTTTAAAGATATAGTTGAGTTCTGGTCATGCAATTTCACTGTGAAAGAAACTGTCGCAACGCAATTGAGAAAGGTTGATCATGTCTACATAAGGATTGGTGTATACGGTGACGTTTTGGAATGGCAAAATGATAAGAAATCGACCTGGGCCAATCTCGCTGAAAAGCACATGCACTGCACACAGAAATGGGTATATGGGACTGCACACACATGTGGTATGAATGTTCAGCTATTTCTTGTCATATATATGGGGGTATTTGAGGAGCAATCCTTTTCAGGGGATATTATTACTATGATGTACTTCCCAACTGACATAAAAGGAATGAGAAAGCTCACAAATTATTTTTCAGTTTCACCTTTCCCAAAACTCGACGTTCTCTTTAAACTACATTTGTTGACTAAAATAACATAACAGCATTTTACTTGTTCATTGGACAATAGGCTATACTTTTACTATAGTAATCTCTTGTGTGAATTCCAGCCTATATATTCATTTGATCTATTGTATGTTCAAAAATCAACAGAGACAAGCCTTATCAGTGTGAAGTATTCTTTCATCATTAATTGAGAAAATGAAAATTTATGAAATTTTATGTACAGACCAAATGGGAGAGGAGCTCGCAAGATATGTCACCAAGTTGCCAATTTTTGTTTGATTAATTACAATTTCTAAAAAGTCATAACTTTCTTATTGCTTGTCGGATTTTTGCTCAAAGTTTTACTAATCTATTTCCCTCATTTTTCTGTGTTTATTTAAATGAACTTAATACCAGGATGGATTTCACATTTAAATCATTGTAAAATTATATGACTTATTGTCTTTCTGGTTCACAACCAATAATGTTCTAGGGCCCTTTGTTTCCAGAGTTGATCTTTCTTTCGTGATTGCTTTGGTTGAATTTTGCAAGCTAATTTTTATACTTTTAAATTGATTTTGTCCAATGCATGCTCATTATGTGGAAAGTAGACATAGTAATTGCTTTGAAGGTATAAAAAATTAAGGACTGCATTTTTATTATTTCAGACCATCACTATGTTTAAATTTGGAATTACAAAGCATTAGAAAGGAGAAGTAGACATTTCTTCTTTTTTTTAATTATTCCGATGTTGTGATCTTTATGATAGTTTAGTTATATGAATGTCATTTTTATATCCACCTGTCCATTATAACAGGTTGTTCATAACTACGGTCATGAAGGGAATGGTGTGACACTCCATTGGGGATGTGCAAAAGAGGTGTCTCAACTTGTTCAACAAATACTGGAAAGACCATCAATGACACAATCAAAATTATAAACACTGGATACCTCAGAGGTTGAGTTCTTCACCAGCAAAGTCTATATATGGTACCATCTTACCGAAAATTGAACAGGCATTGTGCATGAAATCATCAAATGATATTATATATTATGTAAACTATACATCTTCTATTTTGATCAAATCACCATATGTATGTAATATATGAACCATATTGTGTCTTTGAGACTGACAATGAATACTTCTTTCTGTAAAGATGACGCACAGTGGTGGCAAAATTCTAAAAGGTCAAAATTAGATTTTCTACAATTCAATTTTTGATATAACTATAATGGTATATTACGAACCTTGAAATGTGCACCCTAAGACGTCTACATTATCTAGAAATCACTAAACTTTTAGTGATTTATTCAAATCTTGTGTCTGAATGGCTGATTCAATCTATTATGAATATTTCACATAAACACAGTTCTGAGATCAGTATAATTATGTTCATGGTGGTAAATCTCCAAGTAACAAAATTATAGGTATTCCCTTAGAAGAACAGTGTATTCAAAGGAGAGACAAATTTATGCTGCTGGGCATTGACTGTGAAGTACTTTGTCCCAATTTAGTTTTCAAAACTAATTAAAGATTACTTTTGACTTTTAAATGGGAAATTCTATGACGAACTCAAGACGACCACCCAAATAGTACCTTGTCCTAACATCAACAGACAGCAACCTTGTTTGCGTACTATAGCTACACAGCACATTGTACACTTTCACTATACGTTTCTTCTACGCTATTCATATCAAGTTTCCCTTTGTCATTTTAGGTAACTTATAATCATTCAATCAACTAGCTACAAATAGCATACAACACTCCATATTTCTACTTTCATAATATTTAAGTCATATTGAATACTCACAATTTGTCAAGAATACACAATTTCCCCCAATAATTCAACACTTGAAGAATTCAGCTGCAATAAAATACTGCCCTCACAAGGACCTAGAGTAATTTAGGCAGAGATGACTCTCGCCTCTTACGTCATAATAAAGATTTGCATATTTCAAAATTTTGTCTTTCTCAACACTACATCCCGGCCCCTAAATGTGAGAATATTCAAATCGTTATAAATTATCACAAAATCCTGATGCTAATAATAAGCCCTATTATCACGAGCTCAGCTCTCCGCTTCCCAGAGTAAACACAGCTTTATTACTGGCCTCAGTAGAACGCTATGTTGAGTTTTCACTTCAACGCGACACACGATACCCCTTTCATCTGGCATAGTGCGTAGAACTCTGCCCAACAACCAGGAATTGCGAGGCACGTTGTCGTCATCTAGAAGCACTAGATCTCCCTCAGAAACATTTCGCCTAGGATGAACCCACTTCTGACGTTCCTGAAGCTGAGGCAGGTACTCCCTCGTCCAGCGTCGCCAAAATACGTCTGCCAAGTACTGTACTTGACGCCATCTTCTCTTAGCATAGCAGTCTGTCTTCTGGGTCACTGTCGGTGGTAGCGATGGTTTCGAGTTCAGCAGAAGCAAATGGTTTGGGGTAAGTGCTTCCACATCATGGATGTCATCCGACGCCTTAGTAATCGGCCTGTTGTTGATTATGCTTTCTGCTTCGCATCGATACAGGCCCGGTACAGTCGCACTGAGAGAGATTCGCCGCTACCAGAAGAGCACCGAGCTTCTAATCCGAAAGCTGCCTTTCCGCGTGTCTCTTCGTAGATTAGACGAGTCTCCGTGATGCGAAGCTTCTGGCGGGTTAAAAGTTCACTTCACATGTTTCTGCAGCAGAGCATCATTCAGCTGGTTCTGTTTCCAGCCCTGTATCTCCTTTCGAAGTTCCCTTTCTGCACCTACCAGATTAGTTCCATTGTCGGACCTGATTTCTCTGACATTACCTCGTCGAGTTATAAACCTCCTGATGGCATCATTGCAGGAATCAGTGTCTAAAGAGAATGCCATCTCAATATGTAGCTCTAACAGCAAGGCAGGTGAATATTACTCTGTATCGTTTGAGGAGGCTGCATCCTCTCTTCACTTCAAAGGGTCCGAAATAGTCGACTCCGACCCTGCTCATCAGGTCTCAACCTATCCTCCGGCAGCTCCGCCATCATTTGTTGCACAAGTTTGCTCCTCTGTCGTCTGCAAATGATGCACCTGCTAACTATTCCCTTTATCACTGCACCAGCGCCAGGTATCCAGTATCTCCGATGCAGAAGAGACAACATATAGTTTCTGCCACTATGCCCAGCCATTTCGTGGACCTCCCTCCGGATGAGTTTGGACACATGACTGCTCTTGGGAAGAAGAATCAGGTGCTTCACCTCTAGTGGAAGAGACGCCTTGCTAAGTCTCCCACTGTCAACAGATTTCCATCAAGCTCAGGGTCTAGTCTATAAATGGGACTAGTCTTCTTCACCTTCCTTTTTTGCCCTCCGTCATTGGAAATTGATGGATCCTTCAAGGCCTCTATCTCCTTAGCAAAAAACCTGCTCTGTTCATACTGCAGAATTTTTCTTTCTGCATCTCATCTATAGTAACTCTCGTCTTCAGATTGTGAATGTCGTTCTCAGGCTGATGTCTCACCTTTAACCACTTCACGAACCTTAGTACCCATGATACTGCTCGCTTCAGGTTGTACCACCAAGAATAGTGGTTTATCAGTTCGTCTACAGCATCACTCCTTCTGGAGTCTGTGTTAAATGCCATTTCCTTGGGCATTTTCACTTCGGGGTCCTCATCATTAGGAGGCTCCACATCTCTAGGGTCCGCTGACCATTTATCTTTCCCCAACTGAAGGATGTCTAGACCCTGTAGCCACCTCTCATTCTTACTGAGTTCATCAGCTGACAAACCTCGGGACACATCATCAGCGGGGTTGGACTTTGAATCAACATGGTGCCACTGGGTTGAACTTGAGGCATTTCTGATCACAGCAACTCTGTTTGCTACAAATGTGTGGTTTCGTTTCTTTTCATTCCTGATATACCTCAATACTATGGTGCTATCCGTCCAGAACACAGAGCTCGCAATCGGCAAGTCCACCTCCTGCCTTAGCACACTGTCCAGTTTGACACTTAATGCAGCTGCTGATAACTCCAGGCGAGGAATAGTAAAAGTCTTCACTGTTTGTCGTAGTGCGTAACTGCACACACTTGGGCACCATGTACCTCCGAAAAGGTGCACGCACATTCAATATGTCCTTGGACTCTCTTGAAGGTTCCCATCTGGCCACCAAAGAAACCGAAGTACATCTCTCTGTTCAGGTGGAACTGTGACCTGATGAAACATAGATTCAATATCTGACACAACAGCAACTGGTTCTTTCCTGAACCTCAACAACACTCCTGCTAGACTGTTTGCCAGATCTAGTACCTGCAGCACCATGTCGTTCAATGACAGTCCTTGACTCTTTGCAGCACAATCACACTATATGTGTCTTTCCTGGCTTCCTTGGGTTTATGACCGGATGATGAGGAAGATACCAGGTTTTCCCTTCTTGCTCCAAGTTACATGTAGGCGCTTCCTCGGCATATCCTTTCTCTAGTAAGTCAGATATGCCTCTCTCATACCTTTCATGCAAGTCATCATCCCTTGAGAGCTTCCTCCGTAGCGATTCAAGATGTTGCTCTGCAACATAACGATTATCTGGTAAGCAGAGGTTTGGTTCCTTGAAAGGGATAGGAAGTTCAAAGTGCTTGCCGTCTTTCCTCAAACAATGCTGCCAGACATCAAGGGCCCTTTCATCATTCACCGACATCCCCTTCTGGTTTCCAAGGAAGTGTTCTGCTCCTTCTAGTTGCCAGAACTGTTTCCCCTTTTGTTCCAGCCTCTCATCACTCGCTCCCGAAAAGAAGGTTGACGACACTTGAAAGTTGCTCAAGTCTACAGATCCTCCTAACGACCTATTCAGAGTCCAGCCCAGAATGGTACGGACCACATAGACCTTACCGGGTCTACCAGACTTAACGTCAATTGGCATGATCGCTTCAGGGGCATCCTGACCAATGAGCATCGTCACTTCTCCAGCACTGGTGATAGGAAGATCTAGCCCCTGCAGCTGTGGCCATCTACTGACATCTTCTTTCTTTGCCATGTTCACTGAACAGATGTTCATTTCTGGCCTATTATACACACATGGCAGATACAATTCATTCTTCGTTGAAGGGATCTTCACCTTCAGGCTCACCACCTCACACGTCGATTGACTTTGAGCGTTCTCCAGCGTCGACAGCGACAAAGTCTTTGGCTTGCCCTGTGCCCCAAGCCTATCAACTAGCCCTTTCATACAAAATGATGTTGTTGATCCAGAGTCTAACAGGGCAAAGGTCCTCACTACAACACCACCAGAGCCTGCCTGCACTTCCACAGGGAGAATCGGCAAGGCAATTCTTTGAGCAGTGGAATCACTGCTCGCTTCCCCTCTGTCATGCTGCTGAGGTACGGAGCATCCTTCCGTCCCTGGGAACCAGCTTTCTTCTCGAGATGTAGATATTTGGTGTGTTTTCTCGAACATCCCTGAACAGAACACGTTCTGTTCAATTTGCATTTGTTAGAGTTATGGCCATGTGTAAGACAGTTGAAGCACAACCCCCGGGCACAACCATTTTTCTTTCGCATATTTTACCCTCTCTTCAGGGTTCATCTGTTTGAATTTGTCACACCCAACAGACTATGTTTTTGCTGGCAGAGCAAACAGCATTTCTCCTTCTCGTTGCTTACTGCAGCAGCAAATCTCCTTCCCGACTGCTTGGTCTTCTCAGCTGAAGCCTTCCTTTTCGCCTTTTTCTCTGTGTCCTTCCTGCTCACGATCCCTCCAAACACGGGATCATTTACTTCCTTTGCAGCGTCCTGTACATGTCTGACTAAATCAGTTATCTTTGGAGAGCGTCCTTGTTGGCGAATGACTCGGACAACCTTCAGCCAACTGTGCTTCACATAAAAAGGTAGTCTCTCGATGACCCTCACCAAGTCACTCTGGCTTCCACCTTCCTGGATGATATTCAGGGCTCCCAAGGTTTCCACGCATGTTTGAAGGTCATCAGCGAACTTCTGAAGGCCTCGATGATTGTTGGCCCGTAAGTTGCCTCCTTCAGTGACCCGCTTCAGACTGGCTTCTCCTATCTTATAACCGCTCCCGTAGCGTTCTGCCAAGAGTGTTCTTGCTTTCACAAATCCCTCGTGTGGCTCCATCATCAAACAACTCTGTATGAGCGCCTTTGGTTCCCCTTCACATAGGTGGTACAATCTCATCAGTTTGCCCCCACTATCCAACGACGATCTTAACACCATGTCAAAACAGTTTGTAAACTCATGGTACTTGAGCGGATCCCGCTAAACTTCATCAGCTCCGCCCTGGGCAAACTAATGATATCCAAGAGCTGGTGTTGTTGCGCTTTACGCAAGTCCTCCAATACACCTGCTTCTACCTTCTGCCTCGAAGGCTACCCCTTCTATTCATAGTTAATTGATGAAATTCTTCTCTTTTTAACCGGACTCTGTCTCGGCGTCGTTGCACTCTGCTCTGAGCTAGCGGTACCAGCACTGCAGCCTTGGCTGCATGAACTCCGGGGGAAGAAACCTACAGTAAAAGCCGTTTATTTTGATATTTTAAGGTTAACTTTGGACGTGAGTGACGTTGCTGAGGACAAAAAATGTTTGAGTATAGTATTTGTGGGCTCTGTTTTCCCTATTCGATCTGTATTTAGTAAAAAAAAAAAAAACTGATTACATTCTTCTTTACCAGTAAATACCTTACTGAGCGCTGCTTATTTCAAGATTGAAAATAGGTATAGGGCTACGTATCATTTTTATGCCTCTGCCCACCGTAGGTGGTGCCGGAGGCATTATGTCTTTCGAGTCGTCCGTCCGTCCGTCCCCTTTTCGTTCTCGCGACAACTTCAAAACCGTTTTTGGGATCAGTTTGTAACTTGGCCCATGTATGCATATGTGAGGGACAATGAACTGATTAGATTTTGGGGTCTCAAGGTCAAAGGTCAGAGGTCATTATATACATAAAAATGGTTCGTTCTTGTGATAACTTAGCAACCGTTTGGCAGATCAGCTTTTAAGTTAGCCCATGTATTCTTATGGGAGGGACGATAAACTGATTAGATCATGGGGTCTCAAGGTTAAAGGTCAAAGGTCACAGAGGTAATTATGTACATAAAGATGGTTAGTTCTCACAATAACTGAAGAACTGTTTGACAGATCAGCTTCTAACCTGGCCCATGTTTGCATATGGGAGGGATGGTGAACTGATTAGATTTTAGGGTGTCAAGGTAAAAGGTCAAAGGTCAGAGGCGTTATGTGCATAAAAATGGTTCGTTCTTGCAATAACTTCAGTTGTTTGACAGATCAACCTAACTTGGCCCATGTTTGCATATGTGAGGACGATGAACTGATTAGATTTTAGGGGATCTCAAGGTCAAAGTTCAAAGGTCATAGAGGTCATTATATACATAAAAATGGTTCGTGATGTATGGAGTCTAGGCCTACCTATTTTAGAAATTTCAAGGGGACAGTAGTCTATGCTATAAAATATCTATTTCCTTGCTGTATTTGATGATTGTAAGTCATCAATGGTAATTAAGTTTCTATTTGAAATTTTGAAGTGAAAAGATTTGTAATTTTGATGGATCAATCCTTTTTAAAGTGTACATGTATGCCATACATTGCCAATCTGGTGATGGCGGAGGCATAAATTCCGACCGCGCATGGTCGGAGATTCATCTAGTTTTTAAACTGCAGTTAACGTTTGACGATGAATTTATCCTACCGTATGTCAGAGCAGTGGCGTACCCAGGATTTTTTAAAGAGGGTGGTTTTTACTTAAAAATCTCTGGCAAGCAAAAAAAAAAAAATCAGTATTTTTTTTTTAATGGGGGGGGGGGTCTTTTTTTCAAAAATTACCTGACAAGCAAAAAAAAAGGTTATCAGGAATTCTAAAGGGGAGTGTTTTAACTTCAAATAACCCCAAACGGGGGGTGTTTGACCCCCCTTGGTACGCGCATATGTGTCAGAGTAGATTCTATACATTACTTGAATTTTAAAGCCCGCACTGCAGTAAATGCCTCACTGAGTTTCTTATATTAAGATTGGAAACAGATTAGGCCGAGTACACCTGTATTCATTTTTTATTCGAGTATATTCTACATCTATTTTGTTTCTTTAAAAACGAAAAAAATTCTTCCATGAATATTATCAGTTTGAGGGGCAAGCATTATGCAAGAGGAGCGTTATTCCATTAAAGTCATTGGCGTAGATATATAGCGGGCAGCGCGGTGGGAATATGTGAATGCACATTACATTTTTTTTTTATTGTAGAAAAATAAACTCGGTGTAGATAGCATTAGCAGGGGTTAAAGATGGGATGGGTGATGCAGGATTATGTGAATGCATCAATCATTTTTATTTTCATTGTATTTGGGACCTTTCTATGCCACCAGATGGAGGTGAGTGAGGGCAGGGGCATGATAGGGCCTGCCTTCACCATCCACCATGTCCAACGGTGGATCCAGGATTTTGTGAGGGAGGGGGCCCAATATTTGGAATTCATATTTCTATTTTTTAAATACTTTTAAATGTTTATTGTCTTTCTCTCTCTTTCGTATGAGGTAGTAGTGTTATACATCAGGCTATTTGTTGATTTGTGCGTCCTTTGGGGCTTGATAAGTCAGTCATCCCATCAGGGGTTGGAGGTCGGGGCAGTTGTAGGGGCATCATCATCATGTTTATTGTAGGATGTGATTGAACGCATTTATTGCTCATACATGTGTCTCACTGAATTTGAGATATGTATAGGTGAATTTTCGCTCGATTACTTATAGAAAATAGATAACTACTACCGATTTCTAACTAAAATTGTATTTCTTGCTATAGACTAAGTAATGAGCGACCTCTACCATGACAACAATATTCCATACACAAAATATACATAACTAGACCATTAATTTGCTAATTAATTTTACAACTATATTTAAGTTCTCATATACTAAAACAATATGCTAAATGGAAACACTAACATCAAAAGAAAGTCTTTTATCTCTATTCCACTCTTTCTCTTTCTGTTATGTTTATATTCTCTACATCAATTTCTCTCTCTTCTTATCTGTCTACCAACACTCTCTCTCTCTGTCCCTCCCCCTCTCTCTATTTCTCTCTCCCTCCCCCTTATGTCATAATGATATCTAAGATAGAATTAAAATATATTCTGTACATTACATAACATTATACAATATTTTTAACTGAGTATGTGGTTATGTTTGACTAAGTAATTGTGATCATGAGCACGTATGCGTGATAATTTCATTAACATAAAAATAATAAATAAATACACTCACAAGAATGTACGCATCGATTGTGAAAATGTTGAGAGTGCAATGGAAAAAGTGAACCCATGGATTTCCACGGGTTCCGCTAGTTGTATTTTAATTGCTGTAAAATGTGCAATCAAAGCTGTGTATTGCTAAGCATGTTTGAATAAAACTTTGTTGGATTGAATCGACTGAATTTCACGATTTGTGTTATGCATTTAAACGTTATATCGGTATATGCAAGAAAACAATAACACACATACAAACACTTGTAGGGGATGAGGGGTGGGTATAGTACATGAGCACCCCGCCTTCCTCCCGCCCTCCTCCCGCCTCTCCAAATCTGATACATGTATTATACTTGCATAGAACCCTGAAGGTGAGTGGCCCACGCCCAGTGTCGATAACCTTTTCTATATTATTATTTTGGACATTGTTCCCCCTCCCCAGTGTTGATAAAGCTAGATCTCAAAACCCTCTGACTATATGCAGCTTAGTTAAATAAAGAAAGAATATGGACTCTTTGTTCAAGATCCATTTTGATTACCGAAGTATGACCTTTTCGTGGGAAAGACGATGTGATATTCTATGAAAGAGGAAATTTAAGCAAAACATCAGAATGACCCGACACCGTGGGTTTAAGCTCGATCGGAAGTCGAGTTTAACAAAGATAGAAGTCTAAAATGGTGTGTGTTATGAATTGATTATTGACTATTTCTTCCATTATAAGAAAGATACATGAATATGTAACCCAGAAATTGTGCTACTGAGGTTTTAGTCCCACGTCTGGATTAAATGATATGAATATCGGGTATACATATCTATGTAAAACAGTAGCTACTAATAAAAGGCACTGGCCGGATTCGAACCGGGGATCTCTTGTTTACAAGACAGGCGCTTTAACCAACTAAGCCACAGCGCCACTTGGTATAAGCCCTATGGAGACAGAGCGTGCATAATATATGAATGAATAAATTACCCAGTGGATATATCATATCTTTTATATAATTATTTAAAAATGCAGACAGTCAGACCGATACCACTGTATTTTTTGATGAATGATAATAGATATTCATTGTGTTTGAAATGTATCAAATTAAAAGACCATTATTTTAATGTTAATTAGGCCTATCAAACTATGTTATGCTTAAGTGATGACCGGAAGTTCCATTGAGTTGTTTTATGAAATAATATAATGATATGATAAATATTTAATAAACTGATACGGGGTTAAATTGATCTGAATGGTGCATTCCGATGCATTTTAAATGTAATGAATATGATCAAATTCATCTAATATCATCCATCAGACCATCAAGAAAGTCCTATGAAGCTAGATCTGCGAAAACTTCATCCAGTCCTGAATACTTTTAAGGATGGCTTTATTGGAACAACATGCAAAACTTGAATTGTGAGGTCCATACTTTTAACTCGTATGGCCTGTTCATCATTTGAAAGATTTAATGCCATTCATCAAAGACACAAAAGCAAAACATCCAAATGATTGTAATGATGACGACTGACAAAAAGTCACTGCCCGGAATCGAACCGGAGATCTCCTGGTTACTAGACAGGCACTTTAACCAACTAAGCCACAGCGCCACTTGACTGTTCCCTACACCCCGTGTTAATTGGCAGTCAGTTTTGTGGTATTTTATTGACCCGTATATTGCCACATAAATATATATTCTAAATATATATTTTGTTTTGATGGACAAATCAATACAACCTTATTGCAATTCAGAGGAGGATCCAGGGTTTTAAACGGAGGGGTGGAGGTTTTAAGGGGCGGAAATGTGCAAGTTGGACAATGCTAACGACTGATCAATAGGACTACACCATTAAGATCATTATGATCCCATTATAGTCTCAGCAGAACCATTTCTGGGTTATTCATGTAGTTGATTATAATGGAAGAAATAGTAAATGATTCAATAACACATACCATTTTGAAGGAAAAATGCCCTCCCCTCCTCTCTCTCTCTCTCTCCCTTAACCCTTAAATAAAAAACGAACGCAACCATGAAGAGACATGTACATTTTCATAAACTACAGATTTTCAGCTTTCATGTGATATACAAGGGCAGACACAAATCTTAAATTGAAAATTTAGGGTTTATGTTGACTATTTTTGGCTCAGACCCATACATATTTCAAACTATAATCATAGGAAGAAATTCACGTCTGAACACGTGTATATGTTTCATCACAGTTGTCCAGATAATAATGTCACCGAAAGGTTTGGTTTACAAAATGGCAACAAATTAAGCAGTTTATAGGAAGTTTAGTCAACTTGCTGGTCAGCGTGTATCTTTTCATAAACTCAGTGTCGAGCCAAAGATCATGGGTTCGAATCCAGCCTATAAAACAGATTATTTTATTTGTAAATGTGCCCCTCTGGGTTCCATAGACGCAGGATAGGTTACAGAGGAAAACACTTCGTCCCTCGGATAGGGCGTTAAGTGGAGATAGGGAAGTCACCACCTATGCACGTTAAGAACCTATTACTATCATTGTGTAGAGGTACACCTGCATATCCCAATCAGTACACGTCACACGGGGAGGAAAACTCGCACCCCCCCTCCCCCCGCCATTGGTGACACTAGACATGATAATTATGATAAGTGATGAAATAAATATATAGTAGCCCAAGTTGAGAGAGAGAATGAAGAAGAGAGAAGATCACATCAAGAGAAAAAAATAAAATTAATTTATGAAGGAAAAAATTAATGCTTTTTTCATCCTTACCTCTGTAACAATAGAAATTGACAAAAGGCACTGCCCGGATTCGAACCGGGGATTTCCTGTTTACTAGACAGGCGCTTTAACCAACTAAGCCACAGCGCCACTTGGTATAAGCCCTATGGAAACAGAGCGTGCATAATATATGAATGAATAAATTACCCAGTGGATATATCATATCTTTTATATAATTATTTAAAAATGCAGACAGACAGACCGATTCCTCTGTTTTTTTTATAAATGATAATAGATATTCATTGTGTTTGAAATGCATCACCAAATCAATCGAAATCAATTAATTAATATATTAATTATATTATTTGAAATGTATCTAATTAAAAGACCATTTAATGTTAATTAGACCTATCAAACTATGTTATGCTTACGTGATGACCGGAAATTCCATTGAGTTGTTTTCTGAAATAATATAATGATATGATAAATATTTAATAAACTGATACGGGGTTAAATTGATCTTAATGGTGCATTCCGATGCATTTTAAATATAATGAATATGATCAAATTCATCTAATATCATCCATCAGACCATCAAGAAAGTCCTGTGAAGCTAGATGTGCGAAAACCTCATCCAGTCCTGAATACTTTTAAGGATGGCTTTTATTGGAACAACATGCAAAAGTTGAATTGTGAGGTCCATACTTTTAACTCATATGGCCTGTTCATCATTTCAATTTAATGCCATTCATCAAAGACGTAAAAGCAAAACATCCAAATGATTGTAATGATGACGACTGACAAAAAGTCACTGCCCGGAATCGAACCGGGGATCTCCTGTTTACTAGACAGGCACTTTAACCAACTAAGCCACAGCGCCACTTGAATGTTCCTTACACCCCGTGTTAATTGGCAGTCAGTTTTGTGGTATTTTATTGACCCGTATATTGCCACATAAATATATATTCTAAATATATATTTTATTTTGATGGACAAATCAATACAACCGTATTGCAATTCAGAGGAGGACCCAGGGTTTTAAAGGGAGGGGTGGAGGTTTTAAGGGGTGGAAATGTGGAAATTTGGCAGTGCTAACGACTGATCAATAGGACTACACTTTCAAGATCATTATGATCCCATTATAGTCTCAGCAGAACCATTTCTGGGTTATTCATGTAGTTGATTATAATGGAAGAAATAGTAAATGATCAATAACACACACTCTCACTCCCCTCCCTCTCTCCTTTCTCTTTCAATGTCTGTCTGTCTGTCTGTCTCTCTCTCCCTCTGTATATGTGTGTGTGTGTGTATTTATATGTTTTGTGGTCTACCTGTTAAATGAGAATGAAACCCCAAACTTGCATGCACTTTAACAGAGGCAGAAAAAGATTAGAAGCATATCATGCTTTCATAATTTTATAATACCTCCTCATTGCCTTTGTTATCCTGCTGATGCTACAGCATATCTGACATAGCAACTCATATGGTGTTATTGTATGTTGTATTGTAACAGGTGCCAGCTTTGACAAAGTTAAATACAAATTTCACTTGCAGAATCGCTGAGCACACTGATGATTGACAGATGATGTCACAGGGGGAAAGTGGTCTGGAGGATTATTTAAGTAGGTGGGGCTAAGCAAGTTGTCGAAAATTATTTCAAAAAATATTTAAATATCTATGAAACATTTAGAAGTTTGAACATCAAAATATGAGATGTATGTAGGACTGCACACCAAAAGGTATCAACTCGCATTTTGATGGCAGGGGCCCTTTAAAGGGCAATCCAACCTTGGTAATAAGTTGATTTGTGTGAAAGCAGAAAAATAAGAAAAACAGGATGGTGAAAGTTTGAAAGAAATCGGACAAGGAATAAGAAAGTTATGGATGTTTGAAAAATGAGATCACTACATCTATGCGAATCTCAAATCGGCAATTTGGTGAGTCGATTGTGACATACTTGTGGACAACTCTCCCATTTGTCGTACACAAATTTATCATTAATTTGCGGTTTTCTCCGAAGCGCCTTTAACCTCGGGGCAGTACTCAAAATATATTGGAGATAGCATATTGTTATAGGTCCTCATGAAAGAAAAACATCCTACTAATTAAAACATTTTGAAAAAAGTGACATTTTAGTCATTTTATGTGTTGGAGCGAATGGAGGAGTTGTCCACAGCTACATCACAGTGACATTACCTATTCGGCCAATTTGAAATTCCCATATGTATAGTGATTACAACTTTCAAAAATTCATAACTTTCTTATTGCTTGTCCGATTTCGTTTAAACTTTCACCAAACTGCTTCTCTGATTTTTCCTCTTTCTTTCAAAGCAACTTGCTATTAAGGTTGGATTTTTTTTTAATCATCTTACAATAGGAATTTGACCTATACAAATAGCACGCTGCCAGCTATTGATTACTAGAAAAGACAAGTCTGTCTTTTATTCATTGCTGCTATATCGGGGAACTTATACCTCCATTGCTATTCGGCAATTGTGACGAAAGTTAGGTAAATATTCCGAGAGGCCAATAGACCGCTTCGGTAATGTATGCAAATTTTATACATACCTTTCAAACAAAGGTTGTTCTTGACAACCTGAAAGCTTACCAGACATAGCAACAAATAATGTATGCAAACTGGATTCCAAGCATTGAGGCTCATTTATAAAAAGCAGGAGCTCGTCACTAGGTGCTCAGCGCATATATGTGCATAAATTTGTATACATTAAAGAAGCGGTCTATTGGGAGGTACATTGTACCTCATGCCTAAAATTTGACATGAATTGCTTCATGGTGGCTCAAGGTATGGCTATATGAATATCTAATTAGCCCCATTCAAGTCAGTGTAAATTGGCCTGGTTCTTAAAGGAGAATTACGCTCAAAAATAAAGACGATAGTGTTCAAAGGTGTTATTTATTCCTACTTGTTACGACTATATGGCTTCGCGTCAAAATATACGAGATCGATACGAATCAAATTTTTCTGAGCAAAATTTACCATCTGCTAGCAATATGTATCGTCTGCTAGTGTTTGTGTTTGTGTATAAGAAGATTTTCTTAATCCAAATGCTCAATTGCCTTTTTCAAAATTAAAAACCCATTTGAGATTAAAAATATAGAATAGATATGTCAATTTATTTTTAAACTGAAGATTTCCTTATATATTTCTGTTGAAAATCGATATTCGCTTAATAGAAATCTATTTTCTCGATACTGGACGTATGGGAAATTAAATTCAAATTTTATGGATGCTTCTTCCCTGAGCATCTATAACGGCAATCTATGCATTCACCTGCTTTCGGATAATGGACTTGAAAAGTCAGAATGCATGCTGCATATATTATGTTCTGCTCCGTTTGGCAAACCCAAGAAAATAGATTTTTGTTAAGCAAAACCAGACAATTTAAAAGTATCATTATAAAGATTTAATTTTTATAATACATGTAAACACCCGCTTTATATTTTCCGTCACATATGGGATTTTAGGTAATGAAGAAAATCAATTTAGGATTTGGATTCAAAATATCTTCCTGACTGGAACATTTCTCAATGGTTCATGTACAACTCCAAATCAGCAAGAAAATGGCAGCCCCCATGTAAATGAGTAGGAGACGATACCAGGTGTTGGAATATCTTTATGTATACCCTTTTCTGATATCTTATTAGAAAATGATTTAGCCAATAAGTAGGAATATATTACACCTTCCAATATAAGTAAATTTGTAATCAGGGCTTAATTCTCCTTTAACAGTTTAGAACCAGGCCAATTTAACAGACTTCAATGGGGCTAAGGAGGTATTCATGGGGCCATCTAGGGGCCCAATTTGGCTTGCCCGACCTAGCAACACTTGATTCCGACTATTGAAATACAATAACTTTTTAACAAATTAATGTAATAGTTAATAACTAAGCATTTGACAAAGAGGTAAGCATTTAATTTGAATGCATTACAAAAATGGCATATTTACAGCACATTCTTCATAATCTCACTATTAAAATATGATCACCATCACCTCAAAAAATGCCCACATTGAGCCAATGAAATTGCATCCAAATGTATGAGGTTATATCATACATGTATCTGCAAATTGAATTTGACAGGAAATACGTCACTGCTCAGTTATCAGTTAACATGAAATCTGGTAGTTTTTCTCATGTGACATGAGATCTGCGTTGGGACTTTTCAATGTATCATTTTTAACTTTACTTGTAAATTTGTTGTTGTTGTTGCTGGAACAAACTAATAAGCCTTATTGCATATCTTATCTTCAAATGTAGTTTCACTGGTTTTAATCAAGATCACTTTGAATATCAATTTTAATAAGAATTACAATTTCACAAAATACATGTATCTGTTTTATTATGGTATTTATATCATATGGCACATGTTATAGGCTCATTCAATGACATGTAGACCTAAGGGCCATAATGGATCATTACATTCCGGCATAATATTTATCTTGTTATCTACAAAGAAATCATAACAAAATAAAAATTAATGGTTCCTAACACATAATGACAACATAAATATTGCCAGAGATTTGTCTAACTTGGCACCAAGGGATATGCAAACAGCACTCTAACTTTTCACATATAACTCGCATCGGATGAATGTGATAGTGTGTCACTAGAGAAGCATCCATAAATTTGATTTCATTTTTTAACTAGACTATGAACATCAATTATTAAAATTAGTTTCATAATTAATACATTTGCATCTCTAAACTTCACATCCTGACCTCATTTTGACCTAAATACATCTCATGTACAAGTAATAATGGTTCAGGAAAAGACCTATAGATATCAAAGAAAGCTGCCCTTATCCAACTATTGTAGTCTGGATAAAGATATCCTTTTAGAGGAATTCACCTACAAGTACACAAAATTCACAATTTTGATATAGAAAAACATGAAAAGGTATTTTTTAAGAATGATAATAAGTTTGAAAAATTGAAGGTTTTAAAGTGTTTTTCACATAATATTACAACTGAAGATACATGTACAACCAATTTTATTGCACAAACTGATATCACTACGACATCAATGTATAGAGCATGTGGAAAGTACATAATTTCATTTCCCAATAATTGGCCATGAACTCAAATTAAAATCAATATTTGGGATCAGTTTAATTAATCAAATTAAAGACCACGTAGAGGTGTCGTGGTCTAGTGGATATGTCACCGGACTGTGGATCACATGGTTCGCGGTTCGAGTCCTGCCGCGGCACTAATGTCCTTTGGCAAGACATTAATCTACATTTGCCACTCTCCACCCAGGTGTTAAATGGGTACCCGGTAGGATGCGAATGTCACTGTGACTGGAATAGTATATGTGCGCCTGTAAAATGGCAGCCAGACTGGAATGCTCCCTTGTGGAGTGGAGAATATGCACTATAAGTGCAGAATCGTAATAGGATCCAATAACCGGGGTAATAATAATACACTGTAAAGCGCTTTGAGCAGTTATGAACTGGAAAGGCACCATATAAATGCAGATTATTATTATTATTATTATTATTATTATTATTAAAGGTTCAATTCTTATTTGAAATACTACTTCTAAAAATTATGAAAAGAGTGTCTCTTACAAAGACCAGATCTTGTAATCTCTATCAAGAAATCTGACAGCCTCAAGTTGAAATTGACACAAAAGATATGTTTACAGCGAGATATGCACCTGATTACAGAGAAATGAGAGAATATTTCTTATTTACATGGTCCATTGTAGAACGGAAGGCAATAAACTGAGGTAGAAGGGGGGGGGGGGCAAATATTCTGAAATGGAATAAAAGGAATTAAGTGAAGAGCAGGGACCAGTTGTCTGAAATATTTGTAACATTTCCATGGCTCTCTTCTAAAACTCTGGGGAAAACAGATACATAGGAAACAATTCTGTGTATCCAAAGTCACACTTTTCATTAAATATATAATATGGTAAAAGACATATATAATATGGTAAACAGGCCTAATCTATTTACTGCCACTCTCCACCCAGGTGTTAAATGGGTACCAATAGGAAGGAATTTCTTGAATGCTGTGTGCACTGAAATCAGTAGCATAACTAGAGCCAGGGTAATATTAGAGCATCTTGAGCACGTTGCATGGTGGATATGAGCGCTAAAAAAATTATCCAGTATTATTATTATTATCATTATTACTGGATTGTCCACTAGAGTCGAAATAAGTCAATATGATGCTCCGAATTACGAATGCTTCTTCTAGTGTACATTTTCATCTACTGATACAATTCAGCCATCACTGTTTTCGAGTCTTATAGTCTTCTTTTTTTTGTATGAAGTGCTTTGTATGAAATGTTCATGTGGGTCCATCCTGTCTCAACTGACGTCATCTAATTGATTTTTGCAGCTCATCACTACTGTACAAGATGAATCTGACAATGCTCACAATGGAGTTCTGATTATTGATATGAGAATCATTTCCCCATGATTTTGCGCTTCTTGGCTAGAGATGGCTTAATACCTGAAGGTCCAGTACTAGTGAAGAAACTGCTGCCACTGGCACTGCTTGTATTGGTTGAACTACTGTGTCCTGCAGCAGCAGCTGCGGCTGCGGCGGCTGCAGCTGCTGCTGCTGCTGCTGCTTGTCCACTGACAGTATTACTGTGAGAGCTAACACTAGTAGCTATACTTGGGACTGAAGGGCCAGTGCTGGTAGTGTTTGCATTGTTCTGAGACTGGTTGTTTTCCTCTTTAATCTCTTCGTTGACTACAGGTCTTGAAGAAGCACTCTCAGAGCTAATTCCTTCAACAGGTACCGGTCTGTCTCCAGGCTTGGGCTGTCATAACAATATGAGAACAACAATTAATAACAATGTCCAGTCATAATCCCTTACCATTGTCAAAACCACAAATTTCTACTTCTCTATTTCCAGAATTTTAAATAACACCACTATTTATCTAATTTTTGCAATTTTCTTAGAAAGGAAACAGGGACGCAAAAAAATCAGGGTCAAATTATCTGTAAAAAAGAACATACACCCATGTACATAATGTGATAATTAAGTAACTAAAGTTTCATGTACTCATGAATGACTTCCTTAAGTCACACCATAGTTGATTATTAGAGGGAAAGTCCACCCTGATATCAACTTGATTTCAAAAGAAACAAGAAAAATTAAAGTTTGAGCAAAATCCGATAAGAAACTAGAAATGTCCATTCCAGCACAATGCGAATGTATCCCCCGGCACTGGCAGCGATTCGAAAGAGGGACAAAGCACCTCCCCCCTCTCCTCCCTCAAACAAAAGGATGGCATAGAGATTGCCGCCAGTGGCCTGGACTATTGTCAACACTAGGAGCGCATCACCAAAACAATGTATGTAGATTAGAGTATACTGCATCTCTATAGGAATTCGAAAATCTGTCAAGAAATGTGACCTGCAGAGCGCACGCAAGATGTCCACTAAGATATGACCTTTGACCCTATGAAAGACGGAACACTGGGGGCAGCATCACCAAAAACTGTAGAGGTCTAGAGTAATCTATGATGGACCTCCATACAAAATCAGTCAACAAATGTGTCCTCCAGAATGCATGCAAGACAGCAACCAAAATATGACATTTGCCCCTAAAAAAAGCGGAACACTGGGGGCAGCATCAGCAAACCCTATAGATGTGTAGATTTCACTCAGACACACCTCCATATAAAATTTGAAAGAAATCCGTCAAGACATGTGGAAGTTAGAGCGCACAAAAACATATGACCTGAGACCCTATAAAAGACGGAACACTGGAGGCAGCATCACCAGAAATTATAGGTGTCTAGATTTTACCAAAATACACCTCCATACAATGTTTGAAAGAAATCTGTTGAGAAATGTGACTGCTAGAGCGCACACAAGAATGTGACGCGGTGGCGGCGGAACACTGCTGAATCCCAAGTTGTAATCAATCAAACACAAGTTGGCAAATCTATGATGTACATGTACATGTATGTTGCGAGCTCCTCTCCCATTTGCAAGGGAACCCCCAAAATCATAAATTTCCTTTTAGTCTGAAGAAAATATTTTATCATACATGCACCCTAGATATAATCATTTCACTTATGCTTTTACACAAAACCTGTATGATACAAATCAATTCCCTCATCCAAAACAAAGAAAATGAAAATTTTTGTGTCCAGAGCAAATGGGAGTGGAGCTAGCAAGATACGTCACAGAGTTGCAAATTTGTGATTGATTGATGGATGACAACTTCAACCCCATTAGTCTATTGAGAAATATTAAACATTCCATCCAAAGAGACACCACTATAATTTATCACTTCCTGAATTTGAATTAAAAACAGCTTGAATATAACAAATTTGAGTTGAAATCCTTGTAATTCATTCCATACTTCAAAGTCATAGAAACACAGTCATAGAAACACACATACAAATTATAAGTTGTGTTATTGTCTCTCAGGTTGACTGCAGCATTGGTATAGGTTAGGTTTTGGTTTCGGTAATTCTATCCTTCTTCCCAGTAAAGCTACATGATCTAAAACCACAATGCTGATAAATTGTTTATCATTGTGACTAGAATCAACACATGGCTTTAAGAGAGTGTCACACCTTCTGATATCCATAAACTCCAAGCAAACATATCAGGTTTAAAGTCTTACAATACTTTTACTGCATCATTCTAGAGAAAATGCAACTGCCTTTCACAACTGTAGGCATTTCGCAGTAAACATCACCATGGCTAGGGGTCAATAACTGTAGTGACGAGAGATCTTCTTACCTGAATGACTTTGAAGGGGAATTTTCGGGAGAGATTCCCAAGTAGTATGTCTACCCGTTTTCTCTGGAAGGCAGAGCTTAGTTCCTCCTTGGGCTTCTTTCTCTTCTTCTTCTCTGTTAACAAGCAGATCAAAGTGTGTATCATCAATAAAGTCACAAGTCTGTCGTATTGCTGCTTTCTTCAAGTCATGTATTGGATTTGATTTACATCTATTACTGATTCTTCCTTGTAAAAGAAAACAAGAACTATATATACAATACACTTTGCCTAAAATGCATCCGGTAATATTGCTTGATATCTATAGCAGATTTCATGTGATATTCATAAACATGAATGTGGTGGTAATGTAGATAGATTCTAAAATTGATAAATTAACAAGTTCTTTTAAACTAGTACTATGTGACCAATTTCAGATTTGCTTGGCCATGTTACCAACACCCTTTAACAAATACAGTCTGTTAGCTATATTAGTAGTAGTAATATCATTCAAGATATCAGAACCAAATAAACTTTTTTACAAAGGTTTCATTTTGGAGGGAACTTAAAATTTAAGAATGGCACAGGTTGAGAAAAAATAATAACCTAACATGAACAAAAGAATAATAATATCAATATGGGTTGGAAAGTGAATGTCACATTTCACCTCTATGATCACAACTTACTCTGAGCAGCCAATATTCAACATTTCCAGGAATTTTCTAAACCATACCATTTTCTTCTTCTAAATATCAATCTTTAATTAACAAATACATGAGAGAGAGAGAGAGAGACAGAGAGAGAGACAGAGAGAGAGACAGAGAGAGAGAGAGACAGAGGGAGAGAGAGAGAGAAACAGAGAGAGAGAGAGACAGAGAGACAGAGAGAGACAGAGGGAGAGAGAGAGAGAAACAGAGAGAGAGAGAGACAGAGAGACAGAGAGAGACAGAGGGAGAGAGAGAGAGAAACAGAGAGAGAGAGAGACAGAGAGAGAGAGACAGAGGGAGAGAAAGAGAGAGACTGTATAACTATGACATGCAGTGTATATGTCAGGTTCCATGTAACTTTCAGAGCTACAGGCAAGCAGAAAGATTCTTACCCACTTCACTTTCCTTCTCCTTAAACTCCCACCAATATCCTTTACTTGGATGGTATTTTGAGTAAGACAAAGACTCTTCAAATGCTGATCGGATATTATGAACTGCTGTAGTCTGTTAACAAGAAAAGAAAGCATGAAACTAAAATTAAAAGCGAGTTGTAGAGAGAATATTTCTTACTGTTACCTATAATCATTTTTGCTATGATTATAAGAATAACTTAGAGGTAACATTAATGCTGCATTCAGTGAAAAGGTTCAGAGTAACAGATTTGAGAATGTATTATATTCATTTATGACAAAGTATACATGGACTTTATAAACCCTTTAACATATATCCTGTCAATGAAGAATACATTGGAACTACACAGTTAATCATATTTAAAGGGAAATACAACCTTATTGGCAATTTGTTCTGAAAGCAAGAGGAAAAATCAGAGAAGCAGATTGTTGAAAGTTTGAACAAAATCGGACAAGCAATAAGAATGTTAAGAATTGCGGACAGTTTTAATCAGTATACATGTATATATACATGTATATGGGAATTTCAAATAGGCCGAATTGGTAATGTCACTGTGATGTAGTGGCGGACAACTCACCCATTTGCTTTAACACACAAAATGACTAAAGGCGTTTAGGAGAAATCCTCAAATTAATAAATGTATGATAAACAGGAGACGTGACCGCCATAAGAGGGTCTCACAGCAGCCATGCTGGAGGACATAACAATAAAAACCTGTGCATCAGACTACGAAAAGCCGTTGTTGTCATGGTCTAGTGCACAGGTTTTTATTGTTATTGCATGGCTGCTTCTGGGAACCCCCTATACAGCACAGTCACAATCGACTCACCAACTTGTCAATCTGAAATTCGCATAGATTTAGTGATCTCATTTTTCAGACATCCATAACTTTCTTGTTCCTTGTCCGATTTCTTTCAAACTTTCACCATCTTTTTTATCTTATTTTTCTGCTTTCACACAAATCATATTATTACAAGGTTGGATGTCAAATAGTCTCATTTTCCTAGAGAAACATCTCAATTATTATGACATCTCAGCTACAAAAAATATTTTTGATAACTTTAAGCTTTAATATGATATCCCAAATGATATTATCTAACCATTCTTGCATTGATGACTGCACATATATGAGGAGCCTGGTATACTCTGCCTGCAATGATGTAGTAATCAGCCAAGGGAGTAGAATCCTCAAGAGAATGACGATGCTGCTTTCTCACAACATACAGGATTGGCTCTTGCACATGAAGCAGTACATACTCTAAGCCTGTCATTGATCTACAGATTGAAATCATACAATAAGAAGGTTGAATTGAATTGAAGTTATTTCTTGTCATGCACAACTATACAGGCATAGAAATCATTGTACGGTCTCACATTTGTATAAAGCATACATCAACATATCATGAACTAACATCTACAGATAACTTAAGAACGTAACAATATAATATAAAGTCTGCTGACATTGTTTTTAACCAATTTGCTTAGTGGTATTTTCTTCTTATGATGCTGATCTTTCGTTCATTTATCTCTTTCCTTCTTTCCTTTTTTGTTCTTGTTGTTTCTACTGTCCTTTTCTTAGGCCTATTCCTCAATATTCTTTCCTTTCTCTTCTATCATTCATTCTCATTACATTGAACTTATCTCTTTCTATCATAAATTCACCTTTGATACGCCATGCATCAGTGTACCAATCTCTCTTCTTCTTCTTCTTAATCACCTTCTCCTTCTGATAACTTTTCACTTCTTCTTAAACTATTTTTGTTCTTGAATATTCTTTTAAAGGTATACTATTTCAAATACATGGTGAAAATCAATTCAAAAGATTATGAGAAGACAATATTGAAAATATTGGTATTTAATTTCTGTGCAATAAATCAACTACTTACATTTTATGGAGATACCTATAATTTTAGGTTATTTGTATTTTGTACCATTTTATGAATAGGATTTTTTGTGAAATTAACATTGAGTTCCTATTACCAAACACTGATCATTTTTCTAAATGCTTAAATATTTTTTTTCTTCTTCACCTACATTATCGGAATGACAAATTCATGTACAATTTGATTACTTTCACAACCACGTAAAAGGCTGAAGAGTACCTGTAATGTGACTTTGCAGAAGGACTTTCTCTTACTATATTGTAAAGAATATAGGCAAACAACTTACTTGAGTTGTTCTGGGTTTAACCTCTGCATCTTGATAATCTCATTGTTGCATGTACGATCATAGAAAGGGTTGCTTCGATTAGAGAAGTAATCCATGATGTTAGCTTGATTGAGGTGGGGTATCCATGCAGAGTCATGCCAGGATATATGCAGGGAATTATCTACGGTTTCATGGAAAACATAATACAGGAAATCATTAAGTTCTCGTAAGTTATAAAAAGACAACATAATAATTTTGATTGACAGTCACATTGGGAAAATGTCAGCGAACGTGCATACAAAATGAAAGAAAAAGAATTACAACAGCCTACCTTAATGTTTTGACTTTTGAGGGCACTGATTGCAAAAATATTACGCCAACAGTTTGCACGAGTGTTTTTACAGTCATCATCAATCCTTTGAAAAAAAAACTATTTTGGGGAAATAACTCGTCATAGAAAGTTGGCCTAGGTGGATCACACAATTTAGAAAAAAAGAACAATTGAAGCTTCCATAACACCAGACAAAGAATGAAAAATGTTATGAATTTTTGATAGCCGAGATCACTGATAATATGGGTAATCTCCTATTGGCAATCAAAACTATACTGTACAATGTGGTGCAGTGGTGGAGATGTCTGACAAAATTTCCATTAATACTAGACAAAATTTCCATTAATGCTAAACAAAAAGTCAACGTAGATGAGACCTCAACGTTTAGCATTAATGCAAATTTTGTAAGACATCTACACCACTGCACCACATCGTATAGTTTTGATTATGGTTGTATCGGCGACAGCGCGCGTGCCGTCGCACGCAGCCGCCATTTTAAATCTGCATTACAAGAGGATCTATGGATACAAACACTGGTGAGTTCTCAGAAATTTCTTATGCTATATTTTGTCCTTTTTTTCTGTAGCTTAAGAAAATAATTTGAACACAAACATTCCAAAAGTTTCCCTACGAGGAGACGCTGTGGTGAAGAACAAGTCGGTCGCGCGAGTTATCAGGAAAGGGATTTTCCAGGGCATTTTTCATGACCTGTTAACCGTGCGCCGTTAGATTGGCAGAATAAAGCTCCTTCATGGTGTAAAATTAAGGATGATATAGACCTAGGCCCTAGCCCTTTTTTTTTTTACACTCGGGTCAGGAAGCTATCCTGGCTACGTCCGCCTGGTGGCGGATCTGGGCTAACTTGGCACTAGGGCAAACTCGGCCTTGACAGAAAATCGCGGCTGAGTGAGTCCAGCGAGTTGAGTTTATCGCAAATACTTGTGTTGAATTTCACATTAATTACACATTTTCAGACACTTAAAATAAAATTAAAATTAAAAATAAAATTAAAATTATGTCATAATAATGTGTAACTTAAAATATTAGCAAAGAAGCAATTTTGAAAATTTAAGGCTAAAAACAGTACGGTGCATAGCGTGAACTTCAACTCTTGAAACATAGTCACAACGCAGTGCCGAGTTAGCCCGACCCCGTCCCTTTAAACCCATTGATCTCTAGTCTACGGCCTACGTAAATTTGAGATCAGTGACTTGCACCCATTGAAAATTATCACTATCACAGTAGGCCTACCGTATCAGTAGCCTAACTATCAGTCATGTCAGTATCAGAACAAGACATCAATATGATCACACCGGACAAAAGTAAAGACGGCAAGAAAAACATCTTTCATATCTTTCATACAGATGATAATTATATGAACGTAAGCTACCAGTCATCGATTACTACTTCCAACGCATTTCTATTTTTGAGAGATAAAAGATGAAAAATACCTTCGTTGGACATTTTTCAGGCACAAGAAAAGCAAGGTGGAGATCGAACCATACCAGAACCAGAACAGTTACTTACAGACCGTCTCGAGAGGGCGTACGTATGTTAGATATTGTTGTTGTTGGTTGGTATTTGGCACCCAGTCAAATTCTGAGTATTATTGCCAATTACTGTTACAATTCATATTTACCACACTATTTTTTTTACTATAAGTGTGAGATAAATGATATCATAAATAGTACCTAGAGATCCTATTCTTATATAGGATCTCTATGCTTATATGCCACTGATCTCTACGGGGGAAAAAATTCCTTAGCTTTTTATTGCCCAATTTAAAAATATTGGATGAAATGATGAGCTTTTATGAAATTTTCAACCTATATTTTGGGAGAACGGTGTGGACTGTGTTATATAATTAAGGAATCTTCTGGAAGGAATTTATTTTTCTAGCTTTCTTTATGATTTCATGAAATTACTATTCATATGTGAAAAGTGAATGTGCTGTGTAGCACTAGTAGTGAAATAATCATAATGCTCATCCAGTAGAGGAAGAACATTCTAGATCTTTACATTATGTGTGATGTAGTGTAGGATAGTAAAAGTGTAATTACATGTTGGAATGTGTTGATTATTCTGACCTTTGCATGAACCTTCTTAGTAAGAGTGTAACATTGCAATGAGTCTATAAATAGATCATGGGAATCCCCTTCCTTTGTTTGTTACAACTAGAACTATGTAGAACTAGGGAGTTCCAAACCTTCATGAATATTGTAGTAGAATGTAGAAAATTCTAATTAAGGGTTGAGATTGTATATTTATAAGCTGGGAGCTTGCATAGAAATTTCAGAATTTATACCCTGATTACATCGTGGAGCATATACTAGTATTCCATAACACCATCTGATATTGATCATATTGATATCAACCTGTGGAGATCATCTTGGACCTCATCTTGGACTCATCTTGGACATCATCCTTGACCTATTTGACGTCGTGTTCGACATTGTTATCGACATTGTGGTCGACATCGTCATTGACATCGTCTTTGACATCGTCATCGACATTATTATCGACATCGAATACTTCCTGAATTATCTTGGACATTCTAAGGCTGGATCTTCTGGAATCTTCTTTTTACCAGTAGGACAACAAACCATTTGGATTTAATATTTGGGATTTATATTTGTGGATTAGCAACCAACTTACTCTACACTTCAAGAACATTCTGGACTAATAGGAGTTTCCCAGCTGAGAAATTGTAAGTCTTTGCTAGTTAAGTACAAGTACTGTATTTGTAACTAAAATTTATAATTCTTTTATATCATGTCATACCAGATGTTGGTAAATATTTAAATTAAACCATAAATCATCCAAAATTAATATCTTTTGTTTGATTCTTATCTTTTGTGGATTTTGGATCATAACAACTGGGACGCCTCTAAGTCTAACTAAACAAAAAATGATTGACCTCCACTGGCTCCCTATATAATTAACCTCTTTATATATATTAGTTTGAATCCTACAAAAGATCAGTAACATCAATGTTCACAATCACAACTACATCCATAGCTATACTACGAATTTGCCTGTAGGTTTAATTTTCACTTCTTTTTTGACCACTTTTTCTTCTTATTTGTCAGCATTCAGTGTCGATATTAATGTCTTAGAAGTATACCACTTGGCTATATTATTAAACACCCCCAGATAATAGGTCTTATACGACCCAATACTCTGCCGTAATATTTTTACAATAAATAGATACACTTATATTTTATTTGAAGGCACTTGTTGATTTTTTTTACTATACCGTGGGGTGAACTGGGACACCTAATTGTCCCATTCACCCCGGTTACTTTTTGTGTATGTAAGGAAAATGAGCTTTAATCTGCCATTATCCATAGACATAGTACCCATAGTTATCATTATTTTCAAGAAACGATTATTTTCAATCACTGGTCTGTCAACGTCAGACAAATCTACATGCTTCATTCATTGTGAACTAAGATTGATACATGAATTGCTCGAGAAGGAAAAAAAAACACAATTTCAGTGCTCAATTACATTATTATGCTAACTTTAATTGATCATTTAAAGTAGGCAGGTAATCAGTAAACAAAATATCAGGTTGCTTGTGTGAATTTCTATACACTCACGGCATGACGTATAGTTAAACTCCAAGCTAAACAGTTTAGAGTTGTTGTTGTTGGTACGTATTGTAATGATAATCAGTCAAATTGGACCGTTATTATCACCAACAAATTTCCATTTATTATAAAGATGTAGATTTCATTAATTAATTCTATTTGTCTTCTCTCTTTTAAAATTTTAATTTGTTTTTGTTGGTATTTATTATTACTGTTATATTATAAAGATAAATAGTATCATGTGAGGTTACCAGGTTAGATCATGACTTTCATGTTTTGATATTATGCTGGGCGTGGGAGGGGGTGGCAACGAGGCCTTATCAGCAAGGTACACGTATAGTGACTTAAGTAGTGACAATTAATCATGAAGTATTTATTTAGTTTACAACTTCAATCATTATGGATCTCAAATGGAATTAATGTAATTTGTCATTAGACAGGGGTCGGAGGATCTTTATGAATATCATGTATGAATGTGAGTTGTTTCCATGTCTTTATTGTGTTTATTCTCGTCATCCTGCATGTTTTTTTTTTCTCTATACAGTCTTTTCTCCTCCCTTTCTTCTTCTATAATTACGAACAGGCATAGTCATTGTATGTTACAACTATACCAAGATGTCATGGATTTTCGTGTACAAAATCGGCCACCCCCTTACTATTCTAAATACGCCCTTGAATTCACATACATTTAAATCATAGCTTTCCCCCAGTAACCTACACATGACCTCTATCGCCTAATTATTGTGATATGCAGGCTATAAGGGAAACGGAAGAATCGCATGAATAGAAACGTCACGTCATACTGTATTGTGCCTGTCAATACGGAATACTTTGTATACTTTTTTTAAGAATAGTACTCCGGATTGCATTTTCAGGGTCATGTGAAAAACCATGCATGAATTGCAAAAATCAAAATGTGTTAAGAAATGCATTTTCATATTATGGGATCTGTAACATAGAGAACCACGTTTACTTAGTTCATCACTTTGTCTTTCAAGTTTTCACAGCTACGATTGCACAAGCTAAAGTTGGGAGTAAAATTAATTGAGATATCTTCTAAGTTGTAATTTAGATAAACATAATTTTGCTTTATAAATTCACTAACTGTTTTTTTTTTTTTTTTTTTTTTTTTTTGGGGGGGGGGGTTGTACTGAAACCTTTTCCTGGAATTTCGGCTTTTAATTATATCTCTAAGGTTATAGCCTATAGAATAAAATGCTTTCGATACAAATCTCCGACTGAATGAAATTTTGACCGTGTGTATTTTAGCAAACCAATCAGATCCCAAATTCATAGCACATTCATATTTCAAAATTCATAATTCTTTGCAGTTTTAGGTTATTCATTGTATTTTTTATTATCATTTTATTGTTTAATTTACTGTTTAAGTTAAACATATTGTTGTTTATTTTTATGTCATGTACAATGTTTAGAAGCTATATGTATATCAGCGCTATATAAATGTAAAATATTAGTATAAGTACATGTAGTAGTAACATCCGTTTTGACCTGCATGACAGATTGCACCAGTCATAGTCCTCGTATGGAATAATACATGGTGGTCACCTTGAACTTCCATTAAGTGTTTAGAATGTTTGTTTTTTTCTTTTTGCACATAGGGCTCATTTTGTGTTAAATACTATTTAATATTAATTATATCATATAGTGTATTTTAATTATGTTTAAACCATAATTAAGTGACATCTTTCATACACCGGAAAGTTGATATTTGAGCAAGAGGCGTCAGCCCCCCCCCCCCCCACCTTCCTGGTGAAAATATGCCCATATACGCCTTTGATATACCACCCACCCATGAGACATCACTAATACATTGTTGAATCGAAGGCTATTGTTTTATTCATAAAAACTGAAAGCACATTCCGACGCTCAATGAAATACATTTATATATTAGTTAGAGGGTGGATGGACCTTGTTCGTTGCAACATTCAGAATTGCGATAAAATCAGGAAACTAATAAAAGTGTCACACAATCACGAGGCTATCAGTAGATCATCAAAAGATTTGATAGATAAGTGGATTACTCATGATTTTGATGAGCAAAAAGTCAATTAATTATAATAGAATGGAAAGAAGTTGACATTTCACATTTGATTAAAAAAAAAATATTACAGCTTTTCTTCAGCGAGATATTCTTCAGATATTCTTGAGCGAAATACGTCATGATCAATCCCAATAATACTTGAATGAAAATAATTCCTAATAATGTATATACATAGTAAACGAAGAAGCTTGATGGAAGGAATTTTTAATTTGTAAACAAATTTTTAGACATTTTACTCCCAGTGTTAAAGATCGTATGCTCGATCTGTAATGAAAAACACAAGTCAGAAAAAATTGGAACCAGCGGGATTCGAACCTGTCATCCACTGCTTTCCGGGCAGCGACTTAACCACCAGGCTATTCTGGTTCACGGCCAAATCACGAAGAACTGGAATCAAATACCCAAGATCCTCTTCTTTCTTCTTCTACGGTCCGCCGGAGACAATGGTTAGTAAACGAAGAAGCTTGATGGGAGGAATTTTAATTTGTAAACAAATTTTTAGGCATTTTACTCCCAGTGTTAAAGATAGTATTAGGGTTAGGGACAAAAAAATTTCGCCAAACCTTCAAAAATCCCTTAGTAAGGGGTTATGGGGTCCAGTTTCCCTCCATAATTCCCTGACAAGCAAAAAAAAAGGTCTTCACTCTAAAAGGGGGGGGGGGGTGGGGCACAATCGAGAAAATGGTGGATCGTCTATGGTAAAAATTCATACTTCTCTTCCAAAAGGGGGGGGGGGGGCACGGGCCGGCTGTGCCCCCCCCCCCTGGATCCGCCAATGACTGTATGTATCATAATTATAAGTATTACAACACCTTTAGCATATATACCTCCTGAAATACCATCCATAATCTGTTCAATCGAGAGGGTTGGTTAATCCCGTTTCCCCTTCAACAAGGAGGAACAAGTGTAATTAATGATATCAATGTTGGCCCTCGTGACCTCGTCTGAAATCAAGACAGTATGTGCGATACTTCTTTCCTCATACGTACTCCGTGTTGTTAGTTTTTTCAAATAACTTCCCTCTGGAGATTCAAAGTTTATTGATTTCCACATAATTATGTCTTTTACAGTTTTATTTTTACCCAGTATATCAAAATTAAAACCAAGAACATAACAATTATATACTAGATAACAGGTCATAATTCAATTGACTTGCATGTGTATATGATTTACATTGATAAAGCAATTGGTATGATGGGAATATGCATGGTAAAGGAAAACATGAGCGGAGAGGTCTATTAAGAAAGCATGGCTTGTGTTAGACCGAAAATTCTGTCTCTCGTTCGTTAGTTCTTAAGTGAAGGGCCGACCCTATCCAAATAAGAGGCTAACGAACGAGAGACAGAAAATTTCGGTCTAGGCTTGTGTTTCAAAGACCCCTATTTGAAAAATAGAAATAGTTACCCTCAATGTATTAAAGGCACTAAAACAAGACTTTAGTTATAAAAGAAGAAGAAAAGGGGGGGAGAAAAAGAATAAAAGAAATTAAGGGGGAGAGAGAAGAAAACGAAAGAAAAAAAAAAAACACGGATGTGAACGGTACTGGGGGAAAAAAGGACAAAAAATAAAAATGTTGTGAACAAGCAATACAGGGGAGAAAAGGAGGACCAAAATTTATTTGACTGTTGAAAATGTTAAAAGTTCAGTACATCAATCTGGCACAATTAAAATGTTAAAAAAGGAACCGGTTCATACTACATGTAGATGAATACCCACAATGCAAACAATGTTCATAGTATACAGACCCACGTGATTAGAATCATAAGCGTCACATGCACAGAGGTTGTTATTGTTGTTAATTGGGTTTTTACAGACATGTATCAATGGAATATGATTATTTGCCGACCTTTAACGTCACCATCCGAAAGACGTGACTGAGATTCGAACCTGGGTCTGATCAGAGTCAGTTTGTAGGCGAATGCAGAGAGCTGACCGTATAAGGTTCTCACGGCAGCCATGCTGGAGGACATAATAAAAATGCCTAAAAATTTGTTTACAAAATAAAAACCTGTGCATCAGACTCTGAAAAGCCATTGTTGTCGTGGTCTAGTGCACAGATTTTTTTTTTTAATTGTTATGTCCTCCAACATGGCTGCTTCTGGGAACCCTCTATGTAGACGTTCCCGCAAGACAAACTCCTGATCACCTGATCCAAGATTCAAGATTCAAGATTCATTTATTTTTCGATACCAATTCATGAATCATAAGTATTTACATTGTACGAGAAACTCATCATTCAAACATAACGCATATGAGCTTTGTTTTACATATTTTTTTCTGAAATAAATGTTATAACAGAGAGAGGTGTACACACGTTTCAATTTTTTCTTGATGATAATAATCGAAAAGGTAACGAAAAGGAACCAGCAAAGAAGCGGAGCTTGTAAATAGCATGTTCCCAATTAAAATAATAATAATTATATACATGATTCAAAAATCTGTTTGTTGGTTTTGTGGGATTTTTAACGTATAGCATACGTTAACTAACTAACTTAATAAACACACAAAGGCTCACCTAAATGAAGAAGCAGAGAGGGAGGAACAGGCTGATAGAGGAAAAGAGTTGAAATCAGGGAAGGGAATAAGAGAGGGGAAATAAATTATAAAAAACCAACACAAAAAAAAACAAAACAAAGAGGGAGATCAGAATCAAACTTCCGCGTGTGGCTCGTATATCCGGGATATTTTTGGAGGGTTGGCTTTTCCTTGTATGTTAATAAGATTATGTTGTTTAATTTTCCTTTAGGGTAAGAGTGATGATTATTATTGGATGTAAACATAGAGTAAAAAAACATGTGGAAGTTCGTACGACTTTATCTTGTGCATAAACAGAGGAGATCGAATCCTAATTTGATTAACAGTGAAGAATTCGACAATTCGATTATATCATGAGGAGGTGTCGTGGTATAGTGGTTCATTCACTTGACTCTCAATCTAAGGGTCGAGGGTTCGGATCTCAACCCGGCACTAGCGTTTTTTGGCAAGACATTAATCCCTTTATATACAGAAGCACATATAGAGAAGAATAATCATAATGTGATATGCGCTATACAAGGGACGGTTTATTATCATTATTAATTATTAATATCGGTAACAATCCGGTAATTTTAACAAAGGTCTGATTTCTTTTATCATGTTTATGAAAACTTGTCTCTTGCAAAAATGAGTTTTTGGGGTATTTCTTTGATTGGCAAGCTTGATTTGCCAACTGTTTTATAATATGGAGGGGCACTCCATATTATTAGAAAATGCGGAGATTCAGTCAGAATAGAAAGTAACTGTAAAAAATGTCCTTTATTATGCCGGGGTGTGACCGTTGCCGAATACTGACTGTTGTTTGAACATATATTATAACTTCACCTTGATATGCAAATGTTAATGTTTCACATTCATATCGGAGTTTTTAAGCTGAATTGCACAATTTTTACCGATATACAGAAAATCTAAAGAAAATAAAACTTGTTATCTGCTGCAGATTTATGTCAAATCTGTTTTTAGCCAATCAAATTCAATGATGTCAGTAGCTTATGAAAACTATCTTGTCACCGATAACTAGTTTTATGAAACGGGACCCAGAATGATATAACAACATAATAACGTAATATAAATTAATGCTATATAATTTTAAAGCAATATTTTGTTAAACAATTTAGAGAGCACTATGATAATTACATGGATAACCTAGTAATTTGATCATAATGTATGAGGTCACTCAAGTTATTAAATGGAACAATATAATGAAGACACTGTCATCATTACAATGATTATGTCTGCCCAAACTTGAATAAATGAGAAAAAAAAATCTGCTTCGTCGACAGTGTATGAGATTGAATTCCAGTTTAAAGGAAAAGATGAATCTTCAGCAAAATCAACTGAATAATACTCTCTCTCTATATTTTTTAGATATTTTATACGAATTCATTATAAGCGAACTACCTGGAATTTCAACCATGTCACTGTACATTTAGACACACATTATCAACTTGAATAAATAAATATTGGTTGTGAAGAAAACTTAATAAACCAGAAATAAAAAAATAACCGGAAAATATTATGGCATATATAGACTCTACACCTTTAATGTAATGTGCTTAACATAGTCAAAGCTTTGGCAAAAACCACTTTATCTTATAAAGTTGTTGTGTTTGGTAGATTATTGTTTATCTGTGTTATCTTCCTTTTCATTTACCATGTTTACGTTACGTAGGCGTAGAATGCATTAGCAATTTTGGTGTTTACGTCTAGGTAAGATGTCAGCTATTTAAACTGACGTGACGCATTACAATATTGTAAGAAGAATAAGACCACAAAGTAAGAAAATGAACAATGAATTGATACTCTTAAAGATTAAAGTATATGTAATTTCGGCAATTTTCTGTCCTAGAATTACGGTAAACTGTGTATCTAACATATAAGCTATTGTACGAACTGTTTGAACGATAAGAAATATATACACACATGGCACATGCATAATGAATTGTATAATTATGATAATGGAGTTGCCCTATACGGTAGCACGAGGAGTTGCCCTTATTATTGTATCATTATCTCTCCCTGCCATGTATATGCCTGTACTATACGTATGCCAGACGGGTGTCAGCTAGGAAATAACCTTTCTCTTTTTTCACTTTTGCTTGGAAATCAACTTTCCAACATGCATTCTCAATAACTTGAAATAGACTTACATACACTTTGACCACTGAAGAGCACCGGTAGTCAGAAAGCCAGTTAGTCATCAGAATATCGTGATTGGTCATTTCAAATATCACCGAAAAGTGTCAAATGACTAATGAAAGATTATTTTAGCTTTATTTTCTGTGTAAGCTTAGTCACTTCTGATACAATGACTAACATCCCTAATCGATCGCTTAGCTTTGCTTGTTAAACAATAAATTTGAAATTGACCTTGGTGGAGGGATGATGGACCCCAAAAAATCCGTCAGGTTTATGAAAAATTGAAAACAGAGTATGAAATAGATGAAATAATTCAGATTCTTTGCAAGGGTTCCACCTAATTAAAAGAAAGATTGAAATTGTTAAATTGTTCGTTTTAAACAATAATTGATGCACAGTAAATCAAAGAAATTGGCCAATAAAGTTGTCTTTTTCTTGATTTTCTCTAAATCGACAGGCCCATGTGACATTTTAAAAGTAGTTCACATTGGTTTATTGTGTAATAAATATATTCTAAAATGTTGGGAAAATAATATGAGCAAATGATCATCATGTTGCGTATTAATAAAATATTTAACTTTTTTACGCAATAATTTTATGTTTTGGCAACAAGACACGCAGAAGACACGAAGACACGTGCTGAACTCTAAAAATCTCTCTTGTGAGAAAACCTCACTTGGTGGTTATTTTTGTGGTTATAGAGTTGTCAAGTATATACTTCTATTTGGATTGATTTGTGTCACGTCAGTTTGAGTGTTAAAAGTGTGATTCACCACTTCTCCCAAATTCATAGTTTTGTTGTAAATCATTTCTTCTTATTCCCCTCCCTTGTATCATTCCCAAATTATCTTTTTCTAACTAAAATTCTGATCTTAATCATTCTGATTTCGTTTTGAATAGTATGGATTTAAACAATTCACTCTATGCAAGAGTGACTTGTTATTCATGTTAATGTTAAGTGGGACATGACGTTTTAAAAAGTGCATCAAACGCAGATTCTGTACGCCTATTCTAATTAATGTTGCTCTTTCTAAATCAATTTCAATTCATCCGAATCATAGTTGATTTCAAATCATCAGACAAATTGAATTGAAATCGTACTAATGGAAGTGTACAGCCGCGTAGCCAGGATTTCATTTAAGGGGGTGCGGTTGAGTGCGGTTGTGCGAAATTGATGATGAACACGCGAAGCGTGCTCCCCAGGTGGGTGGGTGCAGGGAGGGGGGAGTTTCCCCCTTCCTGCGCGAAGCGCGAAAGCTTTGACATTTGAGCAAATTCGAGAGAAAGATAACGGCTCGTAGCACCCTTTTTTAGGCGGAAAGTTAGTTCGACGCTCTGGCTGCTTTTCAATTATTTGGGTGCAATACTGCACTATATGTAACAACGGGGGGGGGGGGGGGGTACAGGGATCGAGGGGGAGTTTCTTCCTTCCCGCGCGATCAGCGCAAAAGCTATGACGTTCTGGCAAATATGAAAGAAAGATGACGGCTCGTGTTGCACCTTTTTCAGGCGAAAAGTTAGTTCGATGCCCTGACTGCTTTTCAATTATTTGGTCGTAATACAGCACTGTATTTAACAGCGGTGGGCGCGCAGGGAGAGGGGGGGGGGGGGGAGTGACATGACATTCTGTGACATTCTGGCAAATTTGAGAGAAAGATAAAGGGGAGTAACCATGCATTCCCCCAATAAGTAGGCCTTCCCACAGTGGGGGGGGGGGGGGATACCACAATGATTCCTCATTACTGATGAACAGTAGAATGATTTACCCTGAAAATGCCCATTGAGGAGCTGGATATGATAAGTTATGATGGAGTCATTAAACCATAAGCGTAAAAACAAAAGCCTCAAATATTTCATCAAACGATACATTTCTAATTTATTGTATTGTATTTATTGATTTACCACTTCCGGAAACATCCTCAGCAAGAATGCCGTTTTTCGTAGGGATCCATTTTAAGATTATGCTTTTCAGTGGTATAATACAGAATACTTAAAATTCAGGCCTTTCACCATACACCTCAACGAATTATACGTTACTGTAAAACCAGTGATACCATTAGTGATATTTTATGGCGAATGTCATTCGAGGTGTTTTTATATTGACAAATAAGATGTGCGAACTCATTCAGGGTGAGAAATTTACCACTTCCACAAGTGAATATCAAAATTCAAATTCAAATTCAAATTCAAATTCAAATTCAAATTCTTTTATTCGTCCAGATTCACAAGAATACATGGAAATTTGTTTTGGTCACACATTGTAAAAACACGTAATATATATACATCTAAAAAGTTCATATACATTTAAAAATGAGATATAAATGTTAACCTAGCAGACTTACCTACAAATTTATAGATTTTATCCGGGGAACGAACTTTATCAGGCAAAACATGGAGAAGGCTTCTACAAATTGACAGTATTGAGAAAAAATATAGTGAAGTTAACATTGTCTGTATATACATTGCAGGTCAGCTGGCTTAGAAGGGAATAGTGAGGACCCCCTGTGGCTCCAGCAGAGCTGCGCAACCAAAATGGGTACTTCCCTAATATGACGCCATAGGCTATATTTAGAAGGCGAAACGTGATAAAAGGCTGCAAACGCAGAATCCGAAACAGAAGCAACTGCTGTCAGTTGAAAGATACTGAAACACGACATCTCGCATATTCATTCATACGGAAAGACAGAGCATATCATGACATCTACCATTATCAACAGTATTTCAGTGATAGTCATTATCGCTGCATCATATGGTAAGCTGCATTTCAATTCTGAAAGAATTCTTGTCGTTGGTTGTGACCATCACCATGATTATGACATGCTTGTTAATAGTATTATGTTATTATGTTGATTATGTAATACTGATTGTTGGAATAGGCCTATGTGAACTTGGTTCCATTATAGTTCAATGGTATTGGAATGCTTCTCTACTACTCATGATTCTAACCGTAAAACATTATTCTTCTCTTTCTCTATTTCATATACATGTATGACGATAACATTCGCATGACTTGCACAACTTTAAGATTTGAAATCTATTCCAATAGCAGAAATGAATTTCTAAGGATGCTTTCAAATGTTCGTTGTACCAAAACAAGAATCGACAAGTAACTTATTTACCATTATTGTTATCATGTGTATTGCTTAATATCTTATAACAGAGTTGCAATGACATTGCATTGCATAATTGCAACTCAAAGATAAAACGTTTCGCAATAAACAATAACAGACAAAAATGAATAAGATAAAGAGTTTGAATTATTCATAAGTAGGGGAGAGTAATGTCAACATATTCTGATGAAATATAGCTGAGCAATTTTTATACAAATATATCTGGATTACAATTCTTCCTTCTCACATACTTGACTTTCTCAATATTTAGACATAATTTTTTCGTGATCTATTGAGAATAAGGACCAACATGATACCACACAATCAGAATAAATGACCTAAATGCATGCACGTTATTACACTTGTCATTATTTTTTTCTGTCAAATGCTTGAATAAACTAAATCAAAATAAAGCGATTTTTAGTGGATAGAAATGTAGGTATGAGATAATGTGAGATGGTATATTGACAGATATATACATTTTTAATACAATATTCACATGTTTTATGCTTTAAACGCTCTGTAATGGATATGATTTGTCAAAGTTTTTTTTCTTTTTTTTGCCTGCATGTAGATATATATTTACACAAACGTATGTTATTTGCATTTCTTAAATAACTTCCAGATCTATCATTATTTTAACGACGAAATATACGAAGATATAAATATCAGCATCCAATAGTTTCCATCTTTTCGGTAGTGGTAATAGCGATGAATTATTAAAATTTATAATAATAGCTAATTTGATTCACTTTCATTTCTCCGATTGAAGGAACCTTTCTTGATGATCGAATATTTAGAAAAATAATCGACCTCTTTTAGGAAAATTTTGATGTATAATGAAAAGATATTGTGGTTTTATATTCATTATTATACTAATCCGGTTTGATGATGTGGTGTGATCTAGTTGTGTATACATCCCGGGCACGTTTAAGTTCAATGACACGAAACGTTCATGTTCTTTTTTTTTTTTGGGGGGGGGCATTGCTAGGTCTGGAAATAGTGATGACAAGATAGAAAATGTACTTCACATTTTCTCTTCCTGAAATGGATTGTGTGCGTTGCCTCTGAACCTGACGAAAGTTACACCCCGCTATTGCTTAAAATCCCCGAATATATTGTTACGACCGTGCGATATTTCCATTTTGCACTGGCATGACTGGAGTAATTAAAATGTAGCTCTAATTTTTTTGAATGAAACAAAATAAGTAAATAATAGAAACACAATATAAGAATAACGAGATGTATATGTTTAGAATACTAAAGGAAACTGAAACTTCATTTCCTGAAAATGATTTTGCTTATTCCACTTTTAGGAGCCTATTTAATCAATATTTGAATATACTCACATATCTTCGACCTACCGATCAGTAGTTTCGTTTCGAAAGTTTTTAAGTTCTTTACAACACGAAATGAAAGTGAAATTGGTATACGCCATGCACTAGCAAATATTATCAGCTTTTTATAATATATTCTATTCATTATGACCTCTACAGATGAAAAGAAGAGACACTTTTTGCAATCTAAAAAAATGTAAAGATAAAAGAAGCGAAACAAAATATAGCAAAGAGAATAACATGTCAACATTTTGTGTCGATATGTTCATTGAAATAGTTTTGAAATCGTGTCAAAGAAAATAACTGAATTTGCGTTTCATTTTCAGTTACCCATTTGATGTGCTAGATTCAAAGATGAATATTAATTTATTTTTGAAGTATAAGTATATCGAAAAAGTCGAATAAAATACCCCGACAATTTTCCATTTTCTTGTCATTTCGCGTGATTCCCCAAATCAATGGACCGTATCATTCTCTATTGAAGGTACCTACGTCAGTACCTATTGTACAAATACAAATAGATGACGTCATGATAATGCACCACGCCTGACCCTCATTGTGTATTCTTCACGAGTTGCTTTCCATTGATATAATTGTGTTTAATAATAATGAGCAAATAATTACATACTAGATCATAAACATGTGATTCTGTTGGGCTTAAGAAATCGCTTTAGGAAATTCCGTCATCATTCCACGGGGGAGGGGAAAAAAAGAGGAAGGAAAATTCCAGTGTGACAGAAAATTGGAACAGCAGCTATGGTTCATAAAATTTGGGTTATTTATACATTGTCCAACAGATCATGGTTCCTAGATATGGTTCCTAGATAGAGCTGGAAAATCACAGGCAAATAAAACATGTAGGTTGAAATAAATCATAGGAAAAAGTATGGGGTTTCCACCGCCGAAATGCAATCCAGTGTGTATGCGCTGTATAAAACAAGGCCATCGAAGTTTCATTTAATGATTCATGCTGTTTTATCTGTATTCTACGCATATCGAAAAGAAAATGAAATATTGTTGGAAGAGACAGGAATAATGAGAAAAATAACAAGCAAAGAACTCTTTAGAAGGGTAACCATTTCAAGTTGGTCTTCCTCTTATCATTTATTTTCTCTTTGACAGAACCAATTTTCTGTGAGCATAGGAATATAGGCCTAAATGAAAAGGGTTAAATGGGTGAGAGGAAAAAATAATTGATATTAAAACTAGATCTTTTTTTCAAAAATAACAGAGGATACAAGAAGCATTGTACCTGTAAATGATAATTCAGCTCACACAAGTTTTGTTTACTTTTTGAATGCATGAAAAACAGCTGATATTCTATATTTGTTCTGACGTGTTCAAAGGTTGTTTGCAGATTGTATTGTTTGAATGCATGGGGTTTTTACCTTATTTGGCGTTTGCCAGTTCCCCTTGTCATTCTGCTTCTATTTTTAGAGCAGGGAATAAAAGGGGGAACGCCGGAACTGTCAGAATGCCCCCGTTAACTGATTTTTATTAAATGATTTGTTTATCCTTAGAAATACTTTGCTGTAAGAATAAAATTTTGGGGAAATACATGGGTATCACATCTCACCCACCCTTAAAAAAATAGGAATTGCACAATCATCACTTCTATTTGCAATTTCTTAAACGAGATATACCAATTAGGGTATTTGCAGAATCACCGAACTTATAACTAAAGAATGATAATAATGGTGATGATGATGATGGTGATGATGATGATGATAATAATAATAATAATAATAATAATAATAAAACGATGAAAAGGAATATTTTGGGATGCTTTTTATTTACTTTATTATAGCGTAAACCAATGGAAAATCGATGTCACATGTCACTATTATACGATATTAAAATCATTTTCAAATTCCATGTTTTTGTTCAGTGACACAGAACGCAGAAGCACGAAGTGGGATATGTCCAAATCCATCAACAGGCGAAAAGAATCGGTACAATGTAGATTCAGAGGTGTGCTGTGGTGGAAACATCTATCAAATAGGGAGGGGTGTTCGTCCTCTATGCTGTAAGTATAGTGATGACTATGTCATGATGATTGTGATGGTGCATGTGGTGGTGGTGATGATGGTGATGATGGTGGTGAATGTCCTAATTGTGATGATGTGATGATTATAGTGAAAGTAATCGTGATGATGATGATGACGATGTAAATATTATGATAATAGAATTACTATAAACATGGAAATGCGTGGCAATAATTAGTCAAGATAATACATGTAGTACAATTATGACTGTCACACGAGAAAGACTGGAAGGCTTTTGATGGAAATGTGGTTTCGGTTTATCTTAGTTTTGGACAATATAGAGAAAATAAAACTAGAGACTGAGAAAGGGTGTGCTAACTTGCGACAAAAATCTACTAACTTTTTGCAATCATTAATATCTCATTTTCATTTGTCTGCTAGGACGTATGGTAGCAGGTACGAACCATATTTATTTATTTTTTGTCATGCAGGTGATGATGGTATCTATAATCCTAAGGATGAGATTTGTTGTGGTGGGGAGGTAAAGAGTCTATCAGAAGGTGAACAATGCTGTGGGTTTAGCCAGTGGTACAACCCTGATAAGTCCATATGCTGTGGCCACCGTGTCCATTCCAGCAAAAATGGTAAGGTAGAACACGACATCATATTCGAAAGAAATAACACTTCACTTTTTCACAAATGATCGTTTTCCTGTTATATCATTGCATATAGAAGCAATTGTATGTTGTGAAAAAAAATTGAACGTAAATCAATATATAGGGTTTTAAACTTCTTCTTCCTAATATTGTATATGGGAATTTTTTTAAAGAAAGCGAAGTATACTGTAACATATTACTACCATGATCATAATGATATTAATCTAATTTTCTAAAAATTTCTTTAACAGGTCGCTTTGTATGCTGCGGGTCAGCTAAATACAACACTGCTGAAAGTACATGTTGCCCGGTAGAAGAAGATGGTGATATTACAATGACAACTCTTCCTGGAGTTGGTGAGTGCTGTGGAAACAGAGTTCTTGACCCGAGACACGAAATCTGTTGTAATGGGGTAAGCACTTAAATATTTGTAACCATCGAATTGAACACCAGGAATGACAATGTCTTTTTGAAAACATATATATAGGGTCATTATGAAAATTTCTCCATTAGAGTACTGTTTCGTGTCTAAGTGATCCACTCATGATTGTATTTATCCCTCACTGCATCAACATAGCTAGAGTTTGAAAGTCATGTTTCCTGGCGTTTGTAGAATTTTTTACTATATTACTTGGTTAGGTGTCCTTATGCTTTCAACAGTTAATGAGTAATGATTTTCATCCGTTAGGTGGCACACGGCAAGACGGATTCATTGACGCAGTGTTGCGGCAATTCTACCTACAATCAAATGACCGAGATGTGTTGCGACAACCAATCCCCTTACAACCCTAACTCACAACTCTGCTGCAATGGACAAGTCCACTCTGCAGGTAACATAACATGACATTTCCTGAAGATGATCATAAATAAAATGGTCGAAAATTAGAAAATCATGACTCTAATCCGGGTTTTATTTTTATCACTATAGTTATAACATACGATACAAAATGTAAACCCATTTCAAAGGAGAAAAAAACATTCTCATGTCTTTTGATGATCAAAGATATTCAATAGATGAGATGGGGAAACAGAAAGATGACGTGATTGTGTCGCCCCAAAACAATAGACATGGATTACAAGTATAACATTTTCACCATCAAGTAGGTGTAATTTTGCATCTTCTCTTCTCTTTTTCTTCTCAAACAGATAACGGAGCACAATGTTGTGGATCTGAATCGTATCTATCTTCCCAGTCATCCTGCTGTAACAATAACTTATTTCGGGGAATCCCAGAGTTGCCACATGTACAATCATGTTGCGGAGACTTGTCATATTTCAAAACCAACCACATTTGTTGCCAAGATACGTTGTATATGAGAGGAGAAGGTGTAACATGTTGTGGACAAGGTAAGTGACGTAATTTTTCTCTCTTTTTTGTGTCATAACTATCTTATCTGTCCATGAATAAACAAATTTCGAATATCTTGAGCAGTAGGCAGTTGATTTGAAAGTTTATGATACTGTGTCCACCCCGGATATTCACATTAACAATAGCTTATTTTTTAAGGATATTTTTGTTATGCGATTTAAGAAAAAAAAAATATTGTGCAATACTTTTATCTTATGATATAAAATTCCATTCTGGCTGATGACATGGGATGACATTTTCTCTTTCAATTCAATTTCAACGTATTAATTTTATTTTCCCTTCTAAACCATCCAGGCACTTACAACTCATCTACTGAGCTGTGCTGTGGATTTGCCGACGAATCAACCTCTGTCATTGAGAAGACTTCCCCGTCCGAGGAGTGCTGTGGCCTGTCAACCTACAATCCCACCAGTCAAACGTGTTGTGAGATGGCAAGTCGAAGCTTTGATAACATAGTCGGTGGGAAATGCTGCGGTACTGATTCAAATCATGTACAGGCGTATGATCCAACTCAAGCAACATGCTGCCGAGGACTAGAAGGAGGTATGGAGAACAATGTCTCATCTCATGTTTTTTAGGTTCACTTTGGTTTTCATAAAAGAGAAAAACTTAATAGGGACAAAATTATACCCATGATTAGAAAAAAGGACAGATTGTAACATGTAAAATTAAAAAGTTGTAGGAATGTAAGAGATGACTTCAACCTTAAAACATAGAACTGAGCAATAACACCAACACAATATAGACTGGAGAAATGAATACCACAGGTATCCTTCTTGGTTAACTGTTTCTAATACAATTTCATTTCTGTTTCTTTCCCGCAGAATTTCTGCACAGTGTACCGACTGGTCAAGGACAATGTTGTGACAATAAAATTTTGTCAGAGAACCAACTCTGCGATCCTCTTGGCAAATATCCTGTCGTGAAGACTGTCGACACTGATAACGCGATCTGTTATCATGTAACCTACAACACAGAAACTCAGGTACGTAAAACTTTATCCATTTGTAATTCTCTTGTATAAATCCTTCAAGTGATATAGAGTAAAAATTTATTTAAAATAATTTTCTGATACAGTATATCTTTTTAATATGCCCAGAACTACGGCGTACTGTATGATCGAGTATATCAAATAATTATATTTTCAAACAGGCAATTACAATTTGAAGTTGCCCGTGCCCTATGTCGCATCAACTTTAAAACTTCACAGTTATGTGATAGGAAAGAAGCAGTTTCAGTTTTCTTTTGATTATTGTAATTTCTGTAAAGCAATATCTTTGTATTTCTATTCTATCCTCTCTACTTCAGGTTTGCATGGAAGATGGCACTATCGAAGTTTTATCTCGTAGCCTAGCGGTTTGTGGTATAGAGCTCTATGACCCCACAGCCGAGGTGTGCTGTGATGACTTCATCAGGGGGCGATTTGATGAGGATGGTTACGAGAGGGAGTGTTGTCCTGGGACTACCATCTCATTTAAGCCTGCGCTTCAAACCTGTTGCATGGCAACCGTCCATGACATCCCTTCTGCCGAATCTGGGTAAGAAACCGCATCCGTATGAACTCATTATCTAAAGAAAAACACACACACGCAGTAAAACAGTTATTGTTGTTTTTCGAGTTTGTATTGCAATGAATAATCATCTTTTTATTTTGCTTCACCGCAGATGCTGCCGGAACAATGCTTACAACACAACCACGCACATGTGTGACAAGAGAGGTATCATCCGACCCCAGGCCGAGGTAGCCGACTACCCTGAGCTCTGTGGTAGCACCCCATATCACCCTGAAGAATATGTCTGCTGTGGTCAAGAACTACTTGGTGCTAGTCAGATTTGTTGTATGGGCTACCCGGCACCATTACCAGAAGGTTCAGAAACAGGGGAGTGTTGCGGCCTTTATGCCTTTGACCCAAACACAGAGATGTGCTGCGATGGGAATGTGCACATGATGGCAAACAATGGTAAGTAGCTAGATATTTTGTTTATCCGGGTATATTTCTTACAAATACAATGCATAATTCATGATTTATCTGGAAGCAAGAGTCTTATTAAACATTCACAAATTGAAAGTTTCAATGGCGTTGAGAATTTAGAATGACCGGAATCACTATAGTATATAAGAGCTTTAAGCACCATGGTATACTTATCTTTGTGATTATTTCATGTAACGTTTATGCCTTCAAATTAGCATCAGATTGCAGAGTCATGTTATCTCCTTTATTCTTTTAAATCTGAATGGCAGATGCATCTTGCTGTGGTTATTATCTACTAACCGATCCTGAAGACCAGATCTGCTGTGACGGCTACCTTCACGAACGATATGGTGGTCGAGATGAGTGCGATGGTCATACTGCCTTTAACCCCGACACTGAGACCGTGTGCCATGGCTGGGTATTTTCCATACCAAACGGGGACTGCTGCAGTGGCCAAGCTTACGATGGTGATAACCAGATCTGCTGCAACGGTGTCATGTAAGTAGACCCTAGTTGAAATCGTAACAGTTCTAATTGAGTTCCGCCCCAGTTATAAATCGTTGAGAATAACCCAAGCGTGTTTCAAAACAATTATATTTACGCGATCACTATTCTTGGTTAATGATTTCTGATACTTGATTAATAATCTATATAATTCATTTTGTATTGATGTTAAACGATCGTACCATTTTTGCATTAAATTTATACAGACACACTAGGATAAGCGAGATGACAGAATGCTGTGGTTCTCAGATCTACGACAGAGACGACTCAAACACCCTATGTTGCAATGGACACCTCAACCAAGGAGAAGACGGGCTTGAATGCTGTGGTGATATGACATACGACCCTCGCATAGAAAGCTGCTGCTTGAATGACATGTTCCCATTTACCCAGTCTAGAATGGCCGAACCAACAATTTCCTGTTGTGACACTGATACCTACCAAAGCTCACAACACACATGTTGTGGTGGAGTCGAGCACAAATACATCTCAGACGGTGAGTGCTGCGGGATCGACATCATCCGGAACCCTGAGGAAGAAATCTGCTGCGGTGGAAACGTTTGGACCAAGTACTCAGGTGAGAACGTCGAATGCTGCGGAGGTGAACTGATTGACAAGCGCTATCAGACGTGCTGTAACGGCATCATCCTCTACCGCGGAGACCCCAAAGAATGTTGTGGTGGCAGCGTCATCAATACTTACATCCAGACGTGCTGCGGAAGTGAAGTACAGATGAACAACGACGAAGTTGGATGCTGTGAAGGAATGTGGTTTTCCACAGCAGAACAAGGCTGTTGCGATACTCAGATCTTCAATGTTACAAAGGAAATGTGTTCTGAATCAAATATCATCATTCCAATCGATTCAGAGTCCAGTGTCTCGAATGTCGAAGAAGAAGTAAATAATGAGGCGAACTTCATCCTCCTATGCGATGAGCAAGAGTACGACGCTTTGACACAGACATGTTGTGGTAACTTTGTGTTCGATTTACGAGATGAATTCATATGTTGTAACGGCCAGCCATCGATTGCATCCAGTGGAAAGACATCTTGCTGTGTGGACACTCCTTACAATCCTACTCGCTTCGATTGCTGTCAAGGAGAGCTGCATCACAAAGTTGAAGGCGCCCAATGCTGTGGCGATTCTTACTACCAACCTTCTAAAGAGACATGCTGTGATGATAACACCGTCAGTCTTCGAGGCGAGAGATGTCCTAACGACTTATCTGCATCGCAAGGTAGGCTGATATTTATTTCTATTACATATAATATAATATCAAAGATGATGATGATGATGATGAATGAACTTTAAGAAAGGTATATATTCAGAAGCGTCCAAATTTTTGTCTTTGACGCCTTCTTCTCTGATTCCTGTAATCCTCTTTCTGTTCAAATACTGTAATCAATCATTTCATTTTATTTCAAATTTATTCCCATTTTTAGACACTCAGTGCCTGTGTAACTTGAAGCACAGGAGTGATCAAATCTCGTCAACTTGTACCGACAGACTACGGACCAAGCAGCGAATTTTCACGGCAACCATTGCCGACGTCGAAAGCAGTGACAGTTCTCCTTCTTACGTCATAGAACCAGTCGATTCTCTACGCGGGGCTCTACCAGTCACACCCGAAGATGCTGATGGTAGATTCCCGATGGTGATATCAGACCAGATTGGGTGCAACGTACCATCTTTAAGGCTTGGTCAAAAGATCGCTGTTTTCACGGATACCATGGTGGGTTTCGAAGAATCTACACTCCAACTTACAAGGAACGATGTCATCATTCCATACAACAGACGGCTGGTTAAGAAACTCTACAGCTTTCTTGACGTAAATTAGCATGTATAATTATTATTCCTGATATCTTAATACATGTATTTCATTTGGTTCTTTGTAAAGAAAATGACGATATTGGGGGAATTTCATGTTTAAAAACTTGCTGATAACGTAATGGCTGAACATATATCAAATAACATTTGAAATATTACGATACTTGTAAATATAAAAACCGCATATAAAAATGCAGTACTCACCTTCGTTATGCCTCTTGGTAAATTTTTAGTCCAACATAATTCTTAACAGTGCCAACTGCTGAAGCGTCTTTTTCAACAAAATAAAGTTTAGCCATCACAGATATCAGTTCAGTCAACAAATATGAGAAGTCTCTATAAACAAGTCATGCTGATATACTGAATTTCATTAGAAAAAAAAGGAATATGCATCTATTCATGCTATATAAATAGAAATGCTGCTTTATAACGATGCATGAGTTTTATTTTCTATAAACATGTCGCAAATGAAACTTGAAGCGACAGTTCAACATTAGTTTCTTGTTCTATTTTTTCTGTTTGGCAGACAGATGTATATTGTAAAAATTAGATTTTTATGGTAGTATTTTTGTCAGTGGTTTTACAATTTTTTCACTATTCTTGTTTTGCCACTTTTAATTGACTTTACATCACAGCTAAACAAAATGAAATAGCAAATTAATGTCCAGAGATGCGTCCCTTACTGCTACTTGTATACGCTATACAAAATTTTGTTAATACATATAACATGTTTTGTCTTCATTCTATTGCATACACAAATATACTAAGTACTTCATACTCCTTTACCCGTAGAAGGACAGCAATGTTATGTTCAACATTGATAAAGTAATATACATGTACATAATTATATTAGAGACTCTTAATTTCATTTTGATTTTCTTAAGTATTGAATTTATATATATATATATATATATATATATATATATATATATATATATACTTGTAACAATATCTATGTAATATTTCATCAGTTTTTTAATATATAGTGATACTTTTTTATTTCTCATCAACTCAAGTTCTAGATTTGAAAGTTGTAGATTAGAACTTTTGTTTAGTAAAGTATTTTATTATTTTACAGTACACCCTATTCATTTGTAATATTATTTCAAAACTTATTACCAGCATTTAAATACTTGAATGCAAGTTGGTAATATAGTCAACAACGTAAACCACATTGGTACCTTTATCTAAATATACTTTGCCCCGATATGGGTTTATTTATAATTTTGTTCACTTGCCAATACCATATGATTTGTATAGTTTAACAGTCATAAAACAAATATCATTCATTTGAAATCTTCAAGTATTGAGTTTGGACATACTGTGTGTCTCATGTGTATGGTGTTGAAATTACCTATTCTACAGAAAGTGTTTTTTTTTAATACACGATACTTTTTTTATTTTCTTTCACGCTGAACTGAAAGAGATCAAAATAGTTTTTTGTAAAAGCAAGACCTGCTGCTATTTCAGATATGAAAATGGCGTAGATATTTCGTAGAAATAGGTGTGTGTTAAACAGGAAAAAAACGCTTTTAAACAAGACATTACAGAATAAATGACATTTTTGGTTCTTTTTCATCTAATGTATATTGCATTCATGATACCTTCGTTCGCCTTACTTATATCGATAATTATATGAACGTGCATTTTTAAATCAGAAAGTTTTAACAAATTAATTTGTTAGGTTTAAGATTTTGTGAGATTTGCTTCTCATTCAGAAGTGGAAGGAATACATGTCATAAAAACTTACTTGTTAAAAGTTATTCAATTCTACGTGTTCTTGATGTCATCATTCTTTGTACTATATTATATTTATTATACTTATATATTTTTGAAAATTAAACATTTTCTATGAAATTTTTATTAAATAAATATATATATAATCAAATTAAAATCCCTGTTTATCTCTTTTGTAAACGCTCCAATAATAACCCCTGATAGTGTTACAATCAAATTTGTATTGTGGTAAATTGGTATTTTCAATTCTCATCTTCCCATGCTCATTATTTGATTTGATTCCTTTCACATATTTAATTAGCAATTTAAAATACGGTCTACTATAGAGACCTACATACATGAAAAAAGTTCACAGATGCACAAGGCCAAAAAAATTACAACTATGACGAGAAATTTGTACAAAACTACCGAATGGTTTGTGATTTAAAAGAAAGTTTTTAGAACACTTCAATGAATGTTTGTGACAAAAATAGTCAATCCTGACTAGTTGGCAAACAAAAATACGAGCTACCGTTCATGATTAGAATAGTTATACAATTGAAAGACAATCAAGCCTGTAATACCTTATCCCTCCTTTCCTTTGCTGTTCTGCGTACAATCATTCATTGTCGACTGCTTTCTTCTTCTTTATTTATTTCTATTCCATATTTTTCTTTCATATTCTGCCTTTCTCTGCTTTTATTCAACCTTTCATCTCATGTATCCCCTCCCGTCTAACAACATTTCGCTCTCATTTTCCTTCTTCATTTGTTTTAAATCTAACTGAAATTATTTTCCTCCTCTCTATTTTCTTTTCGCTTCTTCTCATTTTCTAATGACCCATGTGCTTTTCCTTCTCGATATTCTCTTTCCCTTGAATTCCCAGTCACTCTAGTAATATTTTGCCCCAAAGTCACAAGGTGGCGCTAGAACGGCAACACAGATCATAATTATAGGACCTCTATACGACAACATAATTGGACCACGCATAATTGGACAACATGATTGGACAACATGATTGGATAATATTGCAAGAAATAGCATACAAAGCATTATCCTTTTTCAAACATTTATTCAAGGATTCAGTTGAAAGTCCATAATCAATGGATTGCAAATGAGTTAGAAATTTCATGAAAAAGTTTAATTTTTCGGTTGCAATGCAACCTCGCATAGGAGTGACGGTAACCGCAGATATTAAGTGAGGTGCCAAGGGGTGTACGGTTTCCAGATACTCTTAACTAATGATCCCCATCCCCCTAACAAATAGAAGAGAAAGAAAAAGTCCTAACGAATACAGTGGAAGCATGAATGCCAGACTTCTAACCTCATAACTGCCACTGCAACGGATTGCCTTGATTATTTTAAGTATTTGTAACGGGGGTTTTTAAGCAGAATTTACTCATTTTGCTTAATAAACTTTTACTCATTTAAAATGAGTTACATTAACGTAAATAATTTAAGTATTGTAATCATGATAGATAACAATTATTTAAAAAGTTATGACATGATTATACTTGTACCTATCTTACACTCTTTCAATTTAGGATTAGGATGTAATTAAATACATGTATTTACCACTATCACAACAAACACTATTACATACGCTTTAAGTTGACAACTACTAAAAGGGCTCCCAATTTTATATATACTTGATCATAGCATCTTAAAAAGAAAAATGTTGACAATTTTCCTGAAATATCAAGTTTTGATTTGTTTTGAATCGAGTGACAATTAAAAATTGTCTTATCTTCTTATTTTTGCTTAAATGAATTAGGAAATATTTTAAACTCCTTAAATTCTCATTCAACCACAAAAAAAGAATTGTTTAATTCTAAAAAAGAGATTAACTTGGTCTTAATGAATATTCATGAATTATGTTAATTCTTATATTACGCACTGCACCAGTCTTTACTTTAAAAAAATAAGTACAATCAACATAAATTTTTTGAGTAATGCGTAAGTTTTTACTTTGAGTTAACAATACTAAATTAATACAAGTTTCAAGTACTTTAATGTTCTTTTGTATTTAATTTTACTTAAAATTTTCACGTATATTCTTCTAATTTAAATATTATTATGACTTCAATCGAGTGCGTAAGTAGCCTAGCCTACCTGAAGACATAAAAAGTTGTTCGACCTCATTGTCCTTTAAAAAACTTCTAAAAACTTTGCTATTCTCTTCTTAGCTACTTTTCTTCTTGAATGCGCCTTGAGCACTCCACAGAGTGGATTTGGCGCTATATAAATCACATTATTATTATTATTATTATTATTATTAAGTGGCAAAATTTATGTTTTAAAGTAAATTCTACATGGGAAAAATAATTAAAAGTTACTAATGGGCATATTATTTTTTACAGTGTATGTCTGACATTCTTTTCCTAACACAACTCGTCTTTAGGAGATGTCCCTTCCAAAAGACCGTAACTGTTCATCGCACCTGTACTCCCCCTTCCCCACACTTAACAGAAGTTCTCTGCTGAACACATGGTTCGCCAAAACTTTCGAAAGACATTATGTACGCAGTGTTCTTTATATTCTCTTACATAGGCGTAGAGAGGGGGGGGGGGATTGGTGTTCAAACACCCCGTTTAGCAGTGTTTAGGTGTTTATAAGCTTTTTAACCCCAAAATGCTGATAACGTTTTTTTTTTTGTTTTTTGTTTTGCTTGTCAGAAAATTTTGGAATAAAAACTTAAACAACCCCCTTTAAAAAAATGTATCCGCTGTTCTCTTACATACCTTCTATACACGAAGAGATACATAATTATGACATGCCTCGTGCTTTGTCATAATTTATACTCGACTGATCAGTATAGTGGGGTGTAAAATTTGAGGAGCAGAAAGTTTACATACAGAATCCTAATCGACCAGACGGCCTAACTTCACGGCCTAAATATTTTGGCTTGTGTCTGTGTAATCAATCTGTGTATTACTCACAGACACAGAAAAGAGTTTACCCCATCAACGGTAGAGGAAGTCATAACGGAGGGTTTCCAATCGTAAAAGTACCTTTCATGTTGAGCAATTTTATGACTGCTGGCAATTGGTAGTAACTGGTAATAAAACTGCTTAACCACTTGATATGATGGTACAATTAGTATTGAATCTTCGCTCTAACAAAAATAATGAAACGTGACTAAGATAACACCGATGAGAAAAAGAAAAGAAATTGTTCAAAAATAGCTTGAACGGAGGGGAAAAAACGTTTAGAGAAGACAAAGGGGAGAATGCTGAGGAGGAGAATAAGAAAAATGAAAAGGTTAGAACAATGAAAACAAGAAAGAAAATGGGCCCAAGATGAAATAATTTCATATGAGCATTGATATTCAATGTAATCTATTGTCTGCGACTAATGTCGTAATCAAAAAATCTTCCCCATATCCATTCTCCAACATCCTCCTCCATTGATTTCAACGAGTTTCTTTTCTTCTCCATCTCTTAACAAGCTGTCATAGGACAAACCCCAAACCTAATAAAAAGTAAATTATTTCTATTTATATGATGATTTCTATTTCAGGCGAGGGCGTGTTTTTTTTTAATGAGGATGATGTTCCGATATTGCAAAATAAATTCGGGTAGTTTCGGATCGAAGATAATTATCTTGCGGCAGTTGAGTGACATGGTTCAAATGAGATATGGGATTTAGGCAAGTCAAATACATGCCAATCAATAATATAATTATCGGGACTTCTGTGGACAGAATGCACTATTTCAACATTGGAGAGTGATCACTCAAAAAAAAAATCATATTGTTACAAAAGTCATTGAGATGCGACCCACATACTTTAACTTTGGTTTCAAGATTAAATCATATTTTCTTTATCATACATGTAGTTACACAAAATGACTAAGTTCCTTTTCAGGGGCATGGCATTTGCCCAGTCAGTGTGGGGGGGGGGGGGTCTTCTTCGGTGTGTGGAGTGCGAGGGGGCAAATCCAGCAATAGGCGAGCGTGTGGGCGGGGGTCCTATGATCTTATTATTCACAGCTCTTTTCATCTCTGACTTTTCTTTCTCTCTTTTCCTGTTTTGTTTTGTTTTTCAACGTAAAGTATGTATTTCTGACTGCCAACCATCGAACAGAAAGCATCAAACTGTTTTGAAAATATGAAATTCTATGTTTTTCAAATACACTGTGGAAATTATTATGAGAAAGCAAAATAATTATATCGAGGACCAATACAATTTGAACACCCACGCTAAAAATTCTCATTTCCGGGGGAAAGTGCTTATGGAGGACTCGGCGGTTTCAATTTAGAAATACCGATTAAAGCAATGTCTAAATTAAAATATTTTCTGTTGTTTGCTTTAGTCTGCCTCAGCAGTATGTAGGTACGTGGACATTCTTTCATTGTACGATAATGGTCAAGGATGTAAGGCGAGAGAGTGAGAGTGAAAGTAAAACATTGCAATGCATTATTAAGCTCAGGTTCAAAATATGTCTTTTTGATACAATCCACCCACTCTATTTCTCTCTCCTCACTTTCTCTTCTTTCTCTCTCCCTCCCTCATTCATTCCGTCCCTTGTGGAGATAATAATCTCTCTACAAGAAAAGAGTGAATTTTCACTCTATATCACTCGGCGGCCGAGATTATTTTGTTATATTCTATTGTTTGAATATTTATATGAACAGTCATGGAATAGTGCATATATCGATCTTCTGTCAAAATGATTGTTCATAAATAATAAAGGAACCAAGAGGAAGGGTTAAATAGACAAAAATAATAATGATGAAGATAATAATAACTATAAATCAAAGTAATAAAAACAACAATAATAATTACACAGAAAACTTTCATCGGTTGGGGATAATCATACAATTTATACAATTCATACAACCTTTAAAGATTGGTAGAAGCTCAAACTACAATTTAACAATAAAAATGATATTGAGAATGGTTATGATAACAACCCAACAATAATCATTCTTATAATGTAATGGTCATATGAATAAAACTACGATATTACTTCCAAAAGTTTTGAAATCTCTTCACAATGCTGAATCTGCCTTCAGTTCTCTACATGTACAGTGTGTATCAATTTATATATATATTTTTTTCAATTTATAATCTTTAATGCAGTGTCCCTTCCTACATGTTTTGAACCTGAATAAATAGGTTTTCATTGCATTACTAAGCCGTCATATTGTATGTTGCCCAGTTCTCTTTTTGTGTCTCGTGTACATTGTGTCTTTCTCTCTACTTGCTATCAATCATTATTATATCTTTTTTCAACAATCAGGTATGCACTAACAAAGAATGATTTCCCCCTTAGGATATTCTTTTCCCCAATCAACCTTGATCAATTGTTATTCACAGGCTCTCAGATAAATCGTGATATTTCAACAAACTTCACAAACAAACTTCACATTAACAGAGTACAGGGATTATTTGATGCAATGTTCACAGAGTAACCGCCCCCCCCCCCCCCCCCCCCCCCCACCGACGCATTATGTCCTTATAAAATTGACCTTTATAACTTTATCTATTCGAGCAGATACGAAGATCAATATTATTTTGGGCTGTGATTCATAATCTGAATAAAGGAAATCACGACATTATAGGGTATAGTGAGACGCCACCGCTTCTGTATGAATAAGTCACGTGGGTATCTACAACACAAAAGGTATCTCTGTGATAGTACTTTGTACTGCGCAATCGCAGGCTAGCTATCTATCCGTGACGTCACGACTACCGTGGGGAATGTGAATGAAATGAAGGATAAAAAAAAACTCATTGCCTAATGTAAAACAGATGAAAGTATATGAAATTGCATCGCTATAACCAATTAAATCTAATCTTTAATTCACTGCCCTCAGAGTTGTGGACAGACTATTTTGAAATTTCACAAAAGGCTAATTGCATTGAATTGAATTGAAATGGTTTATTTATTGAAATTTCTTCGCAGCCAAAGGCTGAATTATGAAATCTTTTACAAACAATAATATTTACAGTAATAAAATACAAGATACATAATATATACATGTACATATACATACTCATAAATATACAAAATTAATTACCTTCTAAGGAAAATGAACAAGTTAGATACAAATACGTGTATATACGAGTGATGTGTAACAAAATTGAAAGTGAAATAATGAGAAAGGTTCTCAGAGTTACAAATTTGCCGGTAAGAAAAAAAAACGGTTCTCAGATTTTCAAATTTGTCGACAGCCAGAATAATAAAAGGAATTCCAGCTGTAGCATAAAAACAACAAAAAAAGGGGTAACTCCTTGACAAAGACTAGTTGATAGATACGTTGAATGGTAGATTCATATACCCTACAACCAGTCTCGCTGAGCTCCTGACAGCCCAATAAATATTTATAATTCCTTTCTAAATATTTTCCTCTATACAGAGCACAAGACTAATGTAAAGCGGTAGGAATCTTCTCCGAAATATTATAATAATAAAAAAATATTATATTATAACGCTTTGATACAATTGCTAAAGTAAAAAGCCTTACAATTTTTGCTAGTATACTCACTGAAGCTAGGATTGTGCAATTGAAATGAATGGTCATGAGATAACGCAATATATGACGTCATGACAATTCGATTACAATATAATGAGGCTCGTATAGTAAGATAATTCTATGACATGTAGAGGATATGTTTGCTATTTCTTTTAACGATGTATTAGTCCAACAGGTTGAATTGTTAACTGGACATGCACAAGTTTAAATAGTATTTATAATAATAATAATAATAATATAATAATAATTTATGATGCGCAGAAACTAGATAAATTTATATTCTACTGCGCTGCAAGAGCTCCTGGTGTGCTTTATATAACTACGATGCGTACTTAAATGAAAATATATGTTTTTAGTTTTGATTTAAAAGTATTTACAGCTGGTGCTTTCCTGATTTCTAACAATAAGTTGTTCCACAGTTTGATGACTGCGTATAATGCTAGATCTCCTAAGGTTATTTTGTTTTATGCATGTATAATAAGATGGGGTTTGCAGTAAAGTGAGAACTGCGCAGGTTGTGTGTATGTTTGTGAGCTTTGAGTTGTAATAGTTCTACAGTACATAGGGGCTTGACCAATTAGAGCTTTATAGACAAGACAATCAACAGGAGTTTAAAAGATATTCTTTGTTGCACTGGTAGCCATTGCAGATATATCAAAATAGGGGTGATCCTTGAGAATTTTCAGCATCCACTAATCAGTCTTGCACAAAGGTTTTAACCCGCTGTAGTAGTCCTATTTGAGAGTCAGGGAGTTCATACAATAACCCATTACAATAATCTAACTTGCTAGTGATGCATGCATAAGCAATTGTTTTCTTATAATCTTGATACAATCCTGTGTGAATTCTGGGTAGGCCTATGAAGAATATCAATGAATGTATATCATGTATATAAATCAGAAGGGATATTCAGACAACTATTTACATTTATACCTGCAAATGGACCCGTGTCATATCTTTCCTTTAAGTATCTAACTGTCAAGAGACAAAAAGTAGTCATTATAGCAAGCAATGTAGCCTATTTATTGTAGTGTTGTATTATGAACATGTCTTTAATAGAGTTTTTATACCAATTTATGACCCCCCAACCCTCAAAATAAAAAAGGCAACGAGGTTTTATGTTGTATTTTTTCAACAATATTAACATAATTATGGCCAATATTGTTTTGCAATTGATCGAATTGTCAATTTCATTACAGTAAAAACAGACAAATTCTGATATCTTTATCCTACGTCATGTTAGGCAGGCTTGAACACGTTTATTGTGAACTGTATAAAACTGATGAACAGGAACATGACAAAGTAAGAGTTTACTCTCAAATTATCCGGAAGTGAGAGATCGTGCATAGTAATAGATATCGAAAGACGATTCCAATCATGGATTCTATATTCTATTCAATATTTCAATTCATTCAATTCAATCACTTTGCACAATACGAACGCGCTTGGTTGACTGCATTCACTCGTCAACCTTTGTCAGTGGTCTACGTCATGGCTTACTTCAACGGAACTAGAAAAAAGTTCCGGTGCAAAGTTCGAAAAATCTATTTTTATTGTTGTCTGTCTTGATGCCTTAAAAAGAAACGATAGTTACTTCCTTACTATATTTTCGTACTGCTTTACACTATTATGATTACATCAATTATACTTAGAAACCCAATCGTGAAAAAGAAATAGCATTGAGTGAAAGGACGAAAAGTCATTTTTAAGAATCCAGAAAATCTACGAAACTCGGAAAGTTGATGGGATAGATGACAAATTGAAAAAGAATATTGTACAAAAATCAGGGCATAATGATTTTTATATGCCATATATTATATAGCCAACTTACAAGATAACCCCCTTTCGTGTTGAACAAAATAGCAATTTGCATTTTGAACCCAAAACGCTATACATTCAACATAATGGTAACTAACCATCATGTGAAGAAATTTTAAAGGGAAATCCAACGTTTGTAATATTTCATTTTGATAGAAATCATAAAACTAAGTGAAGTAGATTGATCAAAATTTGAACGAAAACGGACAAGCAATAAGAAAGTTATGAATGTTGAAATTTCAATTAGCAATTAGGTGAGTCGATTGTGACGTAGGCCTATTCCCGGTCAACTTTTGATGTTTTCTCTCAAGCGCAAGGGAGAGTTGTCCGCCGCTACATCACAGCGACATTACCGATTCGGCCAATTTTAAATTCCCTTAGGTATAGTGATTACAGATTTCAAAAATTAATATCTTTCTTTTTCTTGTCCGATTCTGTTCAAAATTTGCTTCTCTGATATTTCTAATTTGAAATTCCCATTTTATGAAAATGATGATCGCAAACTTATTAAATGTACAATTTCCTAGTCATAAGTTTTAAATTATGATTAATCACCATTTTTCGTTTTTATTTTTCTTCGCAGCAGGTCTAGTACAATTTAATTTCAGCTTTCTCTTGGTGGAGTCACTCAAGCCTTTAAGTGTATCCTAGTTGAACTACTTCAACTGTGAGGTATACTTCCTCTTCTAATATTTTTGAACTAATTCGACCTTCAGCTATGAATGGTAGTTATGCCATGCACTGGCATCGTAACTACTTACAGGACAGAAAGCGAGCTTACACCGCATTTACTCATGAAATGCCGCTCTATAGTTCTAATTAGGGCCATTCTTTGTAAAAGTGAAACTTTCGGTCACACACGTGACCAACTAATATTGCCTCATTGCCAGAATATCAGATAACAGTTTATTGATTTTTTTTATAATACCAGTTTCTCACATGAAAAAGATTTCCTTTTCTCTGACAAGAAAAAATCATTTCCCAATCATGTTTTTTACGGAGACATTTAAAAACGCCCTTTTTTGAGTGGTCACATACGTGACCGACCCAATTTTCACTTCTAAAAGAAAATAATAATCACTAATTTATGGAAAACTGCTTTCAAACTGTTCAAAGCAATCCCATCATATATACAGCAATGAAAAGTGGAAACTTGCACTCCAAGGGAAATACGAGAAAAGTAAGTTTGAATACCAGCAAGTAAGACCCTTTTCGTGCGAGGTCACACACGTGACCGACCTATTGTAGACCTCTGAAAGAAAATGATGTTCTCTCATTTAAAATATTTACCCTCCATCTGTTGGGGTAAGATTGTTATTCAAATATCCAAAATGAGAGACTTCTACTACAAGACAAATACTAGACAATTAGGTTTAAATGAGTTATGTTTCAGGATTTTCGTCACACGCGTGACTAAGAATGGCCGAATAGCAAAATGAACAGGCCTTTGTTTTTTCGCCATTGTTCGTTTGGTTCATTTTGCTTCAAATTCTAAGTATTATATTAAGTATTTTATTTCTTTTATGTTTTATATTATTGTTATAGACCATTAGAAATCACATTTGCCTGTAAAAGGTAAACTTCATACGGTCACTTCTATTTTCATTTAAAGGTATTTAACATTTTAAAAAGTAAATGTTGAAAACTAAATAGTTCATATAATATAAAAAGCCTCGTTCTAGAAGCAGTGTTAAAGGTGCCCATTTTCGAATTTAAACACTGTGCAATGATTTTTTTCTCAGTCTGAAAACTGTAAAACTAGTATATAAAAATGGCCGGAACTATGGACAAGTTGTAGTTGGAGAATCATTTCACTCGGAGCATGCACTGTAAAAAATATTTGTATTTTTACAGGGGAAAAAAATACAGATTTGTTCTGTTTATTATAAATATAGCAGTTGTGATGTTATTTTTACTTTTCTCCCGTTAAAGTACCTCATTTGTATAATTGCGAAACTGAGTTACATCAGAAACTTGTGATTTTAAGGCAAAATATGGTTTTTATACAGTTTTTTGTGTAATTTTACAGTTTAATTTTTTTTTTACCTTAATGTATTGTATGACTCGGGTTCCAAGGCAATTCCAACTCTTAAACAGAGCAGAGACAGCACAGCAGAGGCATGGGCGCCAATCCTCACAGGAATTCTATTCAAGTGGGGGGGGGGGGCACCCCATTGTTGCATCCAGGTGTGTCCCCTCCCCCCCCCCCCCCCCCCCACTTGAATAGAATTCCTGTGAGGATTGGCGCCCATGAGCAGAGGTGTTGTTGAGATGGAAGTCTACTGGCTAACTCTCGGTAACCAGGTTTTAATGTGTATTAGTAATCGGATTACATAAGAACCTTTTATCTGAATTACAGATCTGAAATGTATGCTAAAATTACATACAGCATGTATTTTTAGAGCAAATTTCTGGTGACTCTGCTGACATCAGATTTCTGTAATTTTACAGTACTTTTTTTTTACAGTGAATTGGAAGAAGAATAGTAGAGGTAGTGATAAAACACCCAAGCCAATCGAGATGAAGAGAGGGGGGGGGGGGGGAGGGGGGGGGGAAGAGAAATTGGAGGGAGGAATTGTGATAAAAATATATTGACAGACACAGAAGGAAATGAAGAGAAGTCAAGATAGAGCAAGGGAAGAAGCAACAGAGGGAGAGAGATATAAAGAGAAAGAAATAGGGAGGACAGATAAACAAAGGCGAAAAGACAAAAAGGGAGACAAGGATGGGGAGGGAATTTGTATACAGATTATCTTGATAAGTAGGACCTATTTACACAAGAGTGAATATAAAGGGGACTACCTTATCTTCAGACAAAGAAATCAATAAATATAAAGTGTTTGTTAAATAATAAACAAAAACGTAACAAAAAGAGGGAAATTTTTATCACGATAGTAAGAGAAAACACAGGAAGCTTACATAATTATTCTGTGGTTTTGAATCATCAATGGGAATATTCCGACATACTTTCCCTTCATTAAAGTATATTAGAAAGACTTAGGTAGCTTTAATTATACCGGACTTTGATAGACCAAACAAATTTTAACAAGTGAATGAAAGTAGTATCGACGGAAACAACAAGTACAATTACTTTAGACAGTCATTAATTACATCTTTAGTGAGACTGATCATTTCAAATCCTGGGTAAAAAATAATTTTACTCCTGTTTACTTGAAACTGATTGCTTAATATTTCTTTCTATATCTTCCCAATTGGGCTAAACTATTAACAAAAATTACCTCATAACAATACATGTATACGGTCAAGTGGAAATATCGATTTCGTATTCAAATCAAAATGTCTATAAATAAAAGAAAATATGCTGATTCCGTAATTTTCTGTTTAAGATCTACAAAATGCACCAACAACGAAACGTTTAAATTGATTATTATTGGGCCTACTGAAAGCAACTTAATAGCGGATATGAGAACGTCTTATTGAAATAATGATTGCTTGGATCGTATGATATATCATATGATATATTATGAGTTATCAAATCAAAATGACAAGAAAGTCTGTTCACTAACACCATATTTCGATATTGTCTCTATTAACAGCATAAAGTTTAAGTGATGTGTACATCAAAATTATTCACAATTTATATCGTCAGCAAAACTTATTTGTAATTCATATCACAATATCGTTCTCTGGCTCTCTCTCTCTCTCTCTCTTTCTCTCTCATTAATGCTGATAACTGTTCGTGACGTCGACCAACAGGATTTCACCCAATGATAGGCCTTTAAACATTCATGTTTTCTTTCATGACTTAAAAACATCATGCGAAATACAAAGTCCTAACACGTAATGTAATTCAAAACAAAGGTTGGGAAAAAGCATTATCAGAATATGTGAATAGTATGGTTAGATTTAAAAAAAACATCAAAACGGTGTCAGATGATAACATATTTTTATGTTACGAAAGCTTGTGGCGTATACAAACTTGTATAAACGGGAGGGACGGAATCCGCTAAATGTGGAAAACACGGAATATACATTGACTGCCGAAGGTCAACTGATGAAGTTTTAATTTTCAAGTTTTCTGGGCCTTCAAACAGGGAAGGGGCGTACGCCGGCTTCATCCCGTGCCACGCCATTGTAAGTAGACTACGTTCATTTCCAACTCTTTCAATCGAATCAGAAACACTCAAAAGTGACGCTCGACATGAATATCTCAGCCAGGTGCATCAAGTGTCTACGTGCTTTTGTGTGATCCGAAATTATTGTCATTTCTTTTTTTTTTCTTTTCTTGCATAAACTTCTCGTGTTCTGTTCTTAAAATGCATGTTCTGTTCTTAAAAGACATGCAATTTTGCCTATGCGTTATGTGCTATAAAAAATGTTTAATTATTATTATTATTGTTATTGTATTTTTTATATTATGTGACTTCTGCCAAATAAAATAATAATTTAAAAAAGTTATAATCATTATTATATTCTCTCTCTCTTTCTTTGTCATGCTAACTCCTTCTCTCCCCCTTTCTCCCTCTCTCTCCCTCACTTTCAACTTCTCTCTACTCTGACTCTCATATTATCAGGACTATCGGTGCAGTAATCATCATTTTTATTTTGTTCAATTCAATTAATTTTATTCCACGTCTCATTAAAATGTATATTACAATACAATCAGAGATAAACAACATAACAAGGAAATTAACAACAAAACAAGAATATATATATATTATACAAAATAAATGATACGAGAGAAATGAATATAATGTAACGGCCAGTGATGATGTGGATGTGAGGGGGTAGCAAAGGCCATTGACCTGTCAAGGCTACACCCCCGTATTGACATAAACGCTGGCATAAACATAAGTAACAATACAAGAACGAAAAAATAACATAAGGTTACACAAAATAGCAGGCAAGTTTGATATTCATGTGGATTGATAGTTCAGAAGGTAAGTTTTGTATTTTCTTTTGAAAGATTGCAGCAAAGGGCACTTTTTAAATACTGATGGCATATTGTTCCACACAGGCGGTCCATTATAACTTACAACTTTTCTTGAGAAACTGTAACGGTAAAAGGGGATGTTTAATTTATTAGCGTTTCTTTTTTCTTCTGACATATCTGCAATAGTTCAATTACTCTTTGTTTTCAGTAAATTAGTAAACTTTGCCTTTATACAACATAAATTCGATAATTTCACCCTATGGTGGAAACATGGGCTAGAGTACATTGTTTTGATCAACAAAATAAAGTATCTAAATATGCAGAATGCAGATTCACTTTTCAATGCAAAGTCTCGATTTAACGTTCAATTGAACTCGCATTCACTTCTGCGCTGCAATGGATATTTCTGTAAAGCTATACGTCAGTAGTCAGTACTACTTCCTGAATTCAGGGTTGGTAAAACAACACAGTAGCTGAATGTCAGTAAAGAGGAGATAAAGAGAGAGAGAGAGAGATGGGGAGGGGGGCGGGGGAGGACCAGGGATGCAAACTAGTTTTTGAAAACCAGGAGTAGGGAATTGAGAAGCCTGCTCAAAGTACGTAGCAGCGTTATTAACCGGGACGATATATCCCCGGTAGTCAACCAACGAAAGCACAAGCGCACACAACGACCAAGCAATAAATATTAATTAACGACCGACTAGACTTAAACAATCAACATTACACTTGACTGAAAGCCAAAAAATACAACCAACGACAACAACAGAGGGTGGGAGAGAGAGAGAGCAGAGAAGAAAAAAGAGAGAAAGCTATGTAAATATGTTATTGTGAGTCATGTACATAGATCCTGAACCTAAAAGAATACTCATACAGTGGCGTGTTGAGAAATTACTAGTAAAATAAAGGGGCAGCGAAGAGTAACTTGCTGCTGAACAGTTTCCGAGGTCATGCTCCAACGGAAATTGTGCAATATGTAAGCATTTTCTTGAAGTACCCACTGCTACTACTCTTTTTTTAATCTTATTGATTTGTTTTCTGGACCGGATCTGCCCTACAGTTGGATACCTAATTGTCGTGTCTAATTATGGATATATGGCCTTGGCTACTACTAAGAAGACAGCATAGTTACATCCGATTTCCTTCAGCAATACACTGAATATGAAAAACAAATACGTATAGGATGCACTGTCAAAAAGTCACGCCTTAACAGTACAATAATATAAAATGAACAACAAAACTACTATTATTGAAAAAAATATGAAGTAGGAGGCTAGAGGCATGACTAAAGGCTTCAAAAATATAGTAATCTTAGAGAAAACATGATTGCTTTTATAAGATGGAACACGGATAGAAAACAGGGAAAGAATAAGACTACATTGCTATAATACGAAACAGTGACTTTGGTATATGGTATAACATTTATACCATATAGTGACTTTGTAGTGTATACCAGACAGTGACTATGTAGTGTATAGCATTTATACCAGATGGATTCTCAACTAACGATAATTAATGCAAACACCTGGCAGATTATAAAGGATGTACAGTTGAATCAATAAACTGCCTTGAGTCTTTGAAGCAATGTCTGATGCCGCCAAAGTAAAGGGGAAAGATTTAGAGATGTTTTAACATTTGAATGTTTACGATGCGCAGTTAAATTCATAAATCATTTCGATTTCATTCTGAAATTCCCCTGCCTCAGGATGAACAATTTTTGGAGATATAGCCATAGAAGTGTCACAAGTTTTCCGCTTAATTCCGATTATTAAATTTCATATATTACCATCGTGAAAGATGGTTCTAGGAAAGACAGCCAACCAAAGTAGTGAGCACACGCGGCCAGTCAAGAAAGTGTCATCGCAAATCTGGTATTTTCGGCACTAAATATGTTCACTTGAACCTTGTCATATCATTCATGCATGTGCACTTTTTCGAAGTTACATTTGGGTCTGCGAAAACTAATTATCATTATAACAGAATATACTTAACTATGGTTATGCAATAAAACGGAATTTAATTTGTTTCCTCGTTTGGAAGAATGTTTTAGGAGAGCGCATATTAATTTTGTCATGTTTGTTGTGGCGGCATCAAAGCTCGCTTCAAAGGGAAGCTGTCTGTTATGACTCCATCTGTTTGAACCTCCTTGGTATAACATTTATATCAGACAGTGACTTTGGTATGGTATAACATTTATACCACACAGTGACTTTGTAGTGCATATCATTAATACCAGACTTTGTAGTGTATAACATTTGTACCACACAATGACTCTAAAGTGTACAACGTTCATGTTTGTTAATTTTGCAATAAATAATAATAATAATAATAATAACAATAACAATAATAATAATCTGCATTTATATGGCGCCTTTCCAGTTAGTAACTGCTTTACAGTGTATTATTACCCCAGTTATTGGATCCTATTACGATTCTGCACTTATAGAGCACATTCTCCACTCCACAAGGGAGCATTCCAGTCTGGCTGCCATTTTACAGGCGCACATATACTATTCCAGTCACAGTGACATTCGCATCCTACCGGGTACCCATTTAACACCTGGGTGGAGAGTGGCAAATGTAGATTAATGTCTTGCCAAAGGATATTAGTGCCGCGGCGGGACTTGAACCGCGAACCATAGTCCGGTGACATATCCACTCGACCACGACACCTCTACATGTATAAATAAGCACCAGAAGACAATTGTTTCGCCTTATAAGTCTATTTGTGAACTTAAAACCGAGTTAGAAAGCAAGGAGGAATGCATGGATGAATAAAGTGTGAGCACATTATGTTCTTTTCTTCTAATCAATGGCAAAGAAGAAGAAAAAAAATCAGTGGTGAGACTCAGTATATAATTTACTGGATTTAGATTTGAAATTTGTATACAAATTGATCAAAGACTGGAAATTTACGAATAGTTTTTAATCAGTATTTTAAGAAATAATCCATTTTCAAATAATCCATTGTGAGAAATGAAAATGAGAGAATAATGGTTACGTAACCTAGATCAAAATTCACCAGAGCTGTCCTATCTTTTGGAAATTTTCACAAAGAAATTAATTAATGAGGTTGAAGATTTGTCAATTTGTTGGACAAAGATGACCAAACATCTTACTTGAAGATGTAAGATTTTATTTATTTATTTATTTTTTTATTTATTTCACATCTTGACAGAGTAACCTGTTCAACTACATATTAAATATGACATTGACTGAAAAACAAACATTATAGGCTGGTTTACAACGACTGTCCCACTTACGCATTTATACACCATGCATAATATTGACCTTTTCCAACAAATCTTTCAGAGTAGACCAGGCTAGTATTCTAAAGACTTGCTCTGATGAAGTTTCCCATGTATATACCAACTTACAAATTATGATGCTCGCTTGTGGAGCGTGATTTATGTTTTATAGTTTGATTTGATAGTTAAGTTGATCGGCATTAAATCGGCATTAAATATATACTTATTTCTTCTAATTAAAGGACAATTAACCCCACATGATATTCTAGATGCGGTATTGTCTGCTACGTCTTTCCATGGAGGCTGCCATTTTGTGCATGACACGGATCATTAGGTACCATATGCATTGATAATAGCCTACCTTTACAACAGATACGTCGCTTTGTTCTGATTTTATTACGATTGTTATTGGCCATGGGCCTAGATAATTGACGACCCATGAGTTCTAATAGCCATCCTGTAATGCAGATTCCTCGCTTTGTTTTGGTATTGTTACGATTGTCTCCGTCCTTGACGTCAATTCTCCGTCTCCACGTACAGAAAGTATATTTTTATGAACAAATTAAGACCTTTTAAAAAATATATAAAACTAAACTTACATTTCAGAATATGTGACTATATCTAATATATATTTGTCCTCTAAAAATCAATTACAAGTTAACGATGAAGGAAATATTACTTGGGATGAAAAATATTTTCGTGTACACATAAAGTAATGGCAGCCCCCTTATTATTGCTAGCAGACAATAACTTGGCTGGAAAATAGTGATTTATATCTATATCCTGTGTTTTTACATGAAATTGCATGTATCAAATAAGAGGCATATACTACACCATTCAAAATAAGGTAATTCATACGCTGAGGTTAATTTCCCTTTAACCCAAATTTTTGTTTCATGACTTTTACAACAGAAGCAACATGAACTTTGAATGTCAGAGTATCATCAATCATTACATCCAGACATTTATGTTCTGATACACATTCTAATAAAGTACTATTAATTGTAACAGATATTTGTTTTATCCTGCAAGGTATTCAATCGTTGTCGAGAACCAAGAAGCATCATTTTTTAATGTTAAACTTTGAGTTGACTTTCAATCGATTCTCGAGTACTACCACTAACATACTGGGTCGCATTGTCAGCGAACATAACAACCTTTCGTGACTCGATACTAGAAGCCAGATCATTAGTATAGATTGTGAGAAGCAGGGGCCCTAGAACCGAGCCTTGTGGTACCCCAGATCAGAGGAAGCTGTCCTTGTATGAGATATTTCTGTCAATTGATCCCTCAAAGTGAGAATTAAAGCATGCCAATGCATTCTCGGAGCATCCTATTAAGGGGTAACCTCGCTAGTCATAAGGACTGCTATTCATAAGGACCACTTACTCATAAGGACCGCTATCCATAACGCGTGACTAAATGAATAGCGGTTTTGTATGAATAGCGGTCCTTCTAAATAGCGAGCAAACCATAGATAAATTACCCCGCTAAGGACCTCCATTCATAAGGACCATTATTCATAACTATTCATAAGGACCGCTATTCATAACGTGCGTTAAATGAATAGCAGTTTTCTATGAATAGCGGTCCTTATGAATAGCGAGCAGACTCCCCCCCCCCCCCTATTACAGCAAGTTTTTAAAGCAATGCATCATAATTTACACAATCAAGGGCTTTACGTATATCAATAAACGCTATACCCTACAAAATTTACTTCTATCAACTTCATTTTCCCAGTCATCAACAATACACAAGAGAGCACTTTCACATGAATGCTTTTTGGTCTGAAACCAAATTGATTTTCACTGAAGAAATTATTGTTTAATAAATACGTGTATGTCTGTAAATGCTTTTCTACCCATTTCTCCAAAACCTTTGAAACAGTCGATAGTAAGGATATTGGCCGATAATTTTATATACATACATGATCGAAAAAAATTACTTAAAAATTGGGCGAATTTTGGCCAAGCACCATGCTTTTGGAAGGTGCCCTTTTATGAAATGTGCCACAGATCTATTACATCTGTGGCACATTTCATCATTTTCAACATTTTAACAGAGATGTCATCAGGCCCTGTGGCATTTCGCACAGAATCTATCCATTTCTTTTACAAAAAAATCATAAGAAATTGGAAGAATATCGAAAGTTTGACGATCAAGGTCATCGAAATTCTCTGTGGCAATGGCCAATCGGGAATTACATCTGAACTTGGGGGTTCACTGACTCTCTCTACTTTGCATATAATACGGGGGCCTGAATTTACCGACGTATTTGTATCGATTTTCCTAATCAAAACCATTCTTGCAACATCTCTGGACAAATTAAACAGCATAAGTGTATGCTAGGCCAGTTGCATGGCTTCCTGATGAAGAATCTTTTCTACAAGCCAATCACGTATATATCTGAATCAAGATGGTCATCATAAACTTTTCTTATGTTTTTGTTATTTAATATGCTTTTTGTATGTTCTGTCTTCCATTTATTCACTTTTTATCTTCTGCCATTTAAAAAAAAACCGGAATATAACAGATCTATATATAGAAACTGCGCATACCGTATTATTCTTTCTTTTAACAATCCAATACTGAAGGATAATATATGCACTATTGGCGTATCCAGCAGAGTGTGCATCTGGATACGACTGGAAAAACAACTACATGGACCAAACTAATAATTTCGTTTCCCCATCAATCCCATACATCTGACACAATGCACTGATATACATTCAACGGTCCAATTCATGTCTCTTTAAATAAATCGGGTATAAATGACACTTCGCGCATGTTCTTAAAAAAGTATTTCATGTTTCATCTGTTTCAGTCTCGTTAGATAACAAAAACAGATATATTCATTATTTTTGCCATTATTTGGTGTGCCCACTCATTCATATCGACCAACATCTACCTTTCTTTCAAGCCATAGTGCCTTTTCCCTATTTTTCTGGCCCAAATCATAATTACATACAATGTACTATAATTAAATGAGTTCCGCTTTTCCTTCGTTTGTGTGATAATTCTGAACAGTGAAAACAAAAGAAACAGGATCTTTGCACATCACCTAATATCAAAACATTCCTCCACGAACCCATTTTCGTAATATCTCCCTCCCGTCCCCTTTCTTCAATTCTTTTTTTAACCGGTTGACTGCTGAATGCTCTCATTCCCATAGGCTTAATACAGGGACCTTGGTTCTTTAAGGCAATGGGTCAGATGATTATATATTCTAGTTCAACTTATCTGTAACACGTTTTCGACGTTTTTAAAGAAGAAAGCATTAAGTATTGATGAACAGAAGTGGAAAAGGAGGATAAAAAGAAATGCAACACGTGATCGACGTTGATGATGACGATGATTATGAAATGCCATGTTTTTTCACGCTCAGGATCCCCCTTTTGGAGATGTATTATTGGCTTTCTTTCCCGTCCTTTCGACTGGTTTCCCTCTTTTTTGTGTGTGTATAACATGCAAAGTGTGAACAATAGCCAGCCAAAACACGAAGGATCCAGAAGACCCTACAAACATACGACACCTTCACCTTTTCTTTCTCGTCTTCTTTGAAATCTTTTTTTAAAAATAAGTTCATCATTTCCTGTAGAATTTTCTTCGAATACTATACAATATCTAAACTCAAAGTGCGATTATGACCCCATGTTTTATGACGTTACGGTCTGATTTGATTTCGGATATAATGGCTGAACCCCCCTCCCTCACAAACACACACACACACACAAACACACACACACACACATATATCTATGTTTTCTATTGTTCGAATTTCAACCGATGACTCCACTATTGAATTGCGTCACAAAATTCATTGACAGAATAAACCTCACCAATTGTTGACAACCGAGGTTGGTGGACATGGACTTTAAAGTTTAAATTTGGTTTTCATTTAGCTATGAATAATTTTTTGTTCTACATACATTTTTTTGAAACTTGCACCAACATTGGTAAACGTATCATCAATGGTTTACTTTAGAAAACATTATTAAAGGTTAATGGTAAAAATCGCCCCTTTTTACACTTTATGTAGTACTTTTCCTATAAATTGTGAATTTTAGATTGCTTAAATGGAAGTAAAATATCAAAAGCTTTTCCAGGATTTATATAAAAATTAAATTTTAAAGGTCCACTGATCATTTTGCAATGAAGAACGTAGGTCCTGCAAGTTAGAATGAAACCAATGCTGCTGCTAGGTCATGTACAAAACGTAACGTGAATAACCGTAACATTAGCAACCATTATTCCTGTGAAATCTGCAAAACTGTAAAACAGTAATTTTTAGTTGTCACCCAGTGGAGGTCTCCCTAGCATGGTTCTGTGAAAAGGGTAAAATAATCTTTCAGAAAGCCTACTATTAGCACACTTTTCATTTAAGCCCTTTTTGCAATTCAAATTCTGTGCAATTCTCTAAGGCCCGTAACTAGGATTTTTGCGGGGGGGGGGGGGTTCAACATTGGAAAAAGTGGACCTTTCTGAGGGAGCGAAGCGACCTAGTAGGGGTGTCGGGTCAGGGGGTGTGCCCCTACAAGAGTATGGGCCTGAGCGTAGTCAGAATTATTTGACAGGGGATTGGTCAACCCGAATATATACTATCGCTGTGTAGGATTCCAATTACTGCAAGCGAGCAAAGCGAGCGAGAGAAAAATAAAAATGTACTTTTAAATGGCAAAATATATTTCATTAGTCACCAGTAGGTGAAATGTAAAGCTATATCTCCAGCCATCTAGCTGCCATATGCAGGAATCATTCATATTAATAAAGATTTTAGGAAGTGAAGCGAACGGGGGGGGGGGCACTTTGCTGTTTTTCTTTTATAGAAAGGTAACCCTAATAACTGGGCGCCATGGCGATAGGGCAGTGACATGCCGAAAATTGTCATAACATTGAATATTTATAGACCTCGCTGCATGAAACATCTCGTTTATAAGGTTTGCGAGGGAGCGAAGCGAGTGAGGAAAAATGCACATTACTTTTCTGTTGCGCATTTCAATATAGAAAGTGGACCTAACAAGTATTCGGGTGCCATGGCGATAGGGAAGCGACGTGCCTGAATAATGCCGTAACATCCTATGGAAATATTAATGAACCTCGCTGCCTGAAACTCATCTCATTTCTAAGATTTGCCAGCGAGCGAAGCGAGGGAAGAAAAATGCACTTTAATTTGTTGTTGCTCATTTCAATATAGAAAGTAAGGCAGCCCTAATTTCTAGGCGCCATGGCGATAAAGCAGTGATGTGTCCGAAAATTGCCATAACATAGAATATTTATGGACATATTACAATAACATACTATGGAAATATTCTCGCTGCCTGAAACTATCTCGTTTCAGAGTTTTGTGAATGAGCGAAGCGAGCAACGGAAAAACGCACTTTACTATCTCCCAAATGTTTCCAAAACACCACAACTGTTATATTGAGGCATCTTGTTATTTCTGATTATAGTTTCCAAGAAGTCGATGTTTTATAAAATACTCTAAATGGCACTCCGGTTGAACAGGCTGTATTAGAGGGCCATAATTTAAGGGCCTGAATGACTAGACCGGGTCCGCCAGGAGTACTCCATGCAACTTGAGAGCGGGAAAATTTTCCATTTTAAAGTGAACAGATACATTAAATACCCCTCTCTCTTTTCCAGTATAATATTTGGAATCCTATACACATTGGTAGTATATGTTCGGGCTTCACATTTTGACCCACCCCCTTTCAAATAATTCTGACTACGCTCATGCCCATACCCTTGGAGGGGCACACCTCCTGACCCGACACCCCTACTCAGTCGCTTCGCTCCCTCAGAAAGGTGAACTTTTTTCCAAAGTTGAACCCCCCCCCCCCCGTCCCCGCAAAAATCCTAGTTACGGGCCTGAGTGTGGTTTCTATATTTAACTTTTATATTCCATTACAACAGATTTCATTTGAATCTTCTCATGCTTATCACTGCTTATCTTCCCACGTTTTCTTTGTATTAAGCAATCTATCTCCTTGTCTTGTCAGGATTTCCTGTCCAATCTAACACTTCTGAAAGATCAAAATGCACTTCAATTTCGTCTTATAGGCTGATAAGAATCAATAATCATCCAAATGTCAGATGTCAAAGATAGTTTAATAATTAAAAATGTCATTCAACAGTTTCAATGGTCAATCAACTTCAACATATCTCCATTCATTTCCGTCAGATTTCATTCGAATTCGTCCGACCTGGCGATCCGCTGCAAAATGTTATCATCAAATCCATCTTTGGGAAGTCAATTTCAAGAAATTGTCATTCAAATTCGTCACATAGACAAAACCTTACAACGAGCGGGTGACGATTCTGAACAACTCTGTGAACTCTTTCAGCCTTTGATAAAATCGATAGCAAAATGAAAAATAAATTCTGAAAATGAATGGCCAAAAACGTATATTGACTAGGCCTTATTATTAAGTTGCAGGACAATAGCAAATAAAAAAGTGTTGAAATTGACCGGAAACCCGGCTGGAAACCCTATTATCTCACATTATTTTCCACTTTCGTTCCTCTTTCCCCTTCACGTGACCCCCTTGTGCGCCCCTCCCCTATCTAAGCCAGTTGGTATGGAAATGTGTTTAAAAATTTCGCCTTATGATACTTTTTTTGTTGTTCAAGCAGATTTCTGCTCGCCAGCTTGGGGGCGATACTACAATGAATTTGAATAATTCTTTGAATGACGCTTTGAAAAAAATCGATTGCAACATGGCATAATGTACAAAATTCGAAAGTGAATGGTGAAGGACGACATTGATTAATTATAGATTTGCCAGATTAGGAAGTTACGGGAAAATCAAAATAAAATGTAATAAAATCGACAGCACCACCGATATTTTATCGCGTTATTTTCCCTTTCCATCATCTCTCCCCTCGCGCTTATTTTTTTTTAAATTTCTTTTTTCTTTTTTTAAGTGGACCTCTGCTCGCCAACGGGGGGGGGAGTGTCGTTCGAACCCCCTGAACCCCCCCCCCCCTTAGTTACGGGCCTGTCTTTGCATGTCCAAATTATGTAACGTGACTAATCGACACATTAGTTAGGCTAGCAGTAATTACTGTTCCTATTCTAAGGTTTTGGTTCTATATAGTATATGCAATATGTATGCATTGTGTTAACTAAAACTTATTTAGCTGATACCTGTAATAAGAGAATAAGTAACCTAATACCTCTTCAACTGTAACATGATTAACCGTGCAATTGCCCTTAGTTTGTTTTAATTTAGTCCATATTCCACGATCTCTGTTTAAACAAGCTGCTATTAAACTAAAAAGAAAAAGAAATCTCGGTGTGCTATAATAATTCTTAAAATGTTCATGTTATGTTGACCGTTAGAATCATGGTACACTGTAAAATATAACTGTAAAACTACAGGTTTCCTGGCCCTTGAAATTACAAGTCATTGCCGTCATTTCAATTTTACAGGCTTTTTCCTGTAAAACAACAGCAAGTTTGTTGGTTTACAGGAAATCAGCATTTATTTTCAATCGCCCGATAAAAAACACCGTTAAAAAAACATTTTCTCATATTTTAACAAGTCACCCTGTTAAATTACCAAATATGTGGGAAAACACTTATATGAACATTCATGAAATTTTAGTAAGCGTATGGTTTGGGGTTGCCCGATTTAGTGAACTGTCACAAAAGGAATAAAAAACTATAAGGTGCATATAAAAGATTGCATTAAATTGAATTGGCGCAAATATTCACTCTTGAATGATAAGCGCCTTAAAACATAAATAAACAAACAAACAATAATTAACTACATAGGATATGTTTAGGATAGGATAGATTAAGGTAGAGAATAGGATAACATAAAGCATGGCTATACTGTAAAACTACAGACTTTCTGGCTTTCAGAAAGCCAGACTAACTGGGCGTTGTGGCGTGCGCCTGTAATCCAGCTACCAGTTTAAGTTATAAACTGATTCAGGAAATTTCCTGTAAAAATACCCACATATTTTTTAACAGTGTAGGAAATATCACGTTTCTTATATTATTCCGGTGAGTGACGAAGGGAGATATGATTCCAAGAAAACCCTTCATAGGTTTTGTCTGATTTATGTTGATTTTACTATTTATGTTATTTGCTTCCCATATAGCATCATAGATGGATAAAAAGAACAACATATCGGAAGGTAACTGAGGGAATGGAAATCTATTCTTAAGTATAGTGGTCATATTTCCATCAATGATAACACGGTTCTTATTCGGAAGTAAATAAAACACCATTAAAGTAGCCACATACTCTCTACACCTATACTACATCCATAACCCGGATATAGATTTACAGTTGTTATAATTAACTTCTACATGCATGATCAACCATCAATATATAGTATCATTCTTTCGTGATCACACCTAAAATTGTGTTTCCGAAAGTACTTTGTGATTTGTACAGTGGGCCCACAAAATAGTAGTATAACAAATGCATATTTTAAAGATGTTTTGAAGTTTTTATAGTAATTATAGTAATTTAAAATGGGATTAATGTTATACGAGTTGGAATGATAACTTGAATTAATAAGAAGCATACATGAAACAAAAACTTATTGTCAAAAGAAAATATAAAGTAATAATGATATACCTGCTCCAAAGCTTTGAAACAAATTGTTAGTCTGCAGCTCTCATTCATGGAAATTGGGGATATTGCACCCTGTTTGGTTGAGTATCTGGGTTATCGGGCAATTAATTATAGTCCAACTCATTTATCCTTTTAATATATAGAAGATATGTAATGATTTGCTTGGTCAGATTATTTGAACTACCAAAAAGTATTGAATAAATAAATAGAATGATGCCCATCAAAGCAATTCTGCAAAGATCAGTCATAATGCATTCATCTCTCCTATGGGCCATCTAAATAAATTTGGTAGTTTTTTATGTCTAGATTTCCACTTTGATAAACTTTGTGTAACCCTTCATTATTCTTAATCAACAAAAAGAAAACTGTGAATAATGAATTAGGATTAAAAGAAGAGTTGGAGGGAATAAATAAACTAGACCACTCGGAGGGGGGGGGGGGGGGGGGACCTGTCCGAGTACATGTATCCCCCGAACCCGTCACCCATCCCCCATTTGAATCAATGTTGTGACTGAAATGGATGGATAAAGTGGCAATTTGGGACCTCGGGTATCACTGCTGACAAACTTGACCTTTTTGTACTTTTGTCATTTTTTACTTGTTTTGAAATTGAAGGTGATCCGACAAAAACTGCAGCCGGTAGAGCGCTCACAAGAAATTCTTTACTATTTCTTTTAAAAATATGGTTACCATGGCAACAATGTTGACTCCGCCCACACCAAAAACAATAGGCGTCTTCATCTTACCATAATGCACCTCCATGCGAAATCTGAAGGTGATCTGACAAGAACTGCAGCCGGTAGAGCGCTCACAAGAAAATCTTTACTATTCCTTTAAAAATATGGTTACCATGGCAACCATGACTCCGACCACACCAAAAACAATAGGCTTCCTCATTTTACCATAATGCACCTCCATGTCAAATTTGAAGGTGATCCGACAAAAACTGCAGCCAGTAGAGCGCTCACAAGAAAATCTCTGCGGCGGAAGCGGCGCGACGATGCCAAATCCATAGTATCCCCGAACACTAGTTCGGGCGATACAATAAATAGAAGGAAATAAAAGGGAAGAGAAATGAGCTGAACAAGAGAAAATGTTTTAATCCTCTTATCTAAGCATTTTAGGCATTGAAAACACAATCGTACACAACGTATTACTGATAGCAAACTAATCCATACAGCAATAGAGGAAACAGAGTGAAGTATATCATAATAAACGATACACTCATTCTACTTGAAACTGCTTCCTCGATCATCTTAAGACTGGTTAATTGAAATTCAAGCACCTCTTTTTGCACTTAAAAATGTCGAGTACGGCAGTAGCTCGCAACGAGGTGGAATCATGGAATATAGAAAAATCAACTTAAAGAAAGAGGAAATGTGAAGTATGTCAGGAATATAAAAAAACCATGCATTTAGATAAAATGATGGCAAAGACAAATTGCACTTATATAGTTCGGCTCTTATAATATGACTAATGTATTTTGAGGAATTCAAGGTAAACACGCACCTACTCATTGCCCCATCTAAAAGTGGTTCTTATAACCCTGGCTGATTGGGTGATTTGGCGGTCAAGAAATGGTCACAAATCAAAGCCATTCTATCAAACACTGAAAATTTCATCACACAACTAACATATTTCATTCAATAAAATGATATTTTCAAATCGATATCTTTTTCATTCATGTTTTTATCCGGGGGGGGGGGGGGAGGGGGCGGGGTTCCAGTATTTACAGACTTAAAGGTTCCCTTTTATGGAATTACAAACAGGGATCAGGGCCAATCGATGCCTTACAACAGTATTACCAATGCATGTTCAATAATAACCTTTATTGTGATATAAACATTCGCCGTTCTTGTTGTTGCTGGTTTTTCTTGTTCTTTAACCACTCTTTTGATTTCGTGTTATCCTTGAGGACGTGATAACCCTAAAGTTTATTGGCTGTGTACGAAATAAACATATTTGCATTATGTTTCCGGTATAATTATGTGCAAAGGAAATATTCAGCACAACAGTGTATAGGACATCGACATTCATAATAATCATAACACAATAATACTATATGTGCGTGTCAAAGTAAATATATGCATAAATTGCTTGTGCACTATACTTGAATGTTTTATGTCTATTGTTTGATATTGCGTAACAACCCCTCCCCTCGCTTTCTCTCATTCTTTCACCCTCTCTCCTCTTTTATACTCTTTCATTATTATTAGATATTAAAACGATACATGTGTGATGCTTATGACAGTGGACCATAAAAATATTATATTTATAGGTGCAAGACCAGCGAATAGAAACTTTTATAAAACTGGTTTTGGAATCACAAGCCATCATTATATTGCACTAACATCTATCGATGAATACGGACAGTTTACACCTTGTGCGTAATTCCTAAATAGTTTGAAGCACTTGTGATCATAGTATTGGTCATCTCTTATGGTATCACTTTCACTACTTATCAAAAAATAACGTATGTGTTCTTCAAGAGGAATGTTTTTTGTATTTTCAAGTATCGTCTGAAGGGCATACAGTCATATGTATTTATTTGTCTATCTATAGAGACGATATTAGGTGAAGGTAGTGAAAATTTACACAAAGACAAGGAGAACGAAAAATAAACATTCATAAAAGAAAACGAATCCACTTTCTCCTAAGGATATGTAACTCAGTCCTAATAATATATTTGTATCTCAGACTTTGATACTGTCGATAAATCTAAGACTTTGCAACCACTAGGTCATTACATAGATTAATAATGACTGGAATTAAAATGAAGCCCGAACACTGTAAAAAAAAAATCGTTGAAATTATTCAAAAAACGTTCGCCAACGGATTGCCTCAATTATTTTAAGTATTTGTAACAGGGAATTTTACGTAGAATTTACTTATTTTGCTTAATAAACTTTTACTCAGTTAAATTGAGTTACATTAACGTAAATAATATTGTAATCATGATAGATAACAATTTTTAAAAAAATTATGACATGATTTTACTTGTACCCATTTAACATTCACTGACACTCTTTCAATGTAGGATTCAGGATTAATTACATATCTACCACCATCACAAACAAGCCCTATTACATACGCCTTAATTTGACAACTATTGAAAGGGCTCCAAATTTTATATATACTTGATCGTAGCATCTTAAAAAGAAAAATGGTTGACAATTTTCCTGAAATATCAAGTTTTGATTTGTTATGATTTGAGTGACAATTAAAAATTGTCTTATCTTGTTATTTTTGCTTAAATGAATTAGGAAATATTTCAAACTCCTTAAATTCTCATTCAACCACAAAAAAGGAATTGTTTAATTCTAAAAAGAGATTAACTTGGTCTTAATGAATATTCATGAATTATATTTCCTATAGGAAAAATTGCAGAGATTGAAAAAAGAATCTATTGTCATCGCGAAAGTGACAACGCTTTCCTTTAAACATAGCTTAAATAGCTCCTTTTATGAAGAGTCTTCTATAAACAGCTTGTCTACGCCCCTACTTGTCATATTTATTAATAGATGAATGAATTCAGTCAAAAGACAGAGTGGGGTGAAGGTGAGACCGAAAGAGAGAGTGAGCGGGGGTAATACCAAGAAAGATCTAATTAATTATCAGAATTCAATTAAACATTCATACATTGATCTCGCTCTCGACATCCTTGACCACCATCCGATTAAGTATTGACCATCTAATCATATTATAGGAAATTGATGGAAATCATTCAAAACTGAAACCTATTTGTTCTCCCGTAAGGGTTTCCCCCGTGGAAATGAAAATACATGAATATTCGGGGTCAGGCGAGCAAGACATCTTATTTCGTTTTTGATTGTCCTCAGACGATTTAGAGATAATTCTGATAAGGAAAACAACGATTTAAACGGCACAGACGTAACGGGAAATAGGCCTACAAACTATATACCGGTAGTTGCACTATTTTGCATCAAGTACCATCATCTAAGGGCTGTTTAATTGATCATAAATTTCCTCACTTCATCATTTAGTTTTTAGGTTTTCATCCTAGAAACTGTAATTATTGATGAAATACAGTAATGGTATACAAACAATATGATTATCTTTAAAATAACCTCACACCCTTCACAATGACTTAGATCACATACAATCACTGACAATATAATGCTCAATGCTTTATAACTGTGCTGACTCAAAATGTGGATGATAGGACGAAACTCATTACAATTTAAATAAGGACACAAAGAAATTATGAATGATCTATTTAATAATATCTAGTGAATTTCCTCATTTGCTAGTATAATTTGCTCTACTATTCATATGTGATCTTCAGAAATAAAGTTTTATTTGAAAGGAGCCTGGGTTGTTATGTATGAAATATTTGAAGTACAGAATCAAAAACTGAAAATGCTTCAATTGTCTCTTTGATATTATTTTCAAGTTCAACGATAAATTGACACAATAAGTTTTTTTTCCGGTAGGACTGACAATTAGAAAGTCTGGTGGGTATTATTGGGGAGAAATATATTTAGCAATTTGCTTTTGAACAAATTGGAGCATTTCAGAAAATGACCAACAGTGAGCGCTAAGAATAAAACATAATCAAGAGCAAATACAAGTCTTCTTTCATCCTGAAGAATACTGCAATTTAAACAAAATAATGACTCTGTCAACTAGTATTGCAAAATGTACGTCCGATTACTCTTTCGCTTTATCACATTTGTGCAGTACGGTAATGTACAGTAGCGGGCCATGATCATAAATAGAACGGGGAAATCCCCTATATCCAACGCAGCAAGCAATACCCATGCATACAGGTTTGAATTCACGAAGGCTCGACGCAATGGTATAAGAATTGAGCATGCGCAATGATAACCGCAAGGAACCCCCTTTCTTCTATATTTAGAACATGTTATAGTCAGCACACCGAATCTGAGGTGGTTCTTGATGGACCAAGCTGTTTAATTATCACTAAAAAGTTGAAAGGGAACGCGATAGGACGAGTGGCATCAAGTGTTAGAATTTTGAAGAAAGCTATATACAAGTCTCTGGAATCATTCTATTTAATGAATGAACGTTACACATAAATGTAATCTTGATTGAATGGGAATAACAAGCAACATATAGTTTTTTTTTTCTCGGTGAAATCTTAAGGAATACAAATACAAATTATATTCAACGCAGTGAAGAGTGAACATGGATTCGATGGAGTTGTCAACTTGTATGTTCGTATTGCTGGCTTATATTTCAACAGGTGAGTTTAATACTTTTTTCACCATGAATTTGAAATATAATCCAATATTAATCCAACAATAATTATGTTTGCGATAGTTCTAACATTTCTCTTTTGACAGGTGGAAGAACGAACTGACCTATATAATTGCCAATCGCCAATCTCTTTACATTAATGTGGTTGAAAGTTATCTTGTTTCACCTCATCTATCTCACAAGAGACGATTTAAATGCTCAGGTTGTCTGTAGAACTTTGCATCTCATTATCGTGTGTTGAGAGCCAGAAGGGCGTTAACTCTGTGTTAAAGTATATGAGTTAACGCCCTTCTGGCTCCAAACACACGTTATCATCTAAATAGTCTTTCTATCTCTCTCTGTCTCTCTCTCTCTCCCTCCCTCCCTGTTTCTGTCTCTGTCTCTGTCTGTATATCTGTATGTCTGTCTCTGTCTCTCTGTCTCTCTCTGTTCACCACTATAAATGGTACCCATGTTCAGGCCATAATGCACCTTGTACACTTGCAATGGGGAGACTGCTTAAACGATTTTGACCCCCCCCCCCCCTCCCCCGCCTAATATAGATCCCAGAAATGCACCTCGGATGATTACAGCGGCGTACCCATAAATTGATAAAAACTGGTAGTAGAATGCACCTGTACATAATTGTTTATTATTGATGGGCCTTTAAGGGGGGAGGGGAGGGGAGGGGTGGGGTGGACACGCCATTGGACCGAGTATTGCATGTTGTGACCTTGTGATCTTTAATAGCGTACGGCCAATTCAGAGCATCCATAAAAGGGTAAATCCCTATGATGAGTCACTGTATAGTAGAATAGTGGAAAAGTTCAGCAGATCGCAGGCGAAGTACACACAAAGATTTAGACATGCATCACTCACTGCTCATTGATTACATCACTCATTGAGGCATACGTCGTAGGAATTGAAAGGGTTGCAGGTTTGCGTTGTTACGATTTCATAATTGCATAGAATCGAACTCACCAAAATGAAAAACTGGTCAACGTTTCATTATTTCGTCACAGGTTCACCAACATTAAAGTATATTCTTGAAAGCATTGGCGGATCGGGGGGCACTTCCGGCCGTGCCCCCCCCCCCCCTCCTTTGGAAGAAAAGTATGCGTTTTTACCATAGACGGTCCGCCGTTTTCTCGATTGTGCCCCCCCCCCCCCTTTTAGAATGATTTTTTTTTGTTTTTTGCTTGTCAGGGAATTATGGAGGGAAACTGGACCCCCCCCCCCCCCCCCCCCCCCACTGAGCGACTTTTCGAGAAGCTGGCGAGACCAAAAAAATACGGGTCTAATGGGATTGTTTTGTATTGAGTTAATGTCATGATGATATAGGTGTTCTACCTCGATATATATCTTATATAAAAGAAGTATATAATCCACAATTATAAGTTTACATACTGTAGCTTGTTTTCCAACGGCCACTCAACCTAATAAACCCAAAGTAGGGTATATATAGCAGAATAGGATATTCTGCGGTTCCTGTCATTAATTACGGAATGAGTTTTGTTGAATTGTTCAGGATTGCTAATCTTTGTATTGCATCAGAATTAGCGCCCGGCATTTGATGATGCATAAATCTTTCAAAGGGGATTATAGGAGAAAGGGGATTTTTTGTCCATTGTGATGGAATCATTCATTCAGGTTCAAAATACTATTGAATAATGTTACTTTGATAAAATAGTTGCCGTAAGCTTGATACAGGTCTACTGTTTTAACAAGATAATTAGATTTCTTAGTTAGAAAATTGTATCTTGACAACAAAACAAAATCCAAAATCCAAAACAGAATCCATTGATGACATGCGCATTTGTCATCAGTGTATGTATGAATCAATGATTTTTTCTTGAACATACTGAAAAAAGGCACTTTCGTATAACATTATCCGAATAATATAAGTATATTCAATAGCACCCCTCCGCCCCGAGTTAGAAGCTCCTGGGCAACATGGACTTTCGCGATTTGATTCAAATGTAGAGTTCACAGCCACATACACGCACCAGTACAACAAAACGCACGTGTCTGGTTTGTTTATGTTTTACGTCATCACTGTGCATTGCGCAATACCCAGATACCTGCCCGTGACGTCAGCGAATGAAATGTGATTGCGAAATGATACTATTCACCGTGCGCTCGCTTTTTTAGATACACGTAGTCACATCAAGGAGGTGGGTGCTTCTTCCACCTCCCTGGTCACATCGATGTAACTTAAGGCACTTACAAATAAACCTTTTTCACATTCATTCTTTCTTTCTTTCTTTCTGGGCACCAGCGATTGTATGTAAGAGAGAAAGATAACCAGATTTAGATTTAAATGCATGCACATGTATGCCTAAAAAAGGGTGTATGATTTTTTACATTGGATTTTGGTTTGATAGAATTTACAAATCATGAAATATCCAATGTAACGATGCTGCTAATTTTGAAAGCTGTCTTGGAGATGAAATAATTTTTTTCCCCAAAATTATCAGCATGGTCAATCTACGACCAGTCTAGCCCTTTATGATTAATTCTTTTTACAAACTATAAATGCGCATGTATATCAGGCCGACCTCTAAAATATTTTTAAAAAATGATTTTAAATGTTTACTCAGAGTAATTTGTATGTAATCGAGGTGTTCCTTAAAATAAAAGTAAAGAAATCGTTCCATATTCTCCTAGTAACATGTACGTAGGCTGCCTGGCTTACAATTGAATTAAATGACATTCAGAGAAGAGCAATTCGAGACAGAGTCATCGAACAATTCTCTTTTTAGATGGGGGGGGGGGGGGAGCGGTATCCGACTACATTTACCCCGAGTATGCAGATAATAATAAACCGGGGGAATAAATAGGCTCCTCACAAATTTTTCAAGGATGACAAAAGATATCCTCATGATTTTAGTTTACCGAAAGGGTAAAATGTATAAGGAAAGGGCCCCACTCTCCCCATTCCCCCTTTACTTTTTTCTCTCTTTCTCCACATCTGATTACAGGAAATGAAATGTGTATAATTATAAGTGTATTAGTTAATATATCAAATCGAGCATGTGTTGTACTTTCAATTGGCCTACTGAAACTGAGAGTTTATGTCCTCTATTATAGACACAACACAGTCATTCTCACTAAAATTCAGCAGCAATTTGGATTACCGAGAGAGTAAATTCACCTACCAATGAGTAAATACCATGACTTCACTTAGAAGCAAGTATATCCCTCTTCTGTATTAATAGCTTTTATATTCGGGAATTCCCCTAGCCCTGCCACCACGCTCTTTGAAACTATATAGCTAGCTGTTCAATTTCATTCTAGTCATTCAAACCCTTGCCTGCTCTCACGACACTTGCTACTGACTGCTTCTTGTATTATTCGCCGGTTGTATACATAAACAAGAGTGTGACAGAATAAGAAGAAAACTTCAAGATTTTTCTACAGATCTACAGTTTGACTGAAATATTTCACGATGCGATTATCGGTCTTCTGTATATCTGGATGGCTGGTAGCTTGCACATACTTATCAGCTAGTCCAGGTATAATGATTTTTGTCTTCTCCCTGTCTTTCCCCATGTTCCCGTAGTCGGTACTACAACGACTGTGCTCTCTCTCTCTCTCTCTCTCTCTCTCTCTCTCTTTCTATCTTGATTTCTGCTTGAACACAATGTTTTCCCTGCTCTCTATCTATCCATCTCTCTTTTTCTTTCCCTTGATGTATGTGGGTTATATCTTTAGATAAATAACTCTCTGTTATGGGGAATTATTTATTAAAACTGACATTTGTCAGCCTTCCCCATAGTGGAGCCAGACGTAGTCTCAGTGGAACAACGGACGATACAGAGAGACTGAAGCTTTTGGTCTCGGTTATATCTTACGTTATACCGGTACATGTATTTGTGTTGAAAATCAGAATAATTTATTAGAATTGAAATTAGAAGACTTGACAGAGAAGGCCTAATATTAATTTGTCATTTTAAACGGTGATCTCAAGATGAAATATGTCAAATGATACTGGATTAGAATCTCCGCAAAATTGAACCAAGGCTTGGCTGAATCAACGAAACCGTTCACGATACATGACTGTGTCGTCACTGTCGTGAAGTTAATACGGGAATTTCCCTTCTGGTATCTGTCATGGCATACATTATAATGGAGTGCGCGCGGGATCGGAGAGCGCGCGCATACAAATGGCGAACAGTGGGTGTGACGCATAGTGTGACGCCATAAAAAAAAAGGACGCGTTTATACCCTTGCGATTCTGGAAAGGCACGAAAGAAACAAGAACAGGCTATATAGTTGTATGCTTACCTTGGTCTTTGAATGAAGTTTCTTGGTGTCTAATCATAGATTCCATGATCCATAGTAGACTTAATCTGATGGTGGTAGAAATGGACGACCGGGTAGCCCGAGTAGTATCGTCCAAAATATAAGCCCCACAACATTTATTATCTTCTTTGTCGTATCGTTCAGAAAATATTCCAAACAAATAAAGGAGTAAATAATAGTGATATTTTAGATAGCATTCTCCATTGAAAAAAAACACACAATGCGAATAAACTACAATAAGAAAACAAGAGAAATCTGCAAGAATATCGTAGCACGCGAAGATCTCTACATTCCAGCAAATACACGAGATCAGAGTGGGGAATCCCCGATTAACAAAGTTTGCATTAGTCTTAAACACAACTATCGATTTGGTACATCAAATAAAATTATTCAGAGTGTCATAAATCAATAAGATAATATTATTTTTAATTTTATCAAAGTATTAGGGTAACAAAATGCTTAAGATAATTATTTAAATCAATATAGGTATTGATTTTCAAACATAAATCTTATAGAAAAATCCTCCGTATAAAGACTAGCTTGATAACTTGACTCGACTCTTGAGCAGAAGTTGCATTGGCGAAAGCGCTAGCGTTAGCGTATAGCGATGATAGAGCATGCAGCATCAGGAGCAGATAGATCGTGGAGCACATGCAGCACAGTCCTCTGTCTTTCAAGACGATTGGCTTTCATTTCTGGAATTCACATTGGTTACCCATAATTATGATGATCATACGATTGGTTACCCATAATTGGTTACCCATAATTGGTTACCCATTTTATGATCATACGATTTAATCAGCAAATTCGCCAGGATTAATACATGCAATAGCCAGCAGACTGGTCCTGCGAAATCTGGAGATTGGCATGAAATTTTTACTTTACTTACTTTACTTACTTTACTTTAGTCCCACGATGATATAGGACCAATGCCTGTTCATCGATCGTAGCTTGTTGTATCATGTGATTATACATTTTCCATAACATGTCATAACGAATCGAATAGGCCTATGTGTCGGGAAAGGACAAAAATGTGTGGAAGATTCAAGATATTGACTCATACAGCCTATACTGGCTCGTAAACGAGATCATAATTATTAGACCAGTATTTATGTAGTCTATTCTTGAAGGAGTTTACAGAAGTTGCTGAGATAACATGAAATATTTGTATCATGAGATCATCTATGAGTATGACTATATGTTATCGACTCATAATAAGTCCAGTGCAAATTGGTGCAAAAATATCACCTTAGTACTCGTGCAAGTTGCGCAAATGAAGTAACATATTTTATTCCAGCTCAGAGGGAAAGATCATGGGGAATTGAAAGATATCATTATCAACCTGTCTGATTTCACTAATTTGACATAGTTTTGACTTTTGTATCTTTCTAGACTTCATCTGTTTATAATTATTGTAGATCTGACTGTTTGGGTGATTCTCTGATGCTGCGTGCATTGTGATTTAATATGAATTTGTTAATGATTTCAAATTAACACAAAAACCTGCAGTAGGGGGCTAAATCTGTACTCTATAGTAGGAATTGTAATAAGTTGATCTGTATTTTTAATGAAATCCCTTTCCTTTATTTCTGCAACCTACAGCCTCAGCCAACGTCACCTGTGGAGACTTCCAGTACAATCCTACTAAACAAACCTGCTGTGGGGGTCGTATACATCGCACACCTGTAGCACTTGGCGTTGACTTTAGATGCTGTAAGTAGATCTAGTAGAAACTTCTTGTTTTATTTTTTTTTCTGTGAAGTTGTAAAGGCTCATTCAGACTGTTTTACATATATTCATGAAAGTGTTTGTAAGGGGTAACCTCGCTAGTCATAAGGACCGCTACTCATTAGGACCACTTATTCATAAGGACCACTATCCATAATGCGTGACTAAATGAATTACGGTTTTGTGTGAATAGCGGTCCTTCTAAATAGCGAGCAAACCATAGACAAATTACCTCGCTATTCATAAGGATCTCCATTCATAAGGACCACTATTCATAACTATTCATAACGCATGTTAAATGAATAGCGGTCCTTATGAATAGCGAGCGGACCACGTTTGTTCAGACATAAAGATATTTGCATGTGTCTTGATTAACATAGGCATTTGTAAAATAATTATATCGAAATTTATTTATTTCCATCATGACATCATATAGATTATGTTTTATGAGATATCAGAACCAAATGAATGATATTGAAAATTTGAAATATGATAAGAACATACAAATAGACATGATGGCTAACAAAAGATATACAGAAATATATGATCTTCCACAAATTTGATACGTCCATGCGTTTTTTCTGATACATGTATATCTCTGTTACCTCTAAGTCTTTAATGAGCATGCACTTGTAAAAGTTTCAAAAAAATTCAAGGAAAATTGTAAGCACATTTTTCTGTTCAAAAAGAAGAATCAAAGCCATTTGCGGCAAACCCTGGGACTGCAGTAAGTATTAATAAAATTTACATTATGACAGCTGCATTTTTTTAAAGAATTATTTTCTTATGACTGGAGTTTGCAGGATTATGTTACCCCATTGAATATTGAAAGCCTGAGCAGAAATCTGTGTCAAATTGAGTGTTATACCAAAATCATATTGTATCAATAGGGTTAATGTTTTGGGGTACCGGTATAATAAATTATCAAATTTAATTCCTTCTTTTCTGTTGTTAGGTGGGGATGATCTGTATCCTTTGGATGGGACATGGGAATGCTGTGGGAGCATCAAGATGGATGTAAGGGGAGATACAATGTGCTGCAATAATGAGATCATCAACTCTACCACCAATGAGTGCTGCGGTAATCCATTCACATTTCAACGCAATCACCCAAAACAAGAAGGTACTTTCCTAGACACTTGAAGGTTTATTTCTTTTCAAAGCTCATGTGGAAATGGATCGATGTCAGTTAGGTGTTACCGACTCAAGACAAAGTAAGAAAATATGAATTGAAAAGCTGCAAGCATGTATGAAAGCATGCTGTCGAGAAATGTGGTTTTAGAGGAGCATGGAGTGTAGGCTTAATGGAATGGCCTGAGCATTCTTTTCAAATGGTAACTGGTTAAAATGCTCCCCATGCTTACTGTGAGTATGGAATTGTAATTCAGTCCAGTAATTCAGTCCAGTAGCTGGGATAATGATACCTTGGTAAGTACTTTGATTACCAGTAGTTACATAGGACTTCAAAGTCAATAAACTTATATTAATATAAGTGATTTTAGGGATAAAGTGGTCCTTGTCTGCCATGGTTACTTGTTGCAGGCAGCCTTGCCCAAGAACTGGAAAGCATGAGAATGAATAGACCTATTCATAGCCCTTTGACACCTGTAAGGGGCTTTATTGTTCTGCATGTTTGAACATTATGGGTGGTAGTGTTTAATCGAACCCATCATAGGTTTTGGTTGCCTATTGAGTTTGTGATAGCATTGGGAAGTAGATGGCTGTGTTGCAGAGTTTTCTGTGAAGGTTTGATTTAGTAGTTGTGATAAATTCAATTTGATCAATAATTTTGTACCTGGTACCCCTACTTTATTCATTCTAGGGTATGAATGCTGTGGAACTTCTTACTACAACAAAGACACTCAGACATGCTGCGGCAATGAGAACATCTATGGTGTCTCTCTGCGTGTTGCTGATGGGGTCGGTTCATGCTGTGGGTCACAAACTTATGATGCTGCCTCTGAGATATGCTGCCCTCTTCCAACAGGTGGGATGCAATCCCATTTAGTTGGAGAATTTGGTGTGATGCTTCAGGAGACTGAATGTTGTGGGTCTGGATGGATTAACAAGACAACACATATATGCTGCGAGGTGTGTTCATTATGTATAGTTGGCACTTTTATTTCGTTCTCCACATTTACTCCCAAATTACTCTTGGGAAGGAATTTTACCAATATATTGTATCTTGCTTCATGCCATGAGATTTCAGCTTATGGTGTATTATTGCTGTTTATCACAAGGTTATCAGGGATATTATAGGACCTGTAAGCCTTTGTTGCAGTGTAAAAAAAAGAGAGAATACCGATAACCAGTTGCCCATATCAAGGGAACAAGGTATTTCCTGTATAAACCCTATGGGAATTAGAAAATTCAGTAGTCAGCAGGTTTTCAAAAAAATATATATATACCGGTATATATATATATGTGTAGTGAAGATTGAATAGTGATTTGTGATATTTATGGCCTGCTAAGTCCATCATAATTGCGCAGTTACATTGGTGCTGAGAAACTGGCATTGTGCTGATCAGTCCAAGCCATAAAACTATTTGAGTGATGTTAATAAAGCATTGTGATCTGTAGTGAAGGATATGAATTTCTAACCCAAAGTCTGTATGAATCTTCCACACAGAATGTACAGCAACCACGAGGCAATGGTACTACTAGTTGCTACGGCACCCAAGTGTATGACCCTTCTAAGCAGGTCATTTGTGACGGTGAATTGCAGGACATCCAAGATGGGAGGACAGAGTGTTGCGATAGAAAGCTTATTAATCCTAATGAGAAGCGTTGTTGTACCAAGCCAGACTTCCTAGAACAGTCTCCATTCTCTTGCTGTGGATATGATTTGAGTAGAGATATCTATGATCCTACTGAATCGTCATGCATGGGAGGTTCCAGGATTAGATTCCCTGAAGTCAGTGGTCTACGTAGTGAGCTTTGGAAACAGTGTGGCGAGAAAATGTTTGCCAGCACACTATACATCTGCTGCAATGGTCAACTGGCACCAAAGTTTGCTGATTCTCAGTGCTGTGGCACAAGTATGTACCTCTCCTTTCCTTTTCTAATTCACATTTAAGATTATATTGAATTTTCATCTATTTAATTCCATCACAACCATTGTATATAATTTCAACATTTATCAGCATGCATTGCTATAGATCATAATGTAACATTTCTTTCAATTCTTAAAGTATGCATGTATGTGGACCATCAATTTTCAATCCTTTCCTCTGTTTTTTTCTGCAGAACCCTTCAGATACAACAGTGAGTTCTGTGTCAGTGAGACAGAAAGAATTGTGGTGAAAATAACACCAAATGCTCAAATCTGCACCACTACTGGACTAGATGTAGATGTACAATATGATCCTGAGACACAGACATGTTGCCGTGAGTCCCAGGACTTCCAGCATTGGAGGGTCTTTAATGGCACTACTACTGAAGGAGAATGCTGCCTGCTTTCACCGACTGAGGTCATATTCACTGATCACACCTCACAAACATGCTGCAAAGGTGAGTTTCTTACAGGAAAGTGTTTTTTTATGAATAATATTTCATTCCCATTTATAATTAAATTCTTGAACAGATATTTTATATATTGCATTATTTTATAAATGTAATCTATGGGAAAAGATAAGTCAGTTGTACAGCTGTATGCATCGACTATTGATTATTCTCCATACGGCATATAGCGAAAAGCCGGCCCATAATCTCTACCATGTGGATATATCATTGTATGCACGGCTCTATGCGAGCAATTGATGCAGCCGCACAACCAAAATTGAGAACCTACATGGCGTGTAAGCACAGAAAAGCGCAAAGAAAAACTGAGAATTATTCTAAAAAAACAAGTTTTCATGTCATCAAATTGAAAGAATTTTTAATTCAGTCTCCTGAATGTGTTTTATGTGCATATAGACGTGCTTTGTCATTTGGTAAGTAGCATCCCTTGATTTTCAACAAACCAAACTAATTTTATACTCATGTTCACTACTTGGGACACTGTGTATGATCAGAGTATGCTCCGATGTAAAAGATAATTGATTTGATTTTTTATTTAAAAAGTCACATTAAATTGCCTTTAAAAATTTGTAAGGATGAACTTGTTGTGGATGGTTGTGCAGTTAATTTGTGCAAAAGTCTTCAAAGTGCTGAACTTTTTGATTCTGAAAATGCTTAAAATTGTATTGAAATAGTGCAGCGGCAGTGTTTTTCTGCGAGCCCTGTCATGGCGACAGTTCGCATCAATCGTAGAGGGCATTGCTTTATCCACTGGTAAATTGCCGATGTGAGAATTACAGTGATTGGCATAATGAAGTGATGATTTAGCCATGTATTCAGGATGTCTATTAACATTTGTAATATAAATTTGATTCTATGCGCCATAGCTGCAGCTTACCAGAAGGTACACGAGACCCCTAAAGGTGAGGGAGAATGTTGTGGACCAGAGATGCTTATCAAAGGTGCACAGCTCTGTGACGAGGAGATGCAAGAAGTAGTGGACATCCCGGACAACCATCCAAGTCACAATGATGTCTGCGTTCCAAAACAACGTGAACACAACAACATCCGTCAGACTTATGACAATCATAGAGAGGTATGTGTAAACCACTGTGCTTACTGTAGTTAAAGTAGGATAGAAGCAGTTAATCAAAGACAAATTATATATCTAAATGTCATGATTTAAGAAGATCTTTTTACCGGTAGACCATTTCAGAGTAAGCACATGTCTAAGATGACCCCTGATATCCATAGTAAATCTTTGAAACATTAAGAGGTTACATGATGTGCAATTTTTAATAATCACTGTGATAGAGATGCTTTATGGATAGGTCTCAGTCTCCCTTAGAAAAGAATACTTGCCCCTGTGTATCATGGAGTAGAGCATTGCTGCATAAATGATGTTTAGATAACATTCATGAACATGTATCCAGTATTCATCTCAGTTGAGGGTACAATATCTTAAGAATGACCTTTATCTGCGCACGCACAGATTATATCTACGATACGGTTTATTTATGTTTCTTTGCTCAATTGTAATTGATTCCTCCTTCTTCCCATTCTGTACTCCAGTTTTGTTCTTATGATGGTGAGATCATTCCCAAAGCAGAAGGTAAGGATCTTTGTGGAGGGCAGATCTACGACACAGACACTCACAGCTGCTGTGGATTAACCATCCACAGACTAATCACTCATCAGTGTTGTGAAGACTACATCCAGCCTCTGGTTAATGATGAGGGACTCCCTCTGGAGTGCTGTAGCATACATGCCTACCACAGTGGCACATCAACCTGCTACCATGAACGCGTACTGGATAACATCCCTCAGACTAATGCAAGGTACGTTGACTTTGTCATTTTGTTTGTGATTCACACCCACTGATCTACCCGCACAAGTCAAAAACTTAGCTAATCGAATGCATCATACCAGTTGTTACAAATGAAAAATGATATTCAGTTTGCTTCATTTCATTTCATAATGAAAAGCATGGTAGAAAATTGCAAATATAAGTAAAGTATTACATTATAGCATAATTTTCTTTTCCACATGTGCCAGTTCAATACATGTACTTATTTAATTTTATTTTTGTTCTTGTGCAGGTATTGTGGTTCTGTGGTGTATGATAACAGCCAATATGACTGTGTGGATGGTGGAGAGTTGGTACCACAAGAAGCTGGTCCTTATATCAGGCTCTGTGGATGGACTAGGAAGGCTTATGATGAGAGAATACAGGAATGCTGTGGAGACGACCTGATCGGTGCTGGACAAACCTGCTGCCATGGCTACCAATATGAAACACCAGGTTAGTAGAGAATCGAGGACAATCTTCCAGAATATAACCATCAGATTAATTATGCTATGGTGCCAATCCTGATATTGGCTTTTGGTTAATGTATGTTGCTTTATCATGGCAAGTTTGCCAGAATGAGGTATTTATCAACTAATTACTATCGTTACATATTATCCTAATTCATCAAAGGCCTGACTAAATAGGTGTCCAAATAATTTTTCATAACTGTGATTTCTAAAGTTTGGTCGTGTGTATGAACCATCAGATCATTGGTTAGTGAAGTAAAATTGTGCACTTTTTTTTTTTACCTCTGAGCAGCAAAATTCTCAAAAGCTTGGTTTAGAAGGTAACTAATTTTTTAGGAAAACATGGTCCAGAATGATGGATGATTTTATTCCCCTGTTTGACTTTAATTTGTCACTGTTACCTGCAGGAACATCTTTAAAAGAAGGCAAATGCTGTGGAGCCACCGGCTACAATCCCTCCACTCACAGTTGCTGCTTCGGTTCTATCTCCCCTATCCATGGAATGGTAGAGCCTGCTTGCTGCATGCACCAAGCTTATGACCGTGATATATCAAATATCACCTGCTGTGGTGGTAAACTTAGTCGTAAGGCACCCGGTGAGACAGAATGCTCTGTAGCTGATGGGGTTGTGCATAGACCAGATGAGATCATCTGTAATGGTGTGAGACATCCAGCTGGTCACATGCAATGCTGTGGCTCTGACCTGTATGACCCTACTAGTGAACTGTGTTGTGATGGATTCAGGTGAGTTGAGTCCCCCTCATATGAAATTACTTCAAATTGTAATTTAGAAATCTAATCTATGAAATTACCAGACTAGGAATCTATAGTGATGCATTTTTAGTCTCATATGTCACAGGTAGAACCAATTCTAGTCTAAAATGTCACCAACATAACGGGTACTGCTGCATTGTTTATGATGAGCATCAAAGAAACTATTTCCAGTTGAGGATAAGCAGTCAAACATGATATACATGCAGTCATGGCAAGTTACCAGTGTTCTTGTCTCCACTTTCACATAGTTTTCTGATTACAGCTTATATTCACCTTCCTCTTCTCCCCTTTCACTCTCTCTCTCATCCCAGGTAAGTGTATTAATTCTCTACTCTCCTGTCTATTTTCTCTATAGATATAAAGCAGAGGAAGACCATATATGCTGTGATAACAAGCTATACCAAAACACAAGTAATGGAAGCCATTTGTGTTGTGATGGGACTCTCCATACACAGGCTGAAGGAAAGGAGTGCTGTAACAGAGCTGCCTTCTACCCATCAACTCACCAATGCTTCACTACAGGTGGTCACAACATAGTCATCAAGCTCTTAGACAGCACACCATCCTCTACAGATGCCTTCTGCACTGAGGGATCTTACGACCCGACCAATCAGACATGCTGTGATGGCCTCCTCTACAATGGTCTCAGAGAGTGCTGTGGAAACCAAGTAATAGAAGCATCCTCTGATCGCATGTGCTGCAATGCTGTCATCCGACATAGGATCTTTGGTGATGCATCTCAGTGTTGCCCATCAGGACAGATCATGCACGAATCAACAGGATGTGATGCACACCAACCTGACTTTGGGTATCAGGTTTGCAATGATTCCACATACTTCCCTCTGACCCAAGGCTGCTGTGCTGGCATCGTCTATTCTTTGGATGATGCTCAGTGTAGAGATGACAAGATCTTCTTCCTGTGTGGTGATGAGTTCTACACCCAAGAAGAACAGACCTGTTGTAATGGTTCCCTGACTGACATCCCCAATGGAGAATGCTGTGAGAATAAAGCATTCGATCCAACCTCCAGTACCTGTTGCGAAGGAAACGTGCGTCGCATTCACCGAGGAAGGGACCAGTGTTGTGGTGTGCTGGCTTTTGATGTCAAGAGAGAGATGTGCTGTGATTCAGGACCGGTGAGGATGCATGGTATCAACCGAAGGATTCGTAGCAAAATGGAGAAAGGTAGATGCTGTGGAGAAGGATTTGAACCAAACTTCCAAACAAGACATTGTGAAGGTAACATTATCTCAATTTGTTTCTCCATCAAACACTATATTCAGAGTAGAACTTCTTTGAATATATTGAAGTGTTATACTTCATGAAAATATTTTGTATATGCATGTTAATATAAAAGAAAAAAAATACTCATTACCGAATAAAGATGAAAAAATAATGAAACCAAAAACCATACATTTCATTTCAACGATATGACCCTTTCTCTATTGATAAATATATTGATGTATTTGCATCAAATTTGTCATTGTTTCCAATTTTTCTGATTTCAGCTGTTCCATTGTTGTGTATGGGTCTTGAAGTTGGCAACCTATGGAGAGAAGCATCAGATGACTGCAATAAGGACTTTACATTCCGTTTCAATGCCAGACACATTGACACCAACGACACCCACACCGTCATCGAGATAGGTCTCGTCCACCATCTCCTGTTTCACAACAGTAATGTGGACCTTGATACCCTGGTCCTACCAGCTGACACCAAATGCAAGAAGCTGAGTGAAGGTGAAACTTATGTGGCCCTCTCATCAGGAGATGTAGAGGATAGCTCTCTCTTTCTAAGAAATGAAGATTTCTTGGGAAAGTATCACAGGAAAATAGCAAACCGGTTATTACGCCGGTCATGCTCTTAAATTTAGGATTTCTCATATTCCTTTAAACTCTCTAAGTAAACTGTAACAGTTCAAAATATTGTGTACTTGTACAAATCAATTTCATATTCTTATTGATGTAGCTCTTTATGAGCCCCAAAACAGACAGAAAGAAAAAAAGAAAAAAAGAAAGAAAAGAAAAACAGGATATTTTAGTTAGATAATGAAAGCATGAATATAATATTCATGTTTGGATGTGAGAAATTTGTGATTGATAAGTATTTTTTTGCTTGAAATCTTTTATTTGCACATTGGAATAAGAAAAAGAGTATAATATTTATACTCTTTCCTCTTGTTCCAATGTATATGGTTAGCCTCAAAGAGGTAATCTGTAAATAGTGAATATACATTATTTATTTCAATGCTTTATATACATAATTGTGAATTAAATCTTGCTGTTCAATTTTTGAAATATTTCACAATAGAATTTTGTCATGATATCATGTTGTAACCTTCCCTAGTGACCAGTTATATAGTGATTAGCTACAGTGAAATGATTGTAACAGTTAAAGTTGTACATTGTGTGAGCTTGAGGTAGAACCGTGAATACTATTATTCTCTGATAGGATTGCATTTGCAGTATTGAATTCCCATTTTCTTTCTTTTCGTGTTTGTTTGGATTGCTGCAGAAGGTTTAAGTTTGGCATCTGTGATGCTTTTGTCTTTGTATATTTTTGCTTGTATTTTCCTTCTGCACATTTAGTCATTTATATTCTTCTCACGATATTTGAACATCTGTGATTCCTATTTTATTGATGTTAGATATACATTAGAAAACTGGTTCTAAACAAATTACATTATGTGACTAAATCTACTCTGTTGGAGTGGATCAAAATTATTGAAAGTCATAAGATGATATAATTTATTTTAATGCTGTAATATTTTGTCACATTTTGCTTGAAATACATTTCTCCTATTAAGTATTTGGACATGGTCATTACTGTCGTTATTTTCATTTGGAAGCAATTCTGCACAGAATATTGAAACAAATGTCTGTAGAATTTGTACTGCTGTGCATAGTAAGGATTAAATATGAAAGTTCGTCAGTAATGCAATATAATGCAATATACATTTAAGAGTTCTAAATCTAAAAAAATGAATAAAATGCACAATAAAATATAGCACAAATAAGTGTGAATGATATTTTGCAGTGACCAAACAATTTTATGAGTACTATTTGAAATGCCATGATGATAGATGAATATATTCACTGTTAATCTCTTTTATTTCAGTATATGGTTGATTATGCAAAGAACTTTTGTGGTATTTCAGTCCCATTTAGTACTATGATACCAGTAGTCCTTCTCTATATCATTTTGAGAGCAAGTAGGATATGAGATTTTATAAAAATATCATCTTCTTAAGAATATGGAACATTGATTAGAAACATGTTTTCTCCTATGAATACTTTAAGTTGTGTGTACATGCATTACGTTGATATATATATTATTTAGTACTTACGTAGTTAAAAATTTAGCATTAAAACGAGTACATCGATGATTATTTTTTAACTAGAACAACAAGTATACAAAAGTAGAAGATTAACAGAAAAGACTAAAATTTGTCAAGATTAAACCCTTTATTCGCTCCATTGTATGTGAGAGTGGATGGTGATTTGTTCAAGGGTAATAGATGAAGCAGACATGCAGCTATTAAGATTGCTTATAATAGAGATTTAGATTGGAGTATGTGTTATATCTTTTAGTAAAATATAGGTTGATAAATCACGGCCCAGTAGGAATACTGGATAACGTTCATCATTGATAGCCAAGTACTATATTAAAAACATCCTTGCCAATCTCCCATGAACTAAGTCTATCTTCTATAATACCTTTATAACATTCAAAAAATTTCATTTTAAGATTTGAGAAACATGAAAAAAATTGTAATTAGGATGTTGCCCAAATGATTAATCACCTTTGATTCTGTGTATTCAAAGTAATAATGCTCAATGTTGGAAAGCCATTTTTCTGAAATGTGTATGAAATCTAATTTATTGTACGTTAACTTAAATAGATATGAAGTTGATTGGAAATAAATTTGTTGGAATTTGTCATTTTTCGAAGCTTAGTGAGATATGAGTGCCATTGTTGCGAGTAAGCGATAAGACAAAGTAGCAAATTTGAATTCATGCATGTAATAATAGGATAATGGTAAAACAATGGTTCTGCACCCCCCCCCCCTTATTTACTTCCATTAAAAACTATTGCTCTACAAGGAGTACCAGGCTAAAACAAAAATACTGCTCATGTCTGAGGTAAAATAGATTATAAGAAATAAATATAAACATATACAGCCCTAGAAAAATTATTAGACCAGCTCCTTTTAAAGGCCTACAGTATATGGTATTGGCTATATTAGCAATTAAATTTTCAGAATGATTTTAACTAGCTAACTCATGAGTGGACAACTACTCCCCTAAACATTTAGCCCTAGGACAATTATCGCTAAACGACAGTGAGATCTAATGGCACCCTAGCCTTTTGACAAGGCCTCGTGACTTGGCTATTTTCCTCGTCATGCTTGCCTGAGATGAGACAAGCCGGCGATGAAAAGAATCAACACGGCCCGGGTGAACGCGCGATCGAGCGACTTTAGTCGCGAGGCCTTTTGGAACCTGGGTTTCCATCGTCCGATATGAATTATTCACGAGTTGACATTCGTATGCTAACATACCTACCGAGGATTATCGACCAATCACAACGGTATTTGCGGGGCTTGCTTTCCATGATTGATGTACTAGTAGCTTGCACAGGCCGCGCTAGCTCGAGATGAAGGCGAATTTGCATACCAAATGTATGCTGACGTCATGCGAAGATACGTTTGCTGATTGGCTCCTACCTATAAGGTAGCAGATCCTCGCTAGGAACAAAGGATAACATAAGAAATACAGGCCAGGTTCCAAAAGGCCCTCGGACTCACGTCGCTCGATCGCGCATTCACCGGGCTGGGTGGCTAGTCTTGTTATGCAGCCACTACTAGCTTACTTGCCGAGTAAAATAGTCAAGTCACGAGGGCCTTGTCAAAAGGCTAATGGCGCCCCAGTGTATAGATACCTCACAACAACTAGCAGAATCTAAATATCCTTTGGCACGCTGTCCACAATGTGTTGCATTTTTTCTCCTCACAGCAGCTAATTCATGTTGCAAAAATGTTTTCTTGTTTGATAACATTAAAGAAGAATTAACACTAGAATATAAGTGTACTGATATTAAAAGGTGTAATATATTCTTAATCATTGGCCTGTATCACTTTAGAATTAAAAATATCAGAAAAGGGTTTAAATCAAGACATTTCACATGGTATCATCTGCTAACACTTTACACAGGGGCTGCCATTTTCTTGGTGATATGGAGTTGTATACATGAACCACTGGAAACCGTTCCGGTCAGGAAGATATTTTTAATCCTCAAGCTAAATTGCTTCTCTTCATTACAAAAATCCCTGTATATAATGGAAAATACATGTGTATGCATATATTCTAAAATGTGAAAGTTATAGATTTCTCTTTAACTTCTCTGGTTTTGCTAAATAGAAATCGATTTCTTGAGCTTGCCTGACAGAGCAGAACATAATTTATACAACGCGCATTCAGACTATTGAAGTCCATTATCTCAAAGCAGATGAATGCATAGTTTGTCACTATTGACGCTCGGGAAAGCCATCATCCATAAATTTGAATTAATTTGCTCCGTCACGTATCAAGAAAATACATTTATATTTAGTAAAATAGTAATTTTCAAAGAAATATAAAACACATTTTCGTTCTTAGAATATATATATATCTGTTAAATATTTTAAATCTCAAATGGAATTTTGTATCAGTAACAAAGACAATTTTGCATTCGGATTAAAAACACCTTTATGTACACATCAAGAAAATGGTAGCCCCCGGGTATTGCTAGTAGACGATAACTTTTGCTGAGAAAATCTTGATTTATACCCATCTCGTATATTTTAATGCAAAACTATGTAGGACAACAAAATGGAATAGATTACATCTTTGAATATAAGAACATTTACATTTTGAGGTTAATGCATGTACCTTTAATTCTCATGTCACACACATTGGTTTCAGTGGATTAATAAGCAAGCCATGGTGCTCAACCAAAAGAAGTAACACTTGACTTTCATCCTCTCAAACATTTATAGTCTTATTAGGTTGTCCAAACCTCTTTCTCATGGAAAAAACGGGGAAAAAACGGGGTGCCTTTTGTCTGGGGAAATTTGTCCTGGCTGTCGTCATCCTAGTGGCACCTGTCCTGGGGTAATTAAAGGGGTCATTGTTTTAGTTATTGGTAGTCCATTAATCATGAACTAGCTGTTGATGATCATTTTCCTACTTCCATAGACAATGGACTTAACACTACTCATATATCCCCAAATGGAGCTGATCTAATAATTTTTTCCAGGGATGTGCGTCATATGTATCGTAAATGTGCAACACAAATAGGCAAAAAACATTGGAAACATGAACAGAATATGCATGATAACAAAAAGAGATGGTTTCTACAAAATTTTTATTCATCACATGCAAGGATGAATCCTTATTTACACATAATTTAAAGTGAGTTACAACAGGGCAATTCTGAGGGGGGCTCCAAGGCCCCCCTCTGATCTCAGCCGCGACACGAATGATTGCTGCGAAAATTTTGCACAGACCTCGAGAATCACATAAAGAACTAAAATCCATCATTATTTTTATGTAAATCTATATTTTTTCATTTAGTATTATAATTTATGCAAATTATATGCATAAATATAAATTTAGAATGATAATCAAGTAAAGAAAGGCCTTGAGATAAAATTTTTAATGCAAAAAGTTCTCTCTAAACCTTCAAAACAATGTTACATAACGACAAATTTTAAAAGTGATTTCAATTCTTATGTATTCTATTGTTTTATGGATTTCTAATATATTTCTTTGTTTTTTAACTTCAAATTTTTTAATGTTTTTTTTTTAAGTCTGCTGTTTCAGAGTGTTATATGAACCAATATTCAGTAAGAATAAATAATATGGAGTCAAAAGGGGCCTGAGCTTTCGATCCTAGCAGAATCTTCGTCAGAAAGCTCAGGCCCCTTTTGACTCCATTTTACTCCATTGGCTCGCTATTATTGGATAAGCAGTTTTCAGCAGCTGTTTTCCAGAATAAAAAATAATTACAGCTTTAAAAAGAAATTATAGGTGATAAAGGAGGAACATGAGGAAATGCAGCTTCCCATTCACTTTGGAAAAACTTGGAAATTCTCTGTTTTGGGGCTGACATGAGGTCATAAAAGGTCATGTTAGTCGTTAACAGTATGACCAATTTTTGTAAACTTGGTGTTAAAAGATGCACAAGACTTGAAAATAAAAACTCAGAAAGTTGCGTGAATTGCAGCAGTTCGAAATGCGCAGCAAAATTTGTCGGGGGGGGGGGGGGGGGGGGGGTTAAGTTGATTTAACATTGTTACCATCAAATGTGCCCAAACATAACCCCACATGATGAATTTTTCATTACGTTTTCAAAATCTTACTGGTTATACATTGTGAGAATGGTGTTTTGAAGGTGGTTTCTTTCATGCTGTTTTTATGCTGATTCCCAACTATAAAAGGCACATAACATCCCAACTCCAAGGCTTGTTCGATGAAAACAATTTTTTTGTTTGTAAAGCATACAACGCCACACCAAGACGTGAGTATGTATAGGACTTTCTTGCGCAGCTACATTTTTTTCATCCCTTCTTGCCATTCTCATTTACACATAAAAATTATAACTGCGATGGTAAGCCGCGGCAATTCACAGCCACAAATATGAACAAGCCTTTACATGACCTTTTTCAGAACAGTTTGAAGAATGACTATTTTAACTATGCCTTAGGAATTGAGTATGCTGTGAGATGATGACTTAATAAAAGGTCCTGTATCTTCATCAAGTCAATAATTATAGATTATTCAGTGTCCCCCAAACCCTTCTTGGCTGATTGGAGAGCAGTAGATTACAAGGTCATCAGTGTTTATCGACGGTCCACATTCTGGGATGTCATTCAGTGGTGTTCAATCACTTGGTGATGCTGTGGCTGTAAAGATTTTTAAAAGGACAAGGCTGGATTTTAAGTATCAACTCATTCCATGCCAACGAGGAACAAGATATCAAACTGCATTGACTTGGAAGAAGTGGGTACATATATCAATGGAAAGCAACATAAAGAATATGACCCTTTAATTATACTGACACCAAATAAAAATGAATTCAGCAAATAAAACAAATTTAGATTCAAATGGATAGGCATCCACCGGCCATATAATAATATCATGGGTTAACATTGTACAAGAATTTGATAGTAATCTTGATTCTTCCTACCTTAAGTTCTTTTCTTCCTCTTGATGAAGATGTAATAACTACTCTCCCTTCCCAACCCCACCCCTCCCCTTCCCAATGAAGAGCCCAGAGATTTGATATGAAATCAATTTCAATAACCTGCTTCCTATAATCTTCCTTCTCAGCCCAGATATTTCATATGAAATCAATTTCAATGACCTGCTTCCTTTAACCTTCCTTCTCACTTCACTGTTGAACTAAATTTGACCTCAATAATGTACTAGACATTGAGGTATTGAGTGTATTGGGAGAACATGCTTGTCTTGCTTAATCTGAAGGCAATATTTCATTTAATCACATTCCATTTTTTACCCTCTTTCCCTCCAACATCAATCAATTGACTCTATTAACAAGTCATCTACTCACGCAGTCATTGTCTTGCTTCCTCCACTGAGTACAATGTATGCTGATTGGAGATTCTTCTGTTTTTCCTGCATCCTAGCAACTGTGTTGAGGGGCGTGTCTGTGGATGACATCTTTTTCATAGCCTACATGTACATATTAAACAGAAGATAAAGATCAGTGGTTACTGGGTGTAAATTCACAAAATAAAGATTGGTGGTTACTGGGTGTAAATTCACAAAATAAAGATTGGTGATTATTGGGTGTAAATTCACATGATAAGAAAAGGAAAAGGAAATAAATGAATGTAGTCAGACCTGCCAACCCTGAAACCCAAGAACTAGGGACAAATGACAAGGCAGAGGCTGTAAATAGGAACATTTCTTAGTTTCCTATATATATTACTACAGACAATTTTTTGCAAAAATAGAGACATAGTAGTTAGAAGTGGCTCTTTCTTTTACCAAAAATTGGGATTGTCCCTATCAAATAGGGACAGTTGGCAGGTATGATGTTGGTGCTTTGCGAAAGTTTTGTAATGAATTTTCAAGAAAAGAAATGGAATAGTCAGTGAAATATTTTTAAAAAGAAGTTAGAAAGAAAAACAAAACCCAGCTGATACACTGAATCGAGGTATATTTGTAATATATTTTCAATCAAAGTTTGAGGTGGAATATCAAGGGAGAGTGATAAACATTGCTATCTTCTGAAGATTATTGTTATTCTATATATCCTCCTCTTCCCTTGAAATTCAACATCATACTGTGCTTAAAAACACTCACCAACATAAAATGCCTGAATCAGCATATCAGCTGGGTTTTTATTAACCATCGGTCATATCAAATAAAATTTGTACATTTATTAAAATAGTAAATCGAGATCAATACTGTATATGCCATAAATTTTGCAGCCATCAATTTTCGTGAAAAAGGACTAGCCAGACTATTTTACGGTTTGTTGAATTCTCGATTAGGAAATTCTTAGATCTTGGCAACAGCAATGATTATGTACTTTCGCAACACTAAGTGGTGAATTTCTGTCAAGGAGACAACAAATTCAACTGACTACTTATGTTGCCAATATTTTAGCGTGTTGCTAAATTTGTGAGCCACTCGCGAATCAAACCCCCACGAAATACATACATATATATATATATATATACAGTATTCCACAAACTAACCTCTTCTTCCAGGAGTTTCTTTGCTCTTTTTTCTGTTTTCATCTTGCCTGATCCTTTGCCATGGAAACGATGTGACAGCACTCGGAAAGCCTGTGAACAACAGTAAGAAAGTGCTTATTTTACAGAAGAAAAGAAAACTGGATAAGAGAACCTAAAAAGAAACAAGGGCAATGCAAAGAGTAGCATCCCCTCGCCGTGTACAAATGGCCCACATACATCAGGACAAGTTAACTGCATTAAGACTATACCATCATATTACTAGGCAAGGAAGTTACTATACCTGGGGATTGGATGTACAGAAAGTTTACTACTTTATGGAATATTTTATGGAATGACCCATGAGAAGATCTAAAAATAAGCTTTCTCATGCACATAATTATCAATTTTTGCATATTTAATGAGCAGTGACCTTTGACCTACATACTTAACAACCTTACGTTATCGAATGAAAACAACATTTTCGCATATATAATTATTTATTTCTGCATATTTAATGAACTGTGAACTTTGACCTTGGACCATTGACCTACATACTCTAAGATCGAACTTAGACTGTATTTTGATACCATGTACCTTCATATCAAATTTCAATAAAAAATCTGTCCAACGTTACTAAAATTATCAAACGGAAACCACATTTTCAGATTTTCCGCATATTCATTAAGCTATAAGCTATGACCTTTGACCTTTGACCTACATACTCCAAAATAGAACTTACGCTGTATTTTGATACAATGCACCTTTATATCAAATTTTATTAAAATCTGTCCAACATTACTAAAGTTATTGAGCGGAAACTGATTTGTTACGGACAGACGGAAGGAAGGACGGACGGAAGGATGGACGGCAGCGTTACTATATCCCCTCCGACTTCGTTGGCGAGGAGATAACAAGTCACAACAAATGATATTACATTTCATCTCGTTTGTACACAAATTTAAAATTATATTATGCTTTTATATGGCATATTACCTTCACATCTCTCCACTCACCTCCCCCCCAAAAAAATTAAAACAAAACAACGCAACAAAAACTGCGGACAATTGTAAAGCATCAGATTGGCACTGCTTATAAGTATTCATGTTATAATCATCTAAATTTTAATTTTTAATACAAATCACTCAAACTAAAGAAGCTTGATACCATTTCAATCTGCTAGTTGCCCTCCCTGCAGTACAGCATAATTACAAGTTGGTTTTAAATGAAAGTCAACAACACTGCGCATACTACCACATATACATAATTTAGAGTAGGTTTGTACTTTTCAAAAAAATCATAGAAAGATAATGTTAAGATGAGTATACCTCTTTCTGATTGAGAGACCTGCCAGACTCATCAGTGTAGGTGATCTTGACATCTGGTTTATAACCAGACTTCTCTTTGAAATCCATGAGTGGTCCTCTAAACCGGTCATTCTTATTGTACTTGGAATCAATGTCACTGAAACAAAACACAAGAAAATAAATGGGTCTAGAATCTGAGCTTAATTACTATAATAGAAAGAACTTATAGAGTGCATAAATTTTAGATTTGGTTTTCTAGGCACTGTACAACTACAACTAGCTGACATATTATAAATACTCAGTAGTATTCAAAGGGAGATTGCTTATTCACTGGATCAATTCACAAATTCTTCATGTTCTTCTCCTTAATATCCATACAATTGCATTTTATCCAATGCTTTTCAAGCTGGAGAAAATTAAATCCCTAATTGCTGTAAAAATCTCTCTTCCTAGCACTGCCTTGTTATATTGGAGGGATACTGGAAGCTGCTGACAACAGAATTACAAATAAATAAGAGACAAGTTCCCACTCATTTACTTACTTGAAGTTCTTATCCTCTATTGTGAAATTCTTGGCAGTGATGGTGAGTGAGTCTCCTTTCTTCTTCTTCTCCTTCTCTTTGACTAGATAGCCCTTCTTGGTTGCTAGGGTCAAAGCTCCAGCGATACCCGCTTGAAGAGCGGGTTCATCATCAAGAACAGGGCCAAGCTCCTCCTATGGTATAGACAAAACAACCAAAGTTATCTAAATATACAGCAAGTTGTATATTGACTCTACTTGTTCACTATCGTCACTAAAGTAACTACAAGAACAACCATAATTTAGATCATCTACTATCAACAAGCATAAAGTAGGCATTCGTGTTGAACCGTGTCCATTCTGCTTCCAGAATCATGCCATAAGCTGCATAAAAAACAGAAATACAAGACATAGAGACCTATACATAAGAAAAAGTAAGAGTTTGAAATTCATTTGAAAACTGCAACACACTAATCAGATGATGTCTGTATAAAATTGAGATTTAAAGGGATACGCCACCAGGCGGCCGTGGAGTGGAGTAAGTCTGGACTGCGTAAGCCCCATTCACTCATACTCAAAGTTTGTGCGTCAAACGCATCCGTCGGACTGCTGGGATTACCTTTCGGACTGCACAAAGCCAACCGAATCTCGCACGAGAGCTCGAGTTCAGGCGGAGCGTACATGTTGCACGGCGACCAGTCTGTCCGAAGTTTGTGCCCCATGGGGCAACGGCATGATCACATAACGCGGCATAAAACGCATAAAACGCGGCATAAAAACGTCCACAATCTGTGAATGAGTATCTCTTTAAGTATTTACCCCCCCCCCCCATTTACTCCTAATGAAAAGAGAAATCCAAACCTACCTCTTCTTTTTTGACCTCTTCTCTATCATCCATGCTGACTGTATTCCATGCTCCCGCTGCTTCCTCCCCTTCTTCATCTTCCATTGTTTCTTCCTCTTCATCTTCTTTTTCAAAGTCTACAATGTTATCTTCTTCTTCATCACGAAGACCTGACTTCCCTGCAAAGTACAAACAGTAATACACCTCGTGTGTTAAGTGAACAACAGTTACCTCACATAGCAGACTAACAATTGCAATTAAAAAGAAAGCAGCTGTGGGATATATACAGTGAGTCAATAAAAAGGAAACTCATATTCAAGCCCTGATATCTTAAAAGGTAAGTGAAATTGCTGAAATGTAATATAATGGCATGGTGCTTGATAATGTCTTCTTTAATTTGATAGGCTGGTAACCAAAATCCCATCATGGATGACTGAGCACTGGCCAATTTTAAAATCATGTCAAATTCGTCTTTGCCCAAGTTTGGACTGAGTGGTATTCAGGAGTTACTTTCATTACTTGTGAGTGTATTCAACTGAAATGGAGACCATTCAACCAACCTTGGGTTGACCATCCATTTCACTCAAAACTTTGGTAGAAGTAAATTTGACATGAATCAGGAAAAATTTACTGCACAGCTGTCCATGGTCGGATTTTTTTAATCAAGGTGTTAAATTAAAGGAAACATGCTAGGCTACAATGTGAGTATCTCAGATCATATGTACTGATTGCAATGCTATTTAGGGTTGAATCTGGGTTTCCTTTTTATTGACTCACACTGTATATATTATAATGGTTGTATGACACCATGCTCCATCAATCAACAATTATAAAACAGGATCAAGAATGTAGCCATCCTGATTGGTCAAATAACACCACGTGACCGTGCAAAAAAAAAGCACTAATGCACGTCAAAAAGGCTCTAAAGCACGGCTGAGCTGCGCTTACGCGTACCTCTGGTGCGTGCAAACTTAAAACGCAATGAAATCGCGTAGTTTGTCATTTTAGCGCAGGGATTACATGCTCGCAGTGAAACGCGCATGACTTTTGTTGGCTGCGCTTATGTGATGTCATCCAAGAAATCAAATGGCAGCCTCCATGACTGTGCGACTCTTGGCGTTTCTATGGGGTTCGTAACTATTATTATAGACTTCATAATCATATTGCCGACCCGTTTTATAAAACTATTAATACATGGTTGTGAGTTCGTGCGTTAGCGCGATCTGGCAACACGCAGGTTTTTAATGTGGTGTCCAACACACTCTGTTTGCGCCTCGTGCGTATAGTACACCACGATAAAACATTTGTGTTGCCAGATCGCACCAACGCACTCCCAACCATGTATTAATACTATATTGTTCTGCAGTCAATATCCTATACTAATCCAATTCCTGACTTGGACCCTGGACTAAACACTATACCTAATGCTAACCCTCCAAACACTATACCTCATGCTAACCCTAAACCTAACCTATAACCCAATCCCAACCCTAATCCTAAATCCACATCTTAGATGAAATGAAGCCCAGAGCAATTGTCGTCAGAGTAAATCTTGGCGCACCAGAATAATTCATCATGTCCAAATTATATACAATCACTGACACTGGTTGCTTTACAAAGAATCAAACATAAAAACTGATGCAATCTTATTTTCCTTTTGATTTCTGATGAACAAGATCAGTTCAAGACTGCTATCAGTTACAAACAAATAGAATAGATCCACAATGTGTGATAAAATTCCATACTGACTGTACATTCAATTACTGATCTGATTGCTCATAATTATTCAGTTTCATTCATAACAGACCATCAATAAAAGAGGAATTGTTATATCATTTGCATCAAAGCCAATCATTTTTGTTTTTTTTCAATATCCCTCTTTTCTCTTCATCACATACAACTGTTCACTTTAATGCGCTTAAATATCTTGCAAAACAAACTTCTTTCTCTCTGAATGCCTACATGCTTACCATATGAAGGAATATCTCCCAATGTTCTACAGAATTCTGATGTTGAGTTGAAAATGATGTTAGAGCCTCTATTTGAGGCCGATGCTGATACTGGCTCTTCCTCCTCAGGCTCTTCTTTAATACTAGCAACAACTTTAGCGACCTGGTAGTTCAAATAAAGAGGATAGTAACAACAAGGAATTTTTCAGTCACAGAAAAATTGAATGTGAGTACATGAAAAATTGACATCTTCATTATTCCTCTTATAGCTCTGCTCAACCTACAATTTGTTTCTTTTCTGTTCTTAAGACTTCTGTTTCAGAATGGATGAAACGAGTGCAGTGGCAATTCAACTGATCACCAGAAGATGGGGCTGTGGCAATCAATCAGTGCCATACCGACTCTGTTACAATGTGCAGAAATATGGCAAAAACACTTCTGTTGCCTGCTGACTGACATATGCCTCATGTGCCTCTGAGACAGGGTTGTCCATAGTCTATTGCTCTGCATTCTAAATGGTCAAGCACTACAACATATATGCATACCATCATCAGCTGCAGAGCCAGGACATCCAGCCATACTGAAGATACTGTAAAAGTGGAAATTTTTGCGCGATTAATTTTTCGCGCTCGGCTGAGTAAAGTGACGCGCTATAAACAAAATATTCATATTTTTTATTTTCGCACAAATTTCATGCTGCGCGAAATGCGCGAAAATTTCCACACCGCGAAATATTCCACGTTTACAGTAATGTATCAGTCTTTTCAACAATCTCATACTTCTTTTTGCTCTTTAAAAAATCAATGTCTTGACATGCAAATACCCAGTCAAAAAAGACAACACCCTCCTATATCCCATGTAATTCATAAATGTCTACCAGTAATACTACATCATCAGACCTACAACCATCATCACGACCATAACAACCAAAATCTAACACACTGTCAAAGCGTAACATACCTGATCTTCAACCCGTTGACTGGACTTGCTCTTCTGCTTCAGTTTCCTGGCTTTGTTGAGAACATTATGTAATTCTTTCTCTGCTTCATCTTCTATCACGTGACCCCAAATATCATCATCATCATCATGCCTTGCTTGTCCAAACTCGATGGGCACTAGATGACAAACGCAAAGGAAATTTTTAAAATGGAATAATGCTACGCTGTCTGAGGTATTAGGTTTAAACTTTCTTTTGAATTATTTTACAGGAAACGAAAGAAATGAGGAATGAAAAATTTGAATTAGCATAGCACTTCAGGAAAAGATCTGACCATGCAATCATGACAGTTATTATAGACCTGTTGTGGTCTAGTGGATAAGTTTCCAGACTGTGAACCACAAGGTACGGGGTTCGAATTGCTGCCACAGCACTAGCATCCTTTGGCAAGACGTTAATCTACATTTGTCACGCTCGACCCAGGTGAAGTAAATGGATATCTCACTGTAATAGCAGTCATGCTAAAGCCAGGGTAACAATTGTGGAGTGTCAGGAGTGTCAAATCTGACAGACATGACAGCTATACAAGAACCCACTATTATTATTATTAGTTAAAATAACCTTATTGCCAAAGTCTACATTAAAGAGAAGAAGAAATCAGACAAAAAAAGAAAGAATGAAGAGTAAACAAAACTAGAAATATCACTGAAGATGATGATTAATACCCCCGCCCCGTGACAACAGCCTTTCTTGACTTTTGATCGAAAACTGAGGAAGTAGTTCGATCCGCAAGATTTTTCCCAGATTTACTGCCATAGATACGCCGTTTATTTTTGAAAGTTGTAATCACTATACATATGGGAATTTCAAATTGGCCAAATAGGTAACGTCACTGTGATGTAGTGGCGGACAATTCCCTCATTTGCTCCAACACACAAAATGACCAAAAGTATGTATTATTCAGTAGGATCTTATTTCTTTCACGAGGACCTATAACAATATGATATCTATAATATAGTTTGAGTACTGCCCCGAGGGTAAAGGCCCTTTGGAGAAAACCACCAATTAATGATATTATTGTGTACAACGAATGGGAGAGATGTCTGCCAGTATGTCACAATTGACTCGGCAAATTGCCAATTTCAGTTTCGCATAGATGTAATGATCTCATTTTTCAAACATCCATAACTTTCTTATTCATTGTCTGATTTCTCTCAAAACTTTTACCACCCTGTATTTCTTATTTTTCTGTTTTCATTCAAATCATCTTATTACCAATGTCGGATTGTCCTTTACGTTTGTGGCCCAGACTGTTCTCTAAATATTGTGATAACAAGAACAAAACGCCTACAATTACTTTTCACCTTTGACCTGACCTTCGAGCTAGACCTTATAACGCCAAAGTCTGATCACTATATCTCCTCCTAGTCATGCATACAAAATAGGTGAGATATGGTGATAACAAAACTAAACAAATCTTTAATTTCATGCATACTGACCTCTATGAACTTTCACCTTTGACCTACGTAAACAGGAATCTGTGAATGGCTCAAATTGTTCAAGAGATATTGCAATGACGAACCTAAAAACCTGAAATTTGACAGTAAATGATCTCTATGACCTTAGACTTTTGACATGATTACCCCAAATCTAATCAGTTGATCTCACTATAATGATGCATACTAGCACCAAGTTAGAAGTTCATACCTCACTCAAATGGTTATTGAGATGTCTTGAGAATGAGAAAGCAGGACAGACGGACAGACAGACGGACAATCCGAAAACATAATGCTTTCGGTGTGCGGAGGCATTAAAAAATAGAGGAAGAGAAATAAAGTTGAAAGTAAGGGGGAAAAAAGAAAGGAGAGAGAAGAATGAACAAGAATAAAAAGTAATTGATGATAAAGATAAAGAAGAACAAAAAGAATCAATAGATTTTACCTTGATCAGCATCTGGGAAGTCCACATCCATATCCATTGCATCTTGCTGAGGTGGGGGTACCCTTCTCTCTGTTGATACTTCAGAATCATCTTCTTCTTCTCTATGTCTTCTCCTAATCCCTCCTCTGAAACACATCATGATAGCAAACATGGAATAATGTCTCAATAAAAGAACAGCTCAAAATGTGCTTGATTCCCTAACTTATACAGAATTCCTTTCTATTGTGTACAAAATAAACTCAGAAGTTGGCACAACAAAACTAATAATCACATAAACCCTAAATAAATTTACCTCCTTTTAATAAGACAGAATGATTAAAGCCAAACGGAAAGGCTTATCTTGTGCCGCTGTTCCAAGGATTTTGATCATATCAAAGATATTTGTATATTTCATTGATGATTGTAATAAGTTGATAACCATCACATAAATTGGATCAGACCTAATATAAAGGAAGAAAAAAAGAATACCGGTACTTTGGATGTTGATAATGTTCAGTATTCCATGGTTAAGCGGTAACATACGGGACACGAAATGGACTTGCCTAAATTGGTCATATCAAACATGCTCCATATCAATGTTGTACACTGACCCAATTCTACACTTCAACCCTGGACCAATCCCTAACCCTAACCCTAACCCCTAATCCTAACCCTAACCTAAAAACCATACGCAACCCTAACCCTAACCCTAACCCTAACCCTAATCCTAACCCTAACCTAAAAACCATACGCAACCCTAACCCTAACCTATATCTTTGACGAGATAAAGCCCAGGGTAGCGTTTCATCCAGTGTTTTGTCAGTGATTTTTACTGCCAAATTTGCTCTCAGCCAGTCAGATGCAAGGATTTCAGTAGCTTATAACAGTTGTCAGTAAAAATCACTGACAAAACACTTGATGAAATGCTCCCCAGAGCAACTAGTGATATCTAAAAACCTTTGTATATCCACTTATCAGACCACTACATTTTGACTACTAACCTTGCCCCATGATCTCTGCCTGTATCAGAAACTGGAGTCAGCTCGTCTGCCATAGACTTAGCTTTTAGTTTCCTCCTCTTCTTCTTAGGTTTCTTGAAGGTTTCCATCTCAGATGTTGTATAATACTCTGATGCAATGGTAGGTGCTTTCATATCCAGACTCACCTATAGTAGCAGATTAATTCAGTCATATTACATGAAAACATGAAAGAGGAATATATTCAACACCATTAGGTACAAATATTAGTACTGTGTTGAAGCCTCCCAAAAGCACTTGGGAATAAAACATTTCAAGCAAAATTGAAATGGGTTAACAAATCAAAAGAGTTCTTTTATTTTTATTTTATCTTAAAGTTAGACAATCTGAATTATCAATGAAATTCATTTTTTGACAATAATTCCACCTGTAGCTTTTCTGACTATCATCTTGAATGCAATGTTTTGGACTGATATTGCATTGTGTAATTTTAAAATGTAGCATAGTACTTTAAGCTGACCATATTGATCTGTGAATGTGCACCAATAGAAGAGCTTAACATGAAAATCAATCTGTTTTTAATTCAATGATACATAATGGAACTCATTAAATACTGCTTATTTCGTGTTTGAGATACTTACAGCCTGTTGCTTAAGCTGGTTACGTATATCCTGCATGTATTCTACATCACCCATACTAGCTCCTCCCGTTTGGTTGAGACGGAATGATTTCTTTTGCTCTCCTTCAATCTCCTCATCATACTTGCCAAGAAGTGTCTTGTGTCGGAACTGTTGAAGGATGGACAGGTTAACATGGAATCTGTTTTTACATTCCTTACAACATATGTTAAAAGGCGAACAAGTGTACAGAAGATGCTTGCACTACCAAAATTTATTATTCATGCAAGTTATATGAGTAGTATGTTATACATACATTTGGGGTTGGACCATCAGGTACTTATATCAGGTACTTCATACTTACATCAATTGTCTGATGCTTTAGTTTATGTTTGCACTGTGAGGAAAGATTATCCATTGGTATCACTAACTGAAGCTACGCTGGAACAGCAGTTAGTATATCACAACTTGATATTTCTTCTAAGCTCACATCTATAAACTTTACAAAATTAGTAACTTAGTGAATAAATAATACAACAGTCAGCTGTCTAAATAACTCTTTTGAAACTTGTGAATTCTTAGCAGATTGCCTTGCTTGTAATGAATCTGTGTCACACATAACAGAATCCTAACATTGGCTTGCTCGTACTTAAAAATATTATCCTTCTTTTGTCCTTGTCTAAAACTTGTGCAATATGACAGAGAAAAGTCTTAAAAACTAGGTCAAAGTTCACTCACCATTCCTTCCTCATCAAAGTCATCTTCTTGGTATGCCTTGTAATCTGGTTTCTTCTTCCTCAATTCTACATTCTTCTTAGCTCTCTCATTATCAATCATGTTAACATTCACTAGTACATCCTCTTCCTCTTGTAGGGCATCTAGGCAAGTGAAATTGGGATCAAAATAGTAATAAAAACCTCTAAATATAAGTTACGAATTCCATCTAACAGTATTTATAATAATAATAAAAATAATAATATAGAGTATCTAACTTCTAACAATCTTCATTTACATATGTCAGTCTTATACCTTGGAGCACATTCCAAGGACATGATTTGAAGAATTCTTGCAAGTCTTCTTCTTTAAAGTTTGCCCACGTTCATCAATATCTGCAGCAATGGAGGCTCACTACATTTATTTTGATTTTCTTTTCATCAACACATTCACTGCATTACATGAGTTAAACTGTACAACTTACCCATATCTTTAAGTGTGAGGATAACACTTTGTCCTTCTTGGAAGTTCTTCGCAGCATGTTCCACTTTAAATCCCCCCAAGTGTTTCCTAGAATAGGCCTAAATATGTGACAAAACAAGACCATTAAATCACATGCAGATGACATTGACTTTATTTGATAAAAAGGAGCTTTCTCAGGATGATTATTATCATATCAACATTGTTGACTAAACAATTAATTCATATTAAAGAAAAAAGGTCATGATCTCCTCCATTCAATAATATCCATTACAGAATAATTCAATACAACTACTGTATAACCAGATACTTTCTCTTGAAGAAATCAAGCGGTCCAAAAACATGCAAAGTTTAATCTCATGAAATAGTTGAATAACAACCTGATTTTAGTCATTCACAGGAATATGTGGTTTGCAGTCGATCGGCAAATCCGTATGCAAATGAGCTATATCGCGGATTTCATCGAAGTCGCCTCGCGACCAATTTCCGATCTGGGAGAGCCTCGTGTTTCGCGAGATTTTCTTAGCTGTTAATCTGAATGCTGGGGTATTGCGATGCGGTGTTTTTTTTTTCAACATGGTGGGGTGAGTACTTTGATTGATTATTTAGCTGTATTTCCATGAAATTTCGAAATTTTTACGTGCTGGCAAAGTCATGAAATTTGGGTAGAAACTTAGGTCTTCGTATTTCAAGCAAAATTGCATGGCTTTGGGACAAGTGTGTTCTTGACCCGATTAAAGGGTTAGCCCCAAAGTGGTATAGTCACACAGAAAGAGCAGGTCTTGCACGATCCGATGGTACCAAATTTGTTCGGGCTCAAAAAAAAAAGTTTTGAGAAATATGGACTTCAAAGTTGCCATTTTTCCGATAATTTCATTCCCTGGCTACCAGATTTTGGTCACGTGATTATCGACTTTCTCGTATTTTCGCTCATTTCGGGGGTTAAACGCACCGGTCCGGTGAGTTGCATAAATCTTTGTTCAGTCCCGTACGTGCCCTTTTGAGTTGGTTTTCGGTCATTTTTCCAATCGTCAATATAAATACTCGCAAGAATAAAAGTAGTTTTGTAAATCTTCCTAGTGTTGAAAATAGTTATTTGTAACTTGTTTTCATTTGTTTAATATCATTCTTATAATCACAGCGGGTGAGGTTATGATGTTATTAACAAAAGGGCAAGTTAAGCTAAGTACAAAAGGCGATAATATTAATAATAATTTTGAGTGCACAAACAAAGTGCAAAAAAACAATTTTGACAAAAACACAGCTCAGACTGACACAGTCATCAGGTCATGACAGTCAAATCTGAATAGACACTGGCAGTTGCTCTGGCTTGTAGGCCCTGCTGATGAGTGCTAGATTATTTTCGAAACGATCTAACTCTAAGGCTTTGATTCAAACTTCAAAGCCTTGACTTAATATTTTTTTTTAAACTTGTGGGTACTACTACTACTAGATATTGTTCTCAAATTGCAATTCAAATCTTAGCGGTGCTCATTTTTGTTCGCACCAGACTTTTCAAATAGTATTTTAGGGTTAAGATCCGTTGCGAAAGCAACCATGTATTAGCATACATGTACACAAAAAATGTACTTGCCCCATTCACGCTAGCGTGAGGTAGGTTTCAGAGGGATGAAATATTCTGAAATGTTTATCCTCCAATTATCAAGGGTGCTTCAGTGGTTCACCACTGAAAATATAACGTAAAATGTCAGAGCAGTGAAACACCGGGTAAATCATAAATGCAGACAAAAATAAAATGAATTGTAATGAATCTCGAGTACCGCCGGTACTCGGTAGAATGAGATCAGAGTTATTCCACGCCATTCGGGTTATACATGTATGTCAGAAATTTTCACCGGTGAACCACCATTGAATGTCAAATGGTGGTTCACCATTAGACATTAGGTGAAAGGGGTATACATGTAAGACATATAACACCATCTGTAGTTAATTGTAAATTTTAGTGAACAAATTTATGTAAATATGAATCTTTTTTATTTCTCCTCAGGACCTCCCGCCCATCCAAGATTAGAATTTACGGTGATTCAATCATAAGAAATTTGGACCGTTTTAGTGATTTTGCATCTTTTGACTTTGAGCTTATTTGTTTGCCAGGGGCAAATGTCAAGAGACTAGTTACTTTTTTTAAGAAGAGCGTTCTGTCTGACGACAACACATCCTATATAATATTACATATTGGAACCAACGATTTAGAGAGTAGTGTGTGGGACTGGAGCCGCAAGGACTACCTTGATTTATACTTGATTGTAAAAAAAAAATTTCCAGCCGCGATTATTTTATTTAGTGCGATACTTCCCCGTTGGGATAGACAAGACTTACACGATAATAGTTTATATTTCAACCTAAAACTGCACAACCTCATCACCCAACTCCCTTCTTCTCTCTTCTTTGACCCCTCATCCCATTTTATTAGAACAGATAAATATTTCTCCTATGATGGTCTGCATCTAAACAATAATGGAAAAAGTGTTTTTGCAAGGGAAATCACAAAAAAAATTGAAAGCCTTCAACCAAATTCAAATAAGATTGTGAAAGCATGCAGAAGGTACCGGCATGTGAGACTATGGACCTCGAGAAAGAAGGTGAAGAAGGAGAAGCAGAACGAGAGTAAGGAGCCGGAGAGCAAGGAACAGAAAAGTGAAGAGCAGACGGACAAGAGGCAGAAGGATAATGACCAGCAAAGCGAGGAGCAAGAGAGCAAGAAGCAGAAGGACAAGGACAAGAAGCAGAAGGACAAGGACAAGAAGCAGAAGGACAAGGACAAGGAGCAGAAGGCCAAGGACAGCCATGAGGATGGACGGGGTCATCGACCACCCCGGAAACGTTGCTGGGGCAGGCGCCCAAAGTGGAGTGTAGATTGGGATGGGTATGTTACCCCGCGGAAGACTGCCCGGCAATTGCCACCGCCCAAATTACCCCCTGGAATGTTTGTTCCTGAAACTTGGTGCAATGTTCTCATCCCGTATGTTAAGCCTTGTGTAGAAAGGAGAAAGGTGGTGGAGACCTTCACTCGTTTACCTCAGCCCCCTAGTATTTACGTGCGTCGGAAGAAAAAGGGGAAGGAGAAACATCGCCGTGATGTTGCATCCAAGAAGAGAAAGAAAAGGAAAAAGGTAACTACAGTTTTGTAACTTCTAGATGATTAGTACTTTTATTCAAGTAGGGGTATGCTATACAGGGTAATAAAAATGGTGATGTTTCAAATCAATTTGGTCTTATACTTATTAGATGAAGTTTGATCTCCTGACCATTTTGATACAGATTTTTGTCAAGTTTATATTACTTTTTTCTAACTTTTTCAACATCTCCGATCAGAACTTCTGCTGTGTTTCAGATGTTCATGAATATCTGTTTTGTTTTGTAACTTATCATTTATGCAGAGAATACACCGCTGGACAGCAATGTGCCCCAATTCCGCTGACTCATCATCTTTCAGTGCTCCTTACAGCCTCCAAACCACACCCATCTCATCAACATCTCACCAAGCAACCCGTCTCGAGACTGCCTTTGTTATTTTGATGCATGTACTTTTCATTTTAAATCAGCAGCTGGGGTAAGGAAAAAGTCAAACCTGGGGGCAGAAAAAGCAAGCAATAAATGCAACAGAAAGGACCCTTGTGCAATTTGTAATCGGGCTTTAGTGACTAAATGTTTTCATCTTGCGTCTGCACGTTCTGATAAATTAGCTGAAATAATTCGTTCCAAGATACCCAACATAAAAGATGATCAGTGTATTTGTAATGCGTGCCGTCAAAAATATACAAAAAAAGCAAATAATCCTGAATATACCCCAAAAAAAATCAAGGAAAAAAGAAAGACCTTCATGTTTTTTGTCGAATGATTTTTTATGTGAAAATCTCTCTGAGCTTGACTCAAGATTGAATTTAGAAGATTTTAATAATACATTTTGTGTCAATTATGCTAGTCTCCCTGATGAAGTCCCCCTTTGTAGAAAACATAGATCCCACATAACTAATTTTTCCGGCCTCAGACACTGTTGTGTATGTTCTGTCACTCTACGACCGACTGTTAAACGCTATGCTTTGTGTAATAACCAAGAGGTAGACCTGATAAAATTACGTGAAATTAATGATGAACTGGATGTTGATGATGACAGTATAATTTGTAAACAATGTTATAATCTATCAACAAGGAATTATCCGGATGTAGTTGTAGACACATTAAGAGATATCAAATTAATTTTAGATACAGAGTTAGTATTCAGTGACACACCAGAGTCAATTTTATTAAGAACTTGTAATCAGACTTTAAAGTCTGTATATTCATGGTGCATAGAAAATCATGGATTCTTATTCATGGATGCTTATGACCTTTTTTTACAAAATCTTGGGACCAATTGTGAAACCCCTTGGATATATGATGATTGTTATAGGACAGAAGCATGGTTTCGTGGGAAGATACAAGAAACATTTCAGAAAGTGTTATCAAAACACAAACTTCATAAACAACATGGGTTATTTTTTTATGTTTCTAATGTATCAATAGAACAGTTGCTGAATGCTATTCACTGTGCACATGCTAAACTAAGAGTTCTCAAAAGAAATGAAGAAGATGATAATGTAGAAATCACTAGAAATAATGGGGAAGGTGGGTCTGTGGACCCAATGTATCAGAAAGTTTTGCTAGATGCCAATGAAAGATTAGTTAAGCAAACAAAAAACATTACTCAAATGTATACTCAAAATCCTCTTTCCGTTGATGAATTTAGTTTTGATAACGCTCTAGCCAGCTTCGACCCTTTGATATGGAATATCATTTCACTTCTTACAGCCAATTTAGAAGAGATTAAGTTTTTCAAAAAATCTTCCATCTGTTTAACAAACGATATCATTAGATTCCCAAATGAAGAAACGGCGTATGGGAAGCGGAGGAAAACAAGGCGTATTGTTGCTATATTCATTATGCAATATGCCTTAACTGATTTTTCCACTTATCCATTTCATGTTATTACAGCAAATTTGATCAAGAGATATTCACATTCCTCCTTACTTCTAAAATTAATGAATCAAATTGGGTTATCTTGTTCGGAAGATACTTTGGAACGTTTTTTACAGAGTGTACAAGATTTCAGGGATTCTTCGGGTCTTTTATCTAGTTTAAATGAGAGTGCTGTAACACATGTTACTATAGACAATATTGATGTTTTAGCCTCTTTTGCTGCAGTGAATCCCAATCAACCCCGCAGCTGGCATGGAACTTCGATAATGGCGCAGCAACCCAAACCAGTTACTGAATTATTACATCCAACTTATGAATTGATTTCACAACCTTATCGGGATGTTCCACCTGACTCCCAGGAAAGAAAGAAAAAGCCATCAGCAAGAAAAAGAATCAAATTACATGACCCTTCAGCGTTGGTTGGCAAGGATTACTTTCAACCACCAAAATTCAAAACATACATGAGGGCCAATGTGTCTTGGGAAACATTTACTATAACTGACCATGAAAATATTGCTTTGAATTCAATACGTGATAAGATGTTGTTGTATGTTGCAGAACGATTTGCAAGTATTACTGACGATAATTGTGTTTTAGTTCCTAGCTTTAAACCAAAGTTAATAGTTGAAAGTCAAAACCAATCTATTGAGAAATCTCAGTTCTCTTACCTTTATGTCCTAGACCATAAAGCAGATCATCCTCACACATTGAAATATTGCTTGCAACTTCTTCATGATCTTTTTCAGGTGTCTACTAAAGTAAATCATCTGGTGGTAGCTGGTGATGGGGCAACCTTTAAGATGTTATTAGAAATAAAGAGGGAATATGGGGAATCCCTCGATTGGTTTATACCCTACATAGGAGACTGGCATTTTCTGAAGAATTATCAAGAGGTCATCATGAAAATATTTTGGGATGCTGGCCTTCGAGAAATTGCCAAAGCTACTCACAAAAGTATTACACTTCAAAGTCTTTCAAACTGTTCAAATTTTAAACGAACGCAGCGTTTCTTACTTGAAGCACATGAAGCTCTTTACATCTTTCAATTCAAATGTTTCTTGGACCACAGAAGTGGCAAGGCATGTACATACACAAACGATATGTTTATGCAGCAAATTAACGATGTTGTGAAGTTATTGAAGTTGGAAGATGGTGTGTTTGATGGGAGCGCTTTCAGAGATGCACAGGAGGGTCTTTTTCAATCTCCAATGTTTCTTTCTTTTAACAAAGAATTCCATGACTACTGCGCTGAAATGTCCAGTAAGTACGAGACATTCAAATTCTGGAATAGATTTATTCATGAAGATTGTATGGCTTACATTCAACTATTTTTAGCTATTCGCTCAGGAGATTGGAACCTTAGGAATGGTGCGATAAAGCAGATGATGCCTCTTTTTCATGCATTTGACCGTATAAATTACTCTAAAATGATTCCTCACCATCTAGCTTTAATGCAAGCTCTACCAGACTACATACTAGACCATTTCAAAAGAGGAGCTTTTGTAAATAGTATCAAAGGAATTGATTTTGCTTCAGTTGCCCTCGATGAGAGTCATGAAATGTTAATCAATAAAGATTGCAAGGTGGCTTTAAGTAGAGGTTTGCCAAAGAATATGCAGAAGATTGCAAGTACTATTCAGTATCAAGCTAAAGTAATTCAAAATTTTAGTGAACAGTTGCAATTTTCTGAGGTTTCCAACCCTGTTCATAGGGATTTAACACCGTCTGTTATCAAAAGAGAGTTTGCAAATGTCCAGTGTTACTACAAGAAAGTAGGAGAGAGTGACATATTTTCATCTGATCAAACTGCTGTTTTACACCATGCCTTTACTGGTGCATCAACGTCGAGTATTCAACAGAATGATCTTCTTTCTTATCGTAAAATTGGCTTTGATGCCTACACCTTTTTTTGCAAGTCCCAGGTTCTCAAGGATAGCAGTATTGCAAAGCCAACTCTACACAAGCACACTTTGAAAACCTTTTCAAAACCTAAAGTTATACGGAAAAAAATAACAAGTCTTGAAAAAGAAAAAAAATTGATTACTCTTTGTTACAAAAGAACTATTGCATACTCGGCAGAGAAGGGCCAACCAGTAAGTGCCTTATGTCAGTTTATAGAAAAACCTCGTGCGTTATGTGGTCATGACAATTTGCCACACAAAGGTGTCAAATACATAATGTATGATATATTTGAGAAGCGTTATGTGAAAAAATACAAAATTGTTAGTACTGCTCCATTTTTCGATTGTTCAGGGTCATGTTTTATAGGCGAGGGAATGAACATCATTTACTCAGCTCCCCTTCCCCATAGTAGAGTTTTCAAGGATTATGTTTCATTCATTGTTTCCAGATGGATATTGTCTTATTATAAGAAAGGGTTCAAGGAAGTACGTATTCTATTTGACCAGGTAAATACGCAGGGTTTATCTCCAAAGGGAATAGAGCGGTCCCGACGTGATGACGTAGAAGATATTGATAATGTGTACGAAGCTATAGATGACAATTCACCACTCCCATCAAGTTGGTCCAAGTTTTTAAAATGTCGACGGAATAAACACACATTAATCCGCTATCTATCAAGAAAATTTTTAGACTTGGTAAGGCCTCACTTAAAGGAGGGACAGGTATTTGTTACCTCTGGTGGATTTCATGTAGGGCTTGATACATTTCCAGACTGGTCAGGAGCTAAAGTAACAACTTTAGGTATTGAACATCACCTCAGACACAACCATGAGGAATCTGATACACAGATATGGCTCCATGTATTTGACACTGTGTGCACAAGTGTTCTGATATATTCCCTCGATCGGGATGTAGGTTTGATAGGGTTACCCTTAAAGTTCAATGGTAAACTAATCTGCATCCAGTATAGAGCTGAAGTCGGAAATGAGAAATATCTGAATTTGAATGATTTACAGGATGCTATTTCATCAGACTCTCAAATGTTCCCATTAGTAGAAAAGCAAACAAATTTAGGTCAATGTGTGCAAATGTTATACATTAGTACAGGATGTGACTTTGTATCCTTTTTTGCTCGTCTGGGCAAGAGTACATTTTTGAAAGCGTTTATGCAATACTCGTCATTTATTTGCGGAGAAACCACAAGAAATACGTTAGGAAATTTAACTTGTACTGATCCTGAAAGTAATATTGATAGAGGATTACTTTCCTTTTACAGATTAGTTTTGTCTGTATATTTCAAAGCTAATAGAGCATCATTGCACAATTTTGAAACTCCTTTCGAATTATTTAATAGTGTACATGTAAATGATGAAACACCCCTTCAACAACATTACAGAGCTTTAGAAATAGTGAGGACAGCATCATGGAATGGTTCGTATGAAGACCAACTAATGCCTTCTAACTCTGCATTGAAATTTCATTGGCTGAGGTCCTGTTGGGTTAGTCAGGTTTGGAACAGCTGCACTGTACCAATTTTTCAATATCCTGATATTAGCAGTTATGGATTTTCTGTCAAACATGATAATGGCAAACAAATAATTGATATTGTATGGGATAGCGACGAAAATTTAGAGAAAGTCCGTAACAATATGTTGTATCTAACTAGGGGTTGTGGTTGCAGCAAAAACAAATGTTCAACTCGTCAGTGTAAATGCAAAAAGAATAACCAGCTTTGTGGTCCAGGGTGCAGATGTAAAAATTGTACTAATATTCCAGTCCCTCCTGCAGAGGTACATACTCAAAGTGATGATTCAATCTCTTCATCTTCTGACAATGATGATGATGAAGAGAGTGATGAAGAAGTAGAAACTGATGGATATGAAGAATTATTAAATGAAGATGATACTGATTTTCAAGATTGTGTAACCGATTACCACTTTACCAGCTCTGATCTTTCCGAAGATGAATTATTTTAGGGGTATTTGAGATATGTTGATTGGTGCGTGTAATGCACCTGTAACAAATGAAAGTGCTGAGTACATGAAATATTGGCAATATGAAGAAAGTGAACTTTACTTGATGTGTGCCCAGCCACATAGGGTCATGCAGATTTACATAGATCATATTCTATCAAGATACATGTATGACAATGAAACCATTATGTGAACAGGCCTGTTCCCATTCTTCCTGTGTGTGATGTATAGGTGTGCTTATTTGATTTTATATATACATGTACATGAAGTGTATTGATTAGAGACTGAGCACTGGTATTTCAACAGTACTTTACCTTGTATATAGGCATATGAACTACATGTAGCTCGATCCAGCTTGCTGTAGGAAATCTACCAAAGAAATTTATTTTTTCATGTTTATCTTTTTCTATTGTATATTGTATAGGTTTATGATGATATTCTTTTTTATTTCTAACATTCTCTGAATGAAGAAATTTATTTCTTGCCTCCTGTACCATGGCAAGAAAGTGGTATGGCTCAGTCGGTATAGAGGTGGTCTCGTAACACGGGATGGTCCAAGATCAAGCTCAAGCAATTGCACTTTCCAAGTCCTTCGGAGGGGACTTAAAGCTGTCAGTCCACTGGTTACACTCACAAGCATAAAAAACCAAAAGGGTCTTATGACTATGATAAGTCAATTAGGTTAAGGCTGAATGTATTGGGCTGACGATTATGATATAGAACATATAGACATGCCAAGTAGTACAAATTCCTCGCTTTGTTCCGTTTTTTTGTTGTGATTTTTAAGACGCTACAGTGAACAAAATTGAATATGGTACCACCGTAGCAAGGCTAAAAGAATGGGAACGAGATGAGAAATGTGTATAACTGGGCAAGCATAAGGTGTGCTAATTTCATTGCAGAGTGTATACATAACCCTATGTTACTGACATGATTGTAGTTGGTGGTATGTTCTCACAGAAGAAATTGTGATGAATTTTCCTGAGAGTATAAAATATCTTGCCTCTATTCCTATTATGTTTAAGTTATTGTGAGTAAGTGATTATACATATACATAGATATTTGTTTTTTCATTCTACGGGTGTATATGAGAGCATTGTCTGGTTGGACAAAACTGAATACATCAGCTGCCATTTTATTATGTTCTGATATGTACTGTATCCGTAAAAATTTGCTTGTATTTTGTTTTGCTTTAACATTTTTTGTACAAAAGAAAGTATCATATGTCTATTCCAAGTTGTTCTCTGACAAGATATTACACATAATATATGTAAGTTTAAAGTATTCATACATTTATTTTCTTTATCCAAGCCTATCTTGCTGGAATAGATTTGCCAAAGAAATACTCCTGCCATTGTATTTCCGTCTTTGTCTGGATGTGTGCTGACGGCACTCTTTTTATTTTTACTATCATAATTCTTTTTCGTGGAAGAAGATGTACATGAATTTTTAACCAAATTGTGATAAGCCAGTACTGAATTGGTTCAGTGTGATTAGTTGCATTCCAATTTAAGATATTTTATATGTTGAATCTAGGCAGGCTTGAATCTAGGTACATTAGTGTAACCTAGTGTTTGTAGAGAAAAGCAAGGAATAATTTAATACTCTTGTTCATATATATGTTACGGAAGAAAGTAAGTGAGATTCATGTACGCTGGCTACGTTCAATAAGTTAGAACAAAGTCTGCGTCAGCAAATGTGTGTGATATTTAGGGACCTGCCAAAGAATTGTTATATGCAATGACTACCGTTTAATATTGATGTCGTAAATGTATGTAAGTCGGTCAACTCATTCCAAAGTATGAAGATCTATTGCTGTTATATCCATAAAACTTGCCTTTTGCCAATATAGCTTTTTGCCTTTGGATTACTGTTTTTCCTTCCGTGAACACTTCTTATTTTAGTCTAGTTTATGGACGAGTTTATGGACGGGAAAAGATGACTGAAGATACGAAGAGACAGTGTTGGTGTGAGTGAGAGAGAGAGAGAGAGAAGAGCAGTGAGATTGATTGAGGGAGAAGGAAGAGAGAAAGAAAGAAGGGTAGAGTAAAGTTGAGAGAAATATAGAGAGATGGGGGTACAATTAGAGAGTGGTGATTGTAGAAAAAAGCTGAAAGGGAGGGGGTAGAATTTTTTTTTGAAGGAACTGCACTGAACCCCCACCTACATTTCTTTCTCGTCTTTACATAATAGAGATTGAGAACAGCATGGAAACCATCACGAATCGTTTATCATGAATAAATGATTTAAATCTAAGTTTTGAGGCGTGTAACTTAAATTTCAATGATTGATTGTCTGTGTGGTTTTGTTTGTGTGTATTCTCCATCACATTCGTAATCCACACGAGCAACATGAACGCGGGTACATGGGACCGAACTCTAATAATTACAACTTAGAAAACAATTTCTTTCCAATTTGAAACGTAATATTTACATTAACACAAAAAGAAAAATTATTTGCGACACGATTCCAGAAAGCAATTCGCCAAATTATCTCTAAAACATATTTGTTAGGGCGAAATCGAAACCGACTCGTCGCCGATAAAAATGACGTCATTTCGTTAGCGGAGATGGACCAATCAGAAGTTCGGATTTTTTTTCGCGGCTCGGCTATCAAGTATAAACGATTTTGAAGACGAGAAGGTGGGGGAAAAGTGTGCTCTTGACCCGATTAAACAAAAATCTGCCCGAAAGTGAGTATTTTTAGGTAGATAAATAAATTCTTTACGGGAATTATATTCAAATCTGCGGGCTCAGAGATGAATTCATGGGAAAAAGAGTAACTTTTCAACACAAAATTAAAATTACTATTTCAGTAAGTTTGCCAGTGTTTTACGTGAATTTAATTAATTCTTTGTTCTTTTAAATAGTGATTTTCTGGCAGTTTCATCCTTCTTCTTCAAAAAGATACATAAATCATAACAATTGAATGTATTTTGACCGAGCTATGCGTGTTTCCAAACACGCGTTCAAAAGGACAGTCGGGGGTCAAATCGCGGTCATCGCCGCTCTGAGTTCGATGAAAGGAGCGAGTAAATGCGGATTTGCCGATCGACTGTTTGAAGGTTCTTTCACAATCAAGTCTATAATTTACGGGAGTATTAATTTCTCAATATTTCATTATCATGGCACTTACATTTTGTTCTTTCGTCTTGCTGAACTCATCCTCAACGATTTTTCCAATACCAAATTCAGCATCCATCTCCTCAAGCATCTTTGCCTGAAGTATGAGATAATTAAATAACACAGTCATGTATTAGGAATTTGCTTATTAATCCAAATAATAATCAGTTATCAGTTTATCATTTTCAAACTTGACCTGCACCTTTAAAGGTCTACCAATCACCAAAAAATATTTTGCTCCTTATGTTAGGGGTTCAATGTCTCTATACCATAATCAAAATATGAGCTTCAAATGTTGAATCTATCAAGAAATATTGAAAGTTGAAATACACTCCCAATAAACATTACAGCAACACCCGTACACGCTCGCATAGAATAAGGGTCAGCGCAGAACCGAACTCGGAGTTGGGTTCTGCGGGAGGGGTTTTTGTGTTTTCCTTCAATTTCTTAACTTTCCCTAAACCATTAACCCATAAAAGGCCAGGTAAAGTTTTTTTAGGTTAATTCTAGCTATACACAAATTATTTTTGTACGTGATTGGTACACTTTAAGAGGTATAACTGTGATATTAATTTGGTGATCCTACCTTATTTCTATAGAAAGCTATATTGTGATTACAGCATGATTGTTGGCGACACTGACAACGGAAATAGCGATGCCTATAGTCTCGCTCCGCTACGCAGGCGAGACAAAAGACCATGCTGAAATATACTGTACATACTGCACTTATAGTTCTTTTAATGTAATTTTCCCTATATTACAATGTACTCCTACTCCCCTTGCACATTGTCTATTCTCTACCCCTCTTTACATGTTAATTACCATATTGAATAATTTCTCTCCATATTTATTTGTAATAATTTTTCTTTTTTTAATTTCCAGCTCTCCTGTTAGCAATATTATCCTCTCACCTTGCCATCAAATAATTCGTCTTTCACCCTCTTCCATCCCCCATCTCTGTCTCTCTCTCCCTCTCTCTTATTAATATCTTACAAATCATGTAACACCAAAGCTCTCACCCTCCTGTCTGCTTCAGCTTTGGCTATCTGTTTCTTCCTCATCCTCTCCACCCATGCTGCAGCATCGTCATCATCATCATCGTCATCAGCCAGGATTTTCACTTTACTGTAAATTGAGATATTACGACATATGTAGAAAATCACTCTCTAAGTATGAGGTATTATGACTGTATAGTATTTTGAACATGATTCCGTCATAGACTACGGCCCAAATTCACCAAAGGAGTTAATCTTCACCCATGGTTTTAACCTCCAAAACTGTAGTACATGTAGTACGTCCAACGAAAGTGCAATAAATGCTTAAATACTAATTTTTAGTCCACGGTGGAGGTTTAAACCATTGATTAAATTTAAACCTCCTTTGTAAATTCAGGCCTATGATTCTACAAGCTTGACCAGTATTAATCATGATTAACATAACAAGATTCATTTCCACAAAAGTTTACATGGAAAATAAAGTTGCATTGTGCTCCAATCTCAAACGAATAAAAGGCAAACCTCGTTCTCTTAAATTATCACTTTTGATAAAAGCAGAAAACTCAGAGAAACGATTGTACTATAAGATTGGATGTTGTCCTTTGTTGTGGACTACACCATTCTATGTATCCTCCCATGCAATTATGTCTGCAGGTTTTCCAGAACAGAACTTTAAAAGTGAAGCGATTCATCAATCTATGGAAATGTAAAAGTATTAAATAAGCAGTTGTATGCACTCACTGTAATTTCTTATTGATGAGTCTCTTCTCTCGGATAAGAGCCATTTTTTCTTTGAGAGCTTCTGTCTTCTTGACATCAGAAATATTAAGTGCAGGCTTGTGAACATCCTTCTTCTCTTCCACAATCTCTCCTGGCTCTCCACTTCCTTCTTCATCGTCAACCTCTAATGGAGCCAGGCCCAGTTTCGCTCGTAGTTTGCTGTTAGTGTCAAAGTAAAAAGGTTTGGTTTACTTTACCAGACTGCTAAGAAAGCATAGTATGTGTAAGTATCAGCAACTAGGGCCCATATTCATGAACCATACTAGGCCTATATAGTTGGCAACTGGCCATGTAGCCTTTGCAATTAGTTGACAACTAGCTTAGTAAGGTTTTACGAATATGGGCCCAGGGGACCGACGGCTTTTAGTCCTCTAGAAATCCTTTTGATAAGTACATTATATATCGTGGAGAAGGTTTACGGTTCACCATGTGTGTTGGTAGGAGGAAAGGGAAAAAGGAAATTAGAGATGGATAGACGAGAAAGGATGACAAGAGAGAAAAGAAGAAATAATCTTTCGTGACAATGGGTGAAGTCCTGAAAAGGACTGTAGACCAGATGAGATGAGATGAGAAGACTTGGTTGATGATCGATGGATGAGCAGCGATGGATTGAGTAGCGAAGGTTTGAGTAGATGAGGCTTGAGTAGGAGGTTACTTACCTTGAGTAACCTCCTACTCAAGCCTCATCTACTCAAACCTTCGCTACTCAATCCATCGCTGCTCATCCATCGATCATCAACCAAGTCTTCTCATCTCATCTCATCTGGTCTACAGTCCTTTTCAGGACTTCACCCATTGTCACGAAAGATTATTTCTTCTTTTCTCTCTTGTCATCCTTTCTCGTCTATCCATCTCTAATTTCCTTTTTCCCTTTCCTCCTACCAACACACATGGTGAACCGTAAACCTTCTCCACGTTATAAGCTCCACCATGCAAACCTTCAAATATCATCTACATTATATATGTTTCTCAAATACTCTAAAAGATGGAGTTTAGAACTTTATGTACATGTTTAAAGTCAAATTGCATTGGAGTCCGTAAGTACAGCTGAGAATGCACTTATAGTCTCCACAAACAAATTTAACTCATTGCAATGCAAAGCACCAAACACCCTCTGCTCCCACGTCACTGGTGACCCCCCCCCCCCCCAACCCCCTCATTTCAAATTCCCAGATCCGCCACTGAAAGCAATTTATTATTTTTACGGTCAAATTAATTACTCAGTTGCTGTAGCTTCTCTTGGGGATACACATTAAAATAACATCAATCAATACTTACTAACACTTTAGCAGATGCCAATATTATTGGACTGGTGTTTTACTATCTTTCACATTAAAATAAAATAAACCTTACTTTGTTTCTGCAATGCTGAGACTAGATGCAAACCCTCCTCCGGCAGCACCACCAGAAGTATCATCTCGCCCATTATTATCTGAAAGCACATGATAAGAGAAGATTAGACTTGTTTCTTGGACCTTGTAGTGCTTCAATATAAGAAATAAGAAAGTTATGAATTTTTGAAGTTGTAAGCAATCAAATTGTCAACTCTGTGGCATATCTTGCAAGTTCATCTCCCATTTGCCCTGTATAGTGAAAAGTCATAAATTTCCATTTTCTCTCTCTAAAAAAAGATTTTATCATATATGCACACTGGATATAAGCATTCCACATTTGTTTTCACACAAAACCTGAATGATACATATTAAGCCTAAATCAAAACATTTAACCAACAGTTAACAAAAGCAGGTCGCCAGTGTGTTTTAAGCCCTCTGTGTATTTAGGTGCTATGTCGCCCTCTAGGAGAGATTGTGTATCTCGGCCCCTTATCGGCCGGCATCTGTTACGTGTGGTAAGCCTGATGAAGTAGGCTTAATAAACTTTGTTATTTTACTGTAAACGGTTTCTCATCTTTGTTCATAGTAATGGCGTGGTGGCAGCTTGGATTCGGACCTTGTCTACTCCACACACTGATGAGATTTATGCTATAAGAGCAACCAGTTGGTCGGCAAATAATGTGTCGTGATAGGTGTAACAAGTTTACCCCACAGTGCCGTAGTCCCACATATAGCCATTCAGATGGCTTCTCCCCCACCGAGGTTACGACCTCACCCCCAGGCCTGAGAGCGCGGCCGCCCAGGCATGATAGTAGTTTTACAATTCCTTCTAATTTTCATGCATTCTATCGTAAAACAATCAGTAGATCATTAACGAATCAAGATGTGACTGGGAATGCAAGTGATAAACCTGTCAGTCATAATTGGGAGAATGAGAATGGAGCAGATAATTACAATAAGCCAGTTCGGGGTTAGCGCATGGTACAAATGACCCCAAATATCCACAGATATTTTAGACATGGAGGGTCCCTTTATGTGCACTTCAGAAAAATAACTCTGGGAGTGATAGAGGTGCCTCATGAATAGCTTTTGTTTCCCCCTTTAAAAAGAATACTTCCACCTGGATATCATGGAATGCACCATTAGTGCATAATTGAATAATGATTACATGACATTCATGAGCACATATCGAATATTAGTGTCAGTGGGTTTTAGAATTTTGGTACAGATGACCTTTATCTGCTCATGCTCAGATTGCAACCCCGAACTGGCTTATTATGATGAGTATGATGACTATGAGTATGATGAGTGTGGATATTACTGTGAAGAAGTGTTGGAGGATGAGTACATGCATGATGTACCAAATCAACCATATCCGCGGATTAGAGTTTTACATGCAATCACTAGCCATAATAACAATCTTACTGCTAGCAATGAGATTTGTGATCTGAGAGATGACGATAGTATCAGAATGGGATGTGCAGTGTCACCATAAAATTATTCCTGATAATGCTAGTATAGTATCTCAGAATACTAGACCTATCCAGGCTAGTACTAGCCGTAGTACCATTGGCACTGGTAGACATCCGGCTATGCCCCCTTCAGTTCATCATAGACCTAACCAGATTGTCCCCAGGTGCCCGCTTTGTCTTGAAGCTCGACGACATAATTACTCGCACCATATTGGCGATTGCCAATTCCTACCCATGCGTGAAAAATGCATAATATCACAAGCTCGCAAGGCCGCTAACATTCTTGGCTTTGCTAATGATTTCCAGAGTTGTAGTACTGATTCCTGTAATGATTCCATTTATCATATCAGTGGTCGTGATAAGATTCCAGGTTGTGTTTCCACCAACGGTGTTGACCATGTGTCATCTATTGTGGATAGTTCCTTTGGAGATCCAGATTGTCTTGGTTGCGCTGATGACTCAGTGAGAGAGTCAGTTATTCAAGGAGATACTCACTGGTGTAATGGACGCTCATCAGAGTCAGATGAGATCCAAGGTATTGATGTGCCACATGGGTCTGTGGCTAGTTCATCCGTTGTGCCTAATCAGGCTTCCACAACTCCTTTTGTGGAACTTTTCCATGGTGATGAGTCCATCCATCTGAGTCTTGTCAGTGGGTCAGCGGAGAATTTAATTCGCCATTCTACAGTTCAACGTCTTGGAGGTGACATTGTTGCCACTTCCCATTCTGTATCCCCTACTGACGATTCCTCTCCCCTTGTGTTTTTAGGTGAGACTCGTCTCACATTTTCAAGGGATGGCAAGCAGTTCCTCTTTGAAGGATTAGAAGTTCAGTCTTTGAATTTTGATGTGCAGGCTGGAATTCCATTCATGGAATTGCATGACATATTCATCCGTCCGGCTAGACGCGTAGTCATGTTTGGTGATGGACCATCGTACGCATACGGTCCTTCACCTTGTCCGCAGACCGTTAGACCGCTACATGCATGTTTATCGGGCGCATCTATCAATAGCGTTGATCAGACCTGTCCTGTTCCATCTTTGGACCTTGTTGACCGTAAACCAACCTACCTTGCTGCCTTTGACCAACCATCTACATGTGAGGTCCCTGGGCAAGATGACAAACTCTTTGTGTGCCTGGACCCACATCCTGCAGACACAGATGAGCTTATAATTCCTTCTCTACAGCCCCCAGTTCATGATCCTAATCCTGAAATAATCTGTGATACTGATGATGTGGTCTCTGAATCTTCGTCCGATGTTGAGTCTGCACCTTGGCCACAAGTTCCTTCATCGTCCGATGGCTCTGGGTGCTTCCCTGATGCTCTTCCTTCCTTAACTCCCCTGACTAATATTCTTGATGGTAACACTAGCAACCACACCATTGCTGAGCATCATGGTGCGGATTGCCATCCGTATACCCCAAGGATCGAGGAGCCTCCTGGTCGGCCCCCGGATTTTCCTCTGGATGTCCCTACTAGCTCCCGCAGTACCACCTGGGATTCGCTCTACGACAAGCTGTTAGATCCTCGTCGCTATCAGTCAACCGGTGTGTCCTTCATTACCACCTTCCTGATGACTTCGCAGAGTCGCCCATGTCATCCTGTTGGCTCATGCGTTGGACTCCCCCCTGGTCGTCCTCCGGATACTGATTTCGTTTTGCGCAGGACCCCATACTAGGTTGCCCACAATGATATGGACCTCCTTACTGAGCCTATGAGGTCATGTTAATGGGCAGAACTAATTTCGACATCTCATGATTTCAGTCATATCGCGTTATTATTATATGTACATGAACTTTATGTGCTGTATTTTGTCATGTTTTTCCTCCTTTCGTGTCACTCTCGTTATTCTTTGCGATTGCTTTCCTGGCACATTTTTTGAGATATGTTGTATATTTGGATTTTGTGTGCTATATTTTTTTTTGTATTTACAGCTATTGTTTCTTTATGTGTGTATCAATGGACCATTCGTTATGGTTCTTTATGATTGTTGCTCACCTTTCTTTTTATATTGAACTGTGAGGTGTTTTCTTTATACAGATTCCAGTGGTGTTAGTAGAAGGTTATTGATATGTGTTTTTGCTCCTTTGCATTATACAAGATAACTTGATAGCCTTTTATTATTAATGATTTTTTGTGTAGTCTCTTAACGAGTGTTGATTTTTTATTCACATGAGATTTAGGAAGAGTGAATGCTGGGTGTCTTCTTATAAATGCCCGTTTACTCAATTTTTTTTGTTTTATTTTGACACATATTTATGGTGCAGTGTATTTCCGATCTGTAATTTTATTTCAGACGAGAAACCCTGTTTTTGCTGAACCATGTGGGAGACTGGAGAGTGGCTTTTATTTTGTTTCACTTATGTACCTACAGCCGTACATAAACCTGTACTCATTGTGTTTCAGTTATTGAATGTTGTTGATATATGAACAGACATTACTTGTACAGTTTTTATGTTATAACATCTGTTGCTATATACATGTATTTTGTTTGGTGTAACTGATGATATTGCTATATCTCTTTAATTAACATTTTGACAGGGATAGTTAAATTCTTGTCAGCAATCAAAGATTCAAGCAGGTTTCTTTGGCTTAAATAACCTACCTTTGTTTGGTGTTTTTTATACGGAATAAGGAAGTACAGTATAGATGTCTAGTTTTTTCAAGCTTCCATTTTTAAAGTTGAATTTTTTTAAGGTTGTAGTTTGCACTGTAATGCTTTTTATATGTACATTTATTATGGTTTTTACATGTAAGTGGATTGATATGATGTTGCCTTAACATATGTGACTCAAGTTTTCACAGAAGATTTTACAGTTGGTTTGTTGTTTAACACTATATTTTACCCTGATCATTTATGTATAATCAATCTACCAGTAAAACTTTGCACTTATTACTTTGACTGGACAATCACAGAAACAGTGTGCCTTTCATTTTTGGTTAATAACGGTATTTTGACACAGATGTTGATCGTTTTATCATTTAAGTTGTTTGACTTACTATGATACAATATACAGGTGGGAGAAAGAAAAAAGTGGTCACGCCAGTGTGTTTTATTAGCCCTCTGTGTTTTATTAGCCCTCTGTGTATTTAGGTGCTATGTCGCCCTCTACGAGAGATTGTGTATCTCGGCCCCTTATTGATGTCTAACCCAATTTTCACTCGTGAATTATTGGGTTTTATATGATACCAATCGTCTTAGATAGCCCGTTTTTTTTATCATAGACATTGTTATGTATACGATGTTGAAGAAATTGGGTAAAGAGCAACAAAAAATAAAACATGTAAAAAATGTATGTATATGTGTGTATGTATGTGTATGTATATGTATATATTTATATGTATATGTGTATGTGTATAATTGTGTATAGATATGTATGTTTTATGTTTTCCATGAACAATTGGAATTTACTTCCCCCCGTCTCTCTCTGTGAATTCCGATTGATTGCTGGGGTATCTTGATATTATAGCGAATAATTACGAATAATCATGATCGACAGCTATCTAACTTTGGAGATGGGATATTAACTTTTTACTATACTAATGATGACCATTAATAACACCATTTTCACCACAAAAAAGTCACTTGTGGGCTCTCCGAAGCCTACGCCAAACCTACTATAGTCATAGTAGGTTTGGCGTAGGCTTCGGAGAGCCCACAAGTGACTTTTTTGTGGTGAAAATGGTGTTATTAATGGTCATCATTAGTATAGTAAAAAGTTAATATCCCATCTCCAAAGTTAGATAGCTGTCGATCATGATTATTCGTAATTATTCGCTATAATATCAAGATGCCCTGAGGACATTGAAGAGCACCATCATAAAGAAGAACCAACCAACCAACCTTATTGGCCGGCATCTGTTACGTGTGGTAAGCCTGATGAAGTAGGCTTAATAAACGTTATTTTACTGTAATTGGTTTCTCATCTTTGTTCTTAGTAATGGCGGGTAGCAAAACCATTTAGCATTTCCCGGTTTCATTCAACCATGTTTTTTTAATGCAATTTGCTACTTGAGTTCTACTTTTGTTTTTGTCGGTCTTTTAATGTTTAGATCGGCGCTTTGACACCTATATGATTGGTGCATCAATGCCGTAACATTTCCTGTTTCGTTAAACTGTGTTTTTGTCACATGTACATGTATTTTGTTACACAAGTCCTGCTTTGGTTTTGTTGTTAAGTCTTTCAATCTTTAGATCTGCACATTGAAGCCAATACATTTTTTAATTGTAGTTTCTTACACAAGTCCTGCTTTTGTTTTTGTTTTTGTTTGAAGTCTTTCGATCTTTTGATCGGTGTTGACGTTGGTACATTTCCCCATTTCATTTAACCATTTTTTTTTTTTTTAAATTACACGAGTGCTGTATTCATTTCAGTTAATTATTTCAATATTTGGATCAGTGCATTGATGCCGAATAAGTCATTCGATGTTTCAATTCACCACCCACATTGAAATTCTTTATGAGTGTCAATGTATTTTCAGCTGTCTTTTACGTCAACGCAATGAAAGTTTAAAGATTAATACTCTTTTTTTTCCCCCATTTATAATCAACTCTTGTCTCAAAAATCTATTTTTAACATTTGTTATTTAACTTCTTGTCAAGTCTGAGTGTGCATGTATGTTCACCAACTTTTTTTGTTGTTGAAGTGATGCTAAATTGTGAATGTTATCATTTTCAGTTCCTTCATTAAAATACATGGACATGAGGAATGCACATTTAATTAACACTTGATTTACTGATGACTCGTCCGGTTGTCATTTTCGTCTTTATTTTCGCGAAGTCATGATTTTTGTCTTTGCCAATCTTCATACTTTGTCACCAGAATGAAAAGGTTTTAAAAACATGATGCAAGTATTAAAGAGTAGACTCGTCATAACTATGTCAACTAACTATTAATGACGTCTTTCTTTGTTCCAATTATACTTGAATATAGACTTCCGAAATCGGAAGACTGCCGAATTATGAGTTTATTAATATTAGTTCAGTCCCACGTGTGCATTTGCATGTTGTGACAAATCTTGACTTCGGGCTGTAACATTAATACTAATACTTATAGCCGTTAATTTTTAATGAAAATGCAAATTGAAAATGAAATGATAGTTTACCTTGATTTTCAACTTCTTTTTCAAGCTTTATTTGAGGTGGACTTAAACTACGTCGGCGTTTTCTGTCGCTTCTCTGTTCCGGAGATGAAACTTCCCCAGCTTCGAGTCCGACGTCCTTCTCAGCATGACGATCTTTGTGTCTATGTTTACTCCGATGTTTTCGATCTCTATCTCGGTCCTTGTCACGATCTTTATGCTTGTGTCTCCTTTCTCGATCTTTGTCCTTTTCCTTGTGTTTCTTGGAAGATCCCATGCTGAAATATTACCAAAGAACGGAAAAGCAAAGTCTTCCTCGCAAGCTAAAAATTGCTAGTCTCGAAAGCAAAATCACCCAGCAAAATCGTTTCTTTGCCGATCGCCAAAGTGTTGCGTCAATGCTGCGAGATGGCGCTCTTCATTATTCCAGCCCAGTGCCGTGTGCCGTACGGCACTGTTCCAGCCAGCCAGATCGATCGACCTCGACCTCGACCTCTACCACAGAACTCCTAAAGTAAAGACAGGAGTTCTTTGACTTTGATCTCTCCCAGTCATGCCAGTGTATCCGGACAACTACCCCCTGGACAATTACATGGTCTTTGGACGAATGGTCGCGTTCTAGTCAACGCGACACGATGCAACGCTCAGGCCCGTAACTAGGGGGGGGGGGGGGGGGGGAGGGGGGGGGGGGGAGGGGGGGTTCAGCAGGTTCGAACGAACCCCACCCCCCCCCCCCCCCCCCCCCCCCACCCCGTTGGCGAGCAGAGGTCCGCTTTAAAAAAAAAAATTAAAAAAAAAACAAGCGAGGGGAGAGATGATGGAAAAATAAAGTGATAAAATATCGGTCTTTCCGTCTATTTAATACATTTTATTTTGATTTTGTCCCGTAACTTCCTAATCTGGCAATTCTATAATTAATAAATGTCGTCTTTCACCATTCATTTTCGAATTTTGTACATTATGCCATGTTGCAATCGATTTTCTTTCAAAGCGTCATTCAAAGAATTATTCAAATTCGTTTGTAGTATCGCCCCCAAACTGGCGAGCAGAAATCTGCTTCAACAACAACAACAACAATCATTAGGCGAAAAAAATTATCCAAAGTAACATCAGAATAGTGATATTTAGGTTAAATTATTAAAAACATTTCCATACCAACTGGCTTCGATAGGGGAGAGGCGCACAAGGGGGTCACGTGAAAGGGGAGAGAGGAAGGAAAGTGGAAAATAATGTGAGATAATAACGTTTCCAGCCGGGTTTCCTTCAATTTGAACACTTGCTATTGTCCTGCATCTTAATAATAGGGCCTAGACAATATGTACGCCTTTGGCCATTCATTTTCCGAATTTATTGTTCATTTTGCTATCGATTTTGTCAAAGACTGAAAGAGTATAAAGAGTTATTCAAATCGTCACCCGCTCGTAAGGTCTTTTCTATGTGACGAATTTGAATGACAATTTCTTGAAATAGAATTCCCAAAGATGGATTTGACGACAAAATTTTGCAGCGGATTGACAGGTCGGACGAATTCGAATAAAATCTGACGAAAATGAATGAGATATGGAAAAGAGAGAGGGGTATTTAATGTGTCTGTTCACTTTAAAATGAAAAATTTTCCCGCTCTCAAATTGCATGGAGTACTCCTGGCGGACCCGGTCTAGTCATTCAGGCCCTTAAATTATGGCCCTCTAATACAGCCTGTTCAACCGGAGTGCCATGCGAGTATTTTATAAAACATCGACTTCTTGGAAACTATAATCAGAAATAACAAGATGCCCCAATATAACACTTGGGGTGTTTTGGAAACATTTGGGAGATAGTAAAGTGCGTTTTCGTCGCTCGCTTCGCTCATTCACAAAACTCTGAAACGATATAGTTTCAGGCAGCGAGAATATTTCCATAGTATATGTTAATGTAATATGTCCATGAATATTCAATGTTATGACAATTTTCGGGCACGTCACTGCCTTATCGCCACCGCGCCCAGAAATTAGGGTTACCTTACTTTCTATATTGAAATAAGCAACAAATTAAAATGCACTTTTCTTCGCTCGCTCGCAAATCTTAGAAATGAGATAGCTTCAGGCAGCGAGGTCCATGAATATTTCCATATGATGTTATTGCAATATTCAGGCACGTCGTTGCCCTATCGCCATGACACCCGAATACTTGTTAGGTCCACTTTCTTTTATTGAAATGCGCAACAGCAAAGTAAAGTGCATTTTTCCTCGCTCGCTTCGCTCGCTCGCAAACCTTATAAACGAGATGTTTCATGAAGCGAGGTCCATAAATATTCAGCGTTATGACAATTTTCGGCACGTCACTGCCCTATCGCCATGGCGCCCAGATATTAGGTTTGATTTTCTATAAAAGAACAACAGCAAAGTGCCCCCGTTCGCTTCACTTTTATAAAACTATATTAATATGAATGATTCCTGCATGTGGCAGGTAGATGACCGGAGATATAGCTTTACACTTCACCTGTTGGTGACTAATGAAATAAAATTTTGCCATTTAAAAGTACATTTTTATTTTTCTCTCGCTCGCTTTGCTCGCTCGCAGTATTTGGAATCCAACACATTTGACCCTCCCCCTGTCAAATTCTGACTACGCTCATGCCCATATCCTTGTAGGGGCACACCCCCTGACCCGTCACCCCTACTCGGTCGCTTCGCTCCCTCAGAAAGGTCCACTTTTTCCAATGTTGAACCCCCACGCAAAAATCCTAGTTACGGGCCTGACGCTACCCACACTTTCGGTACAAGCCTTGTCAGAGGGTACTTACATTGGTGTTTTGGAAACTTGAGGGGCCGCGGTCGATTCGCACTCCCCCAGGATCCACCCCTGAATACGAGTATTATATTAGAAAAAGTCCAAACGCACCCTTTCTGCAAAATTGGGGGGGGGGGGGTGGGCTTTGGACGAATGGTGGCGTTCCAGTCAAATCAAATTAAATCAAATCAATTTATTGAATTAAAATCCACAATTTTGGATTATCATCAACAATACAAATACAGACGGAGATTCAAAATAGGTTATAGGTGATCAAAACGAAACTTCAATCAGTGAAAACTAACAAAGCAAAACAAAAACAGAAGAAAAGTAACAAATGAAAAGGAAAGTACAATGTTATATAACCAAGAAAGTGCAATATACATATGGGCCTATTTTTTATTCTGTCACTGTATTATTATTGATGGAGTTGACACAGATCTTGCTTATGTCATAGTTTCTTTCGGATGGTGACGTTAAAGGTCGGTCCCAGACGTAAATAATCATATCTGATTGATACACGTCTGTAAAAACCCAATTACACTCAAAATTATTACACACACTCCTACTCTGCATTATATATTTAAACTTTTTTACTTCGCCTATATCTTTATATGAAGGTACTATGGTATATAGGTTATGAAATAGTTTTTGTCTTTGTTCTTTGTATGATGGACATAGCATAATAAAATGAATTCGTCGAATTGACAGGTAGGACATATATTTTTACTAACTTCTAAATATTTATGGCGTCCCTGTTCAATCATTAATTTACTATTGCTTATTCTTATTCTTAGATAGTTTTTGATATGTGACTTGTCTATATTTAATAAGTATTTTTCTAGGGTATATACGTATATTTCAGGTCCTTATATGTTCAAAGTTTGCTACAATATACCTCACTGTTTTCGTCGAGAGTTCTCTGCCAATGTATTATATATCTTTATTGCAAGAAAGCGCAACGCGACCCGACGCTCCCAACACACCCATTATGCAAAACCGGGGGGGGGGGGGGGGGGGGCTTTTGACGAATGGTCGCGTTCCAGTCAACGTGACGCGACGCTACCCACCCTTTCAGTACAAACCCTGTCAAAGGATATACATTGGTGTTTTTGTTTCACTCCCTTCCCGATGGACAATTTTGTCAGTTTTATATTTTTGTAAAAAGTGTATATCCATAGCTCTTCCTTCTCACAAAATTTGGTCTCAGGGCTTCAAGGGGATAATTTATACCCCAATTTGTATGGGCCGTCTGACACCCCATCCCGACCAATATTTTGGTAAGTTTTTCGTGTTTTATAATGCATGTCCAGTCATACTTCCTACTGACAAAGTTTGGTGCATGGGGAGCTAGGGGTGAAATCCCCCTTTTGGGGGCACTGGGGGCTAAACCCGGCGGCTACGTTCAGGCTGGCAAAATGTTTGTCAATGACTTAGATGGTATAAGTAACTTTAAGGGGTCAATCTTACGGGTAAAATGGGATGACTATTTCGGAACAGGCTCATAGACTATGATTGTGATACCTATAGAGGCGGTGATCCATCCCTTTGAAAATGTTTAAATAATGTCAATAATGTATAGCAAATAATGAGTAATGGCTAATCAGCACTTATAGATATGCTCTGGAATGCAATTGGAAAATCTTACTCGGTGGCCGCGCCACACTCCCTCCCAACAATCTATAGGCCTACGGTAGAAGATCTTTAAACCGGGAATCTAATTATCATAGGCAAAAATTATAAATTGAATATATAGTACCGAGCTCCAAAAATGGTCTAAACTACAAAATACAGCGCCTGCGATTCAGGGGGACAAGGGTGTGTGTCTGTGTGTGTGTGTGTGTGTGTGTGTGGGGGGGGGGGGGGGTATTTCTCCTTGGAAACTGTTCAAGGGGGTCGTCTCCAGCAGCCGTTGCTAGAATTTTGTTCATACTGAAAGTGCAAAATGCCGGGGTTCCGCCTCGCAGACCCTTCCCCTTCCTCGACAGTCATCGCCACCCTTAATGATACCTATACCGTACCCATTGCCCTATGCTGAATTCAATTTTTTAATTGTAAAATGACAAGAAATCGGACTTGCTCTTGATGACAGACATATACATGTATATACAATCTACATCTCAGGGACCGCGGAACCGGGGGGGGGGGGGGGGGCTGGGGGCTGCAGCCCCAGTAAACACGTGCAAAGTTATGGTAGTGCAAAATATACACGCAGCCCCCCCCCCCCCATTAAGCCCCTCCACTTTCCAAGACGTTCCGCGGCCCCTGCATCTCACAGCAGCTTATTATCAATATCACTTGAAGTTCTCGTCTTGTCTTGGTTGAATGTTATTTGAATGCAATTGTATTTGGGAAATCCTGGCACCTTTTTTCTTGAAGCTTAATTATTCACTACCAATCTGTATGGAGAGGCGGAGGGGCTAAGCATGCGAACGAAAATCACTGGCAACTAGTACATAAGAATTATGTAAACCTGTCTACCCCCTAGATGGTGGGGGGGGGGGGTGCTGCAGTCCCCTCCGGCATCCTCGGTTCCGGGGGCCCTGAATAACAATTTGTCTACACCTAATTACAAATTCGTATTATCAACCTTGGCATATAAGTGGATTTTAAAAAAGATGGCATAACCTAACATTTCTGAAGGAACATGATTGGTTAAATTTCAAAATTTTCTCCAAACGAGATGGAGGTTATCTCCGATAATCATATGGGACCTACATTATTAGGCCTACTCGATGTATTTAGCAGCACATAATTATTACACTAGCGGCATGACTCAAAATTGCCTCATTGAAAGTGAACTTCACCCTGGTATTTAGTTGGTTTTTAATAAAAGCAGAAAAAAAGTTTGAGCAAAAGAAGGAGAAAAATTAGAAAAACAGAAGAGTTGCAGACTTGCAGCAAGTTTATGTAGAGGTGTCGTAGTCGAGTGGTTTAAACACTTGACTGAAGATGGGAAGGTCGTGGGTTCGAACCCCGGCGCGGCACTACTGTTCTTTGGCAAGACATTAATCTACATTTGCCACTCTCCACCCAGGTGTTAAATGAATACCGGCAGGAATTAATTTCTTGAATGCTGTGAGCACCGATTTCGGTAGCCTAGCTATAGAGCCGGGGTAATATTGGAGCGCCTTGAGCACCATTCATGATGGATATGAGCGCTATATAAATATCCAATATTATTATTATTATTATTATGTATACGCTATTTTGTAATCATTAAAGGAAATCAACTCAATGGAAAATTCTGATGGACAACTTTTGGGGCCACTTATATGCTGATTAGGGGAAGCCGTTGGGCGTTGTGGCGTGCGCCTGTAATCCAGCTACCAGTGGAAGTTATAAACTGATTCAGCGGACCCAGGTTCGAGACTGAGTCACGTCTTTCGGATGGTGACGTTAAAGGTCGGTCCCAGACGTAAATAATCATATCTGATTGATACACGTCTGTAAAAACCCAATTACACACACACACACACCGTCCTTGGTGAGGTCAACTCAATGACACCATCATAGTATCGTCCATTCGAGTTATCATCAGCTCCTGCTCTGTGGAATTATCTAGCCTTAAATTCCCTTGATAATTTCAAGAAACCTTAAAGACCATACCTATTTTTTATTTAGATAATTATGTTAATGCAAATTTATTCTAAATCGCACAGATAATTAGATCACGATCTATCAACTTGATCTGGGGTCTAGTAGGCCTATATGCGCTAAATATATCGAACGTTATTATTATTAGTATTATGAACACTAGAAGCTATGGTTAAAAAAGAGAGAGAGAGAGGGTTGACAAAAGAGTCTGCTGCAGTTACCGGCACTTCGTTACGTAATATCGTAACTTACACAAAATACCGCTAGATGTAGATCAGCTGCTCACACAGCATAATCTCTCGTATGAATCTTGAGAGAGCTAGCTTGTGCCTGCCATAGCTCCATCGTATACGCACCTGATACCCACACACACACCCGTCACGTCACACACACGTACACACACAATTAATACACACCCAATATCTCAGCTCAGAGTTTGCATGCATGCAGCATCTCTCTCGACAATGTTTTCATTCGGTGAAGACGTCTAATGGGGGTGAGTGTGGATGTTTTGCTAATTCTTGACCGCAATATTATGAATATATTCATAAGTAGCAAACATAGCATTATGTAATATCCTCGAACAATGAAATATGACCTATTTTGATGCATGTTTATTTGTGACTTGTGACTGTGTGTGTGTCTTGACTTGAGTCTGAGAAGTGAGATCTAGCGATCTCACTTCTCAGGCTCAGGGAGCTCCAACGGGAGTATGGCAAGCCATTTTACTATTTAAAGTGATTTTGTGATATCACGAATTCGAATTTGTGATATCACGAATTCGAATTTGTGATATCAAGAATTCGATTTTGTGATATCACGAATTGAATTTTTGATATCACAAATTCCCATTGGTTAAGCACATAAACCCAATTTTTGATATCAACAAATCGAATTTGTGATATCACAAATTGAATTCGTGATATCACAAATTCGAATTTGTGATATCACTAATTGAATTTGTGATATCACGAATTCCATTTTGTGATATCACTAATTCCATTTCGTGATATCACTAATTCCAATTTGTGATATCACAAAATGGCAAAGGAATTCTAGCACTCATGTTGTGCAAAAATCACTTTGATTTCGAGCATTAGTTTTGTGCAGAAATTCAGCTTGGTATTCGAGCGTTAGTTTAGTGCAGAAATTCAGCTGTGTATTCGAGCGTTAGTTTAGTGCAGAAATTCAGCTGTGTATTTGGAGCGTTAGTTTAGTGCAGAATGTAGTTTAAGTTTGAATAAAAATAGCAACAGAGTTTTTGCATCCATATCCTTCACTGGAAACGATTTCAAAATAATTTTAGACGAATTGATACATGTAAATTGATTGGCAACATATCAAGAATTCAATTAATGATATGTTGTCAATTTAAATGAAACCTGCCAAGCTATTTCATATATTTCCGAGTTTTCATTGTTTAATGTATATGTATTTGTTTTTATTAAAATATCACGTAAAAAGAATTCATGGTCTCACTTGCATTCCTTAGATTTATATTTAAAGCAAGTAAATACTCTCAAAATCAACTTATTTTTTTGTAGATTGGCAACATATCAGTAATTCATTTCGTGATATGTTGCCAATTTGTTGTTAGTCGGATTGGAGTACCGTATCATGCAGTTGCCCACGAGCAGGCATAGCCACGTGGCCGCGCGGCCCAGCCCGGCGCGGGCCCGGTCGGTAAAATAAACACTGACTGTCGGGGACTTGCAGCCTATAGAGACGGAGAACTCGAGCTCCACACGTGTATACGGTGCACGTGCTAGCATAGCGAAATGCAACACGTGCATGCATGCAATTCATGATCAGGGCATGGAACGTACCACTCGTAGACAGGATCTCTATGGCTAGTAGACGGTACATGAAATTGGCAACATATCACGAAATGAATTACTGATATGTTGCCAACTTACAAAAAAAATAAGTTGATTTTGAGACTATTTACTTGCTTTAAATATAAATCTAAGGAATGCAAGTGAGACCAAGAATTCTTTTTACCTGATATTTTAATAAAAACAAATATATATACATTAAACAATGAAAACTCGGAAATATATGAATTAGCTTGGCGGGTTTCATTTAAATTGACAACATATCATTAATTGAATTCTTGATATGTTGCCAATCAATTTACATGTATCAATTCGTCTAAAATTATTTTAAAATCGTTTCCAGTGAAGGATATGGATGCGAAAGCTGTTGCTAATTTTATTCATATATATACTTATACTACATTCTGCACTAAACTAAAGCTCGAACTTTCGGCAATCACCATACAGCTATGTACAAAAGGCTACAGTAGAGAGGGAGAACTCGAGCTCCACACGTGTGCTTCTATACGGTGCACGTGCTAGCATAGCGAAATGCAACACGTGCATGCATGCAATTCAGGGCATGGGACGTAGGCCTACCACTCACAGACAGGATCTCTATGGCTAGTATACGGTACATGAAATTGGCAACATATCACGAAATGAATTACTGATATGTTGCCAATTTACAAAAAAAATAAGTTGATTTTGAGACTATTTACTTGCTTTAAATATAAATCTAAGGAATGCAAGTGAGACCAAGAATTCTTTTTACCTGATATTTTAATAAAAACAAATATATATACATTAAACAATGAAAACTCGGAAATATATGAATTAGCTTGGCGGGTTTCATTTAAATTGACAACATATCATTAATTGAATTCTTGATATGTTGCCAATCAATTTACATGTATCAATTCGTCTAAAATTATTTTAAAATCGTTTCCAGTGAAGGATATGGATGCGAAAGCTGTTGCTAATTTTATTCATATATATACTTATACTACATTCTGCACTAAACTAAAGCTCGAACTTTCGGCAATCACCATACAGCTATGTACAAAAGGCTACAGTACAGAGGGAGAACTCGAGCTCCACACGTGTGCTTCTATACGGTGCACGTGCTAGCATAGCGAAATGCAACACGTGCATGCATGCAATTCAGGGCATGGGACGTAGGCCTACCACTCACAGACAGGATCTCTATGGCTAGTATACGGTACATGAAATTGGCAACATATCACGAAATGAATTACTGATATGTTGCCAATCTACTAAAAAATAAGTTGATTTTGCGACCATTTAATTGCTTTAAATATAAATCTAAGGAATGCAAGTGAAACCATTAATTCTTTGTACGTGATATTTTTAATAAAAGCAATTATATATAATTAAACAATGCAAACTCGAAAATATATGAAAGAGCATTGCGGGTTTCATTTAAATTGACAACATATCATTAACTGAATTCTTGATATGTTGCCAATCAATTTACATGTATCAATTCGTCTAAAATTATGTTAAAATCGTTTCCAGTGAAGGATATGGATGCGAAAACTCTGTTGCTATTTTTATTCAAACTTATACTACATTCTGTACAAAACTAACGCTCGAATACACAGCTGAATTTCTGCACTAAACTAACGCTCGAATACACAGCTGAATTTCTGCACTAAACTAACGCTCGAATACACAGCTGAATTCCTGCACTAAATTAATGCTCGAATACACAGCTGAATTTCTGCACTAAATTAATGCTCGAATACACAGCTGAATTCGTGATATCACAAATTCGATTTCCAGATATCACAAAATCAAATTCGTGATATCACAAAATCGAATTTGTGATATCACAAAATGGAATTTGTGATATCAAGAATTCGAATTTGTGATATCACGAATTCGAATTTGTGATATCACGAATTCGATTTTGTGATATCACGAATTCGATTTTGTGATATCACGAATTCGAATTTGTGATATCACAAATTCTCATAGGTTTATCACATGAACCCAATTTGTGATATCAAGAAATCGAATTTGTGATATCAAGAATTCGAATTTGTGATATCACGAATTCGAATTTGTGATATCACGAATTCGATTTTGTGATATCACGATTTGAATTTGTGATATCACAAATTCGATTTCTTGATATCAAATATTGGGTTTATGTGATAAACCAATGGGAATTTGTGATATCAAAAATTTGAATTCGTGATATCACAAAATCGAATTCGTGATATCACAAATTCGAATTTGTGATATCACAAAATCACTTTAAATAGTAAAAAGGCTTGCCATACGGGAGCTCCAACGCGCAGCGTTGGAGCTCCCTGGAGTTCATGCAGTATCAGTGGGCAGTGCAGTGCCATCTTCGCAAGACAGTCGTAGGTAGTCAGTGAGATGAGAGCTTCTTGTCGAGCGATTTTAAATGTTTGTATGCTTTTCTCTGTTCTTTCTTGTTACCCCTCATAGATTTTTACCAGTACATCTCCAAAACGTACAAGACTACATGATGTAGACCTACTGAGTACTGTCTGTATTCTAGACTAGATCTAGTACTAGATGATGGGGGAGGTTCTGTCTAAAAGCTACGAACGCTACGACCCGTACTCCGTAGTAGTCGTAGAGCCCACTCACACATAGTATGTGAGGTTATTGTAGATAAATCATAATACATGGCAAGTTAATGCTTACAAGTGTTGCATAGAGCCCACGTACATATGCAAGGTTATTGTAGATAACGTTGCACTCCGTACCTTCGTACCGTCAAGAATTGCCTCCCATAGGCATAGCAATTGGTGTATTATCCCTCGCACATATTTGTGCTGGAAAGAAGCAAGATCGTGGCCAAAAACAGCCTGAAAATTTCACTTGATCAAGATCCTATTAAAGAATATGGCATGAAATCAGATATTCTATCATCCTAAAATATAGAAGGAAGTATTTTCTCTTAATTTTGCTGGTTATATTGGTGTTTTTACCTCTTTAAAGGGGAATTAACCTCAAAATATAAATGTGCTTATATTCAAATATAATCTGTTCCTTCTTGTTGCCCTACATAGTTTTGCATTAAAATATACGAGATGGGTATAAATCAAGATTTTCTCAGCAAAATGTGTCGTCTGCTAGAGATACCTGGGGGCTGCCCATTTTTTGATGTGTACATAAAGATATTTTTAATCTGAATGAAAAATTGTCTTTCTTCCTGATACAAAATCCCATTTTAGATTAAAAATATTTAAATGAAAATGTGTTTTATATTTCTTTGAAAATTATTATTTTACTAAATATAAATCTATTTTCGTGATAGTATGACGTACGCGACGGAGCAAATTAATTCCAATTTATGGATAACATTCCAACTTTCCCGAGCGTCAATCATGTCAATAGTGACAAACTATGCATTCACCTGCTTTGAGATAATGGACTTCAATAGTCAGAATGCGCATTGTATAAATTATATTCTGCTCTGCCAGGCAAGCCCAAGAAATCGATTTCTATTTGGCAAAACCACAGAATTTAAAATGAAATCTATAAATTTCAAAGAATATATGTATACACCTGTTATGTATTGTCCATCATATATGGGGATTTTTTTGCAATGAAGAGAGGCAATTTAGCTCTAGGATTAAAAATATCTTCTTGACCGGAACGGTTTCCAATGGTTCATGTACAACTCCATATCATCAAGAAAATGGCAGCCCCCATGTAAAGTGTTAGCAGATGATACCGTGTGCCAGAATGTCTTGATTTAAACCTTTTTCTGATATTTTATTTCTAAAGTGATACAGGCCAGTAAAATATATTACATCTTTGAACATAAGTACATTTATATTCTGGGGTTAATTCTCCTTTAACTTAGAGGTCTCAGCTGCCGCCAAAATTGGCACAGCCCCACTTAGTAATGGCATTTTTTCCTATCGTAGCATATCATAGGCATGTGGGCTGGGTATCTTTAGCATTGTATGACCAACATTAACTGTCATTACAATAGACCAGTTCGTAGGTAGCAAATGTTGCAAATGACCCCAAATATCCACAGATATTTTAAACATGGAGGGTCCCCTTTTGTGCACTTTAGAAAAATCACCCTGGGAGTGATAGAGGTGCCTCATGAATAACTTTAATTATGTTTCCTTCTTTAAAAGAAAACTCATGAATAACTTATGTTTCCTTCTTTAATAGAATACTTCCACCTGGATATCAAGGAAATGCACCATTGAGGCATAAATGAATAATGATTACATGACATTCATGAGCACATATAGTATTTGTATTCGTGTCAGTGGGTTTTAGAATTTGTCACAGATGACCTATATCTGCTCATGCTCAGATTGCATCTACGAACTGGCTTATTGAGAGAACAATTCAATGTTTAGATCATAAAATTTGTTAAACCTCTAGAATTCATAATAATCTGTCTACTAAGAATAACAAATTCCTCTATGACTTTTAAAAAGAATGTATATACTGGAATGAATTAACTGTAAATATTAACATTTATGTATTTATATTCAAATTTCAATTTCAAATGAATTGTTAGTTTTGAACAATGATTTGAGAAAAGTGATGAGGTGTATTACGATTTCTGATAATACACAGCAAGTTAATGCTTACAAGTGCTGAAATGTACTTTATACAAAATGATCCCTAATTTGTGTTATAAATTACTTTTACAAAACTGCATAATTAGTTTTTAAAGAGAAGGTTGAGTTCTGGGAAAGGTGAAAATTATTTGTGAGCTTTCTAATTCCGTTAATGTTAGTTTGGAAGATTATCATAGCAGAAATTTCCCCTGAAAAGGATTGCTCCTTAAATGCCCTCACATTCAAAATGTGACAAACAGCTGAAATGTTCAGGCCGAACATCTGTGTATAGTCCCATATACACATTTCTGTGTGCAGTGCATGTGACTCTCGGCAGGATAGAGTCAATCTTTTATCAATTTGGTGATTCCAAGATCTTATGGCATACACCAATTCTTATGTGCTATATAATCAACCTTTCCCAATTGCTTTGAGACAGTTTCTTTCACAATTCAGTCTCGTGACCAGAACTCAACTTTTATCTATAACGTTTATTTGGTGTACACAAGATTTCATTTTCTGTACAATGGAGAAATGGCTTTATAGAATTCAGCATGGATTTTAGAAGGCTGATTAATACTGATAATAATACATTTTACTTTTATAGTCCATAATACAGGGTTGTCTCTATGCATTTTACTATGAGTGATAACATTAAAGGACCTTGATTAGTCTACTGTGAAAGAATCGTGAAACTAATAGAGAAAATGAAATCTTTATGGAAAAACATAAAATCAGTGATACGTTCAGGCCAGTACCTTGATAGAACATACTATGCAGTGTACCTACATGTACATCAGGGGAGCATTTCATCAAGTGTCTCGTCAGTGCTTTTTACCGACAAATTTGCTCTCAGCCAATCAGATGCAAGGATTTCAGTAGCTTATAACAGTTGTCGGTAAAAATCACTGACAAAACGCTTGATGAAACGCTCCCCAGATATGTAATAAACGGTATCTGAAAGATTGTGTGGTTAATGGTGTGGGAGTCTTTCAGCTGCATTTTAGGTTTTATAAGTTAATAAGTTTACCATCCCCAGAGGCCATGACCTTCTGCTGTCACTACACAGATGGACAGTCCTACTCCAAGCCTTCCCCCTGATTTCTTCCTCCCAGTGAAATTTCATAATTTGTATCCCTTTCAGACTGGATTTACTGGTTGAACTCCTGATAGTTCATGTAGAAAACTTCAGCTTGTGGACACTGATAGGTCCAGATTAATTTTTGTCTAACTTTTAGACCAATGTCGAAGAAAGGGCGGCCAAGTTTGACAGTGCATGGCTATGACAGGAAATTCATTGTTTCTACTTACTATGTTTTTCTCTTTTCTTTCCTTCTATATTTCTTTGTTTTTCTATTTCTATTCAATTCTCTGTTTTGTTTATCCTTCTTTCATCTTCACTTTCTGCCCTTCTCATTGTATTTCTTCTATCCTTTCCTTTTTTCTTCTAATATTGCTTTATAATTTCCCATTTTTACTTTTCTTTCATACCAAAGTAATTGAACAATTATATGTACACCCTTTGAATTTTGTCCAGTCTGAAAGAGGTATTAGAAATAAGCAGCCAAAAAGATTATTTTTCTTCTTATTCCTCATGTACATGTACAAAAGTTAAGGACGCCATAAGGGAATTCTGCAAACTTGTCCCCCGAATAATCGAAACTAGAACGTACAAAAATGAGGCCTTCAAGGAGATTAATTTGATTGCCTGACAAAAGCAAAAAACAGATTTAAAAAAAAATGAAACCTTAAAATGTTTCTGGTCAATTTCCATGTATTAGTAACATGCCTAATTGAACTTGTGTTTACATGTACGTTTGAAACAGGAGATACATACATGGAAACCAAACGGAACTACCGGTACATGTAAATGTACTCATAGGATAAATAAAGATGAGATAAGATGAAGACTTGTTTCTAAGGGTATATTGAATAAGTGGTAAGGCATAATGCAGTGTTTTACTCTCTTTTTTTGTAGCTTAACAAACCACACCTATTCTGACATTATTTTCCATATTTTTTTAACATAGTTTTTTCTTTCTCTGCTCTCTTCAAATTCTGAAAATGGTCATGAGTATTGAAAAATATATTAATCCACTCATATTTTTCCATTGTGACTAAAATCTGTGTAAAACCAGTCCCAAAATATATGAACAGTATAGATAGAGTGCTATTTCTCTAGATTCTACACGTTCATGTACTGTATTAAGTTCATCGATACATGTCCTACTACATTATTACATGTGCATGTGAACATGAATGAAGAATAGAGAAAATAAATCATGAGAGAGAGGGAGAGAGAGAGAGAGGGAGAGAGAGAGAGAGGATGAAGGAAGTGAGAGTAGGTTGAGGGTGGGAGAGTAGGGAGAAGGTGCAAGAGTGAGGGTTGTATACATGTAATTATCAGTCTGAAATTCAGCATGAAGCCTTAGAATTTTGTCCATTATTTGCAAATGGATACAATCATATTGAACTCCATTGTTTGATGTTCCATCATGATGACTTTAGTGTACTATCTTATATAGGTTTTTATGGTGACAATTTTAGCAAGGTTTTTTGTGATATGGTCTTTGAAGTACTGTAAACTTGATAAAGAATATTTTTTTAATTGCGATAATAAATATAATCAGTTTGGTAATGCCATAGATGTGTGAAAATCTTCAGATTGCCAATGAAATTTCAATACTGTAAAACTAAAACTCATGTAAATCACCATTTGCTTGATACTGTATAATTCACATGATTTAAGAATATAAATATTGATACTTTCCAAAACACATGATTAAAGAAATTAAAGATTGTTTAGATTTTTACACAAGTTACTGTAATACAAAAATGAATGACAATAATTGTAAAAATCAAATTTTAACTATAATTTAATTTTGAATTGTTATGGTTATATATTACCTTTAATCCAATTCTAGTTTTGTTCAAGCATATAAATACTATACAATGAATATGTCTGGTTTAGGAGCAGCTTTGTGCTATATTTCATACTCCAGCGATAAATGTACTAGTACATATATGTACCTCCCTTCTCAATATTATGTGTTCTGCCCGCCCACCCAATCACTGAGTGTCTCAACCGCCAAGACCTGGAATTTAATTACATCTAGAACTTTCATCGACACTGTTGTCATTTAACTCCCTAAAATAATCAACTTGCTGAGGTAAAGAAATGATGAATTTTGTTTTTGTTTTCTCTCTGTGCAGCTAGAGTATTGGACCTAAGGACAGGGGCTTTGCTACAGGCCAAAGTGACTGATTGAAATGAAGAGAACCCCTGAATCGAAGAGCAGCTAAAAACAGAACACACATACACACACACCACAGTCCTGTATGCTAGATGCAGCATTTTGCTGTGGGTACATGTGTGAGTGTGCATTTCTCGACCAAATGGCAGAGCCATGGTATTGTAGACACGCCACACACACACATACACACACACTTTCATCAGGTCTACCCTTCTGAAGATAGCAAATGAGCTTTGCTGATGAATTATGTGAATGCTGGAGAAGGGTAAAAAAAGGAGGAGAAAAATAGCAGTCGGGGTATTGCATGGTTGACACGGCTGCTGTGGTGGAGGCAGCAGCACAGCATCGTAGAAAGGCCAACACTTGGCATTTGGGAGACATACGGTGAAGCAGTGCTGGTAAAAGGGGACGTCTGAGAAGGCTATGCGTTGACGGCATTACAAATTGATCGCAGCTTCTGCTCTCTCTGTGCCTCTCTCAAACTCGTTGCCTGCCTCTGCATGCATCTGTGTGAAACTCTGGACATCTCATCTTGTTTTGGCGGAACCAGCAATAGACGATGTGTGTGACTTCAATATAAGGGCTAATCCACACACCCTTCAGTCGCTTGAGCACACACACGCAGACACATTCATCCTCCAAAATACATTTTGTCCTGGATATATATCTTTATATGTACAGTGGATATCTCCAGCTAAATTAATTTTGATAACTGCAGCCATTAAAATCTGGATTTTGTGCTTTAAATCTATCCATAAGCAAACTACAGAGCCCTGTTTTCTCTTTTGTTGCCAAGTCTGACATTTGCACATACCTATCTGTGGAAAGGGAGAGAGATAGAGGGAGGCACTGTATCTTGACATTGTTTTACCAATGACTTTATATGTCCATCTTTGAGCTGATGAATGACTTTGTTACTGGAACACTGTAGCTAGCCCACTATGGCTAAGCAATATGTATTTCAGTGGCAGGTCTGTGTTCCGGAACCTCTTAAGAATGGGGCCATGTTCGACAGATACGAAGATGGCGTAAGTATTCATTCATTCCTACACATATTCGATTTTGAAATAAAAGCAATTCCATGTACAGGCCAACATTATGTATTATATTATTATCTAATGCACATAGAAATGAAATTACATGTATGCTGTTGATGGGCTACTGAGAAAAATTGAAATCCGTATTGATGATATTCAACATTTCCAGAAGTGGGACAGCTGGTTAAGAGAATGTACATGTGTTTCAATTTATGGTATGTCTGTTGCTGTACATAGTAAACTGCCTGATGTTGTGTATGTACAACTGCATATAATGAGGCCTACAGCCATACATGTTGTTGAGAAAGGATATTTAGTGATCTAATCAAGTTGTTGCTGATATATTCCAATTTGAAAGAAATAAAGCTGTAAGAATGGCTGGTGAAATGGCCCTATGCATTCACAGAGAAATCACTGTATGTTGTTGTTATTGTTGTTGATTTGTGTGATAATGGCAATCAGTAAATTTGGACTATTATTATCACCAACAATTTTATTGTTATTTTTTTTTCTTCACAAACAGACTTTAATCATATAAAGTAATACATGTACCTGGGGTTTTATACACATGCTCTATATAGATGTACATATTGTTCCAGGGTGTATATTTGCACTTGTATCAAGCTGCCTTGACCTTAAAAAGATCTTTACCAACACATGTTTTCAAGGTTTCATTTTCAGAATTTACAATCAGTTAGAATTGATTGAGACACATATTTCCCTGCAGGCGGTATCATTTAACTACTACTGAATTCTACTCCCAGTTATATGACACCTATATGTATATATTTCTGCAATGTACTATCCAGGGGGTAGTCAAGTAGAGTGGGATGTGAAACATAAGTTTGTTTTCCTAATAATTATATGTAGTTTTGCAAAATAACAATCAAATGATCCAAATGATTTTGTATTTGATATAAAACTTGCATAAATGGCCTCTTTCACTTTGGATCATGACATGGATAACATTTTGTTTCTATAGTGATGGGTGAAGTTTGTGTAAAAAAAAGGTGATGATTTTGATATTTGTTAACTCCAAAGAGTATGTTTCAAAGGAGATCAGATTTCACAGTGTAAATTTGAATATTTCAAAAGAAATCTAATGCAAATTAGTTCATGAGTTATTACATCAGGGCCATTCTTTGTAAGTGAAACAAACGGTCACACACGTGACCATCAAATTTTTCCTCATTGCCAGAAAATCAGATCACATTTTATTGATTTTTTAATATCACCAGTTGTTTTTACATAAGAAGATTTCCCTTTCTTTGACAAGTAAAAGTAATTCCCAACCATAATTTTTTTGCAGAGACATTTAAAAACGATCTTTTTTGAGTGGTCACACGTGACCGACCCAATTTTCACCTCTAAGGGAAAAGAATGTTCACTAATTTATGGAAAATTGCTTCCAAACTGTTCAGAGCAATCCCACCACACAGCAATGAAAAGTGGAAACTTGCACTCTATTAGGGAAATACAAGAAAAGTAGGTTTGAATATCAACAAGTATTTTTTGTACAGGGTCACACGTAACCGACCTAACTTTGACCTCTGAAAGAAAATGATGTAGTTTGTAAGTTGTCATTTCAAATAATTACCCTTCATCTGTTGGGAGTAAGATTGATATTTAAATATCCAAAAGGAAAGACTTCTACTACAAAACAAATACTGGAAAATTAGATTTAAATGAACTATTTTTCAGGATATGGGTCACACATGTGACTGAGAATGGCCCATCAAGGTGGGAAAGCAAAATAACTTCACCTGCAAGACTGGTCATTAACGATCAGTGTGAATATCTGAACTTGGAACCTGTTTGGTGGACTGGTGAATAGATTCTTGTGGTTTGATACATACTTTGCATTGAGCAGTAACATACATGAACTGGAACTGGAACTTGAACTTGAACTTTATTTATCCAATAACAATACAAAACTTGAAAACAAAACGTGTACAAATTTAAATATAACAGAGTTAAGGATAAAAAGGAACCCAAAAATAGCATGAATGCTAATCGAGTCTGTTGCCTTTAAACATTGGGAAACATAGTTTGGAAATAGAATAAACAACAAAAAATGTAAGGGCTAATATGAAGAGGATTATAAACAAAACTATAATACAACTATAATGGATGAAAGTTCAATAAACATTGTTTGGTAATAGAATAAACAACAAAAAATGTAATGGTAAATATGAAGAAGATTATAAACAAAATTATCAAACAAATATAAGTGGATGAAAGGTCAGTATGAAATATCTATCTGTTTTGAATCAGATACTTAAAGGAGAATCAACCCCTAATTACAAATTTACTTATATTGGAAGGTGTAATATATTCCTACTTGTTGGCTTAAATCATTTTCTAATAAGATAATCAGAAAAGGGTATAAATAAAGATATTCCAACACCCGTTATCGTCTCCTACTCATTTCCATGGGGGCTGCCATTTTCGTGCTGATTTGGAGTTGTACATGAACCATTGAGAAATGTACCAGTCAAGAAGATATTTTGAATCCAAAACCTAAATTGCTTTTCTTCATTACCTAAAATCCCATATGTGACAAAAAATATAAAGTGGGTGTTTACATGTATTATAAAAATTAAATCTTTATAATGATATTTTAAAATTGTCTGGTTTTGCTTAACAAAAATCTATTTTCTTGGGTTTGCCAAACAGAGCAGAACATAATATATGCAGCATGCATTCTGACTTTTCAAGTCCATTATCCGAAAGCAGGTGAATGCATAGTTTGCCGCTATAGATGCTCGGGGAAGAAGCATCCATAAATTTGAATTAATTTGCTCCGTCCCATGCGTCACAGTATCGAGAAAATTGATTTCTATTAAGCGAATATCGATTTTCAACAGAAATATACAAGGAAATCTTCAGTTTAAAAATAAATTGACATATCTATCCTATATTTTTAATCTCAAACGGGTTTTTAATTTTGAAAGAGGCAATTGGGCATTTGGATTAAGAAAATCTTCATGTACACATAAAAAAAATGGCGGCCCCCATGTACTGCTAGCAGACGATACATGTTGCGAGCAGATGATAAATTTTGCTCAGAAAATCTTGATTCGTATCGATCTCGTAAATTTTGACGCGAAGCCATATAGTCTAACAAGTAGGAATAAATAACACCTTTGAACACTTTCGTCTGTATTTTTTTAGGTTAATTCTCCTTTAATATAATTTAGAAGTTTTTATCAGTCATTCATTTAAAAGGTATTAACTAGCATTTTTCTAAAGCAAGATATGGATGGCTTTGTCCGCACAGCAAGTGGCAGATCATTCCACACCAAACTACCTAAATATGAAATTGAAAATTTTCCTTTGGTCGTTTTGACCTTGGGTATATACAAGTTATTTTTTTCCTTTTGCCTTGTCCGATAATTATGCTGAATAAAAGAGCAATATTGGATGATTGAATGTGGTAACATTCCATTTACAAATTCATACATAAAACTACAAATACAAAGTTTGTGCAATTGGTATACATTTATTTTATAATGGTTTTGAGTGAGTCATGATTGAACCAAATGTGAAAGCGCGAAGAGCCATTTTCTGACTTAACAGTATACATTTTAGATTCGTTTCATAAGTGCTACCCCATACTTATACCATATGTGATATGAGGTTGCACCAAAGTTTTATACAGTAAAATCAAAATTTTCTGGGGCACAAAATTTCTGAGTCTAAAAATAATGCTAATTTTCTTTCTAATAAATTTGTTTACCTTCTCAATATGGGTTTTTCATGTTAAGTATTTATCGATGTTCAAACCTACAAACGATGCAACATCAACTGCATTTATAATGATATCTGCTATTGCCAGCATTCCTTTCATTTCAAATGTTTTTCGAATTGTACACTGTTGTATGTACAGGGTCCATATTTTTAGTTTCTGAGAAATTATGATTTCATCATAAGATATACGTACATGTATGATAGCAAAATGGACCATGTAAATTCAGCACTTGGCAGTGCACTGTACATCTGAAAAGAACTGTAACCTAGAGGTATTTTATGAGTTATTTTAAAGGATCAAAAGAGTAAGATAACACCCATTTTAAAAACCCTTGAAACAACTGCTAGTATGATTTTACAATATCTCACAGTCTGTACATGTATTAAAGTGAGTTAAATATGAATATCCTATCATTTCTGTCTAGACTTCAATGACCTTTAGAGCTTTGTCTTTTTTTGCCCTGTAAGACATCAAGTATCATCAAACTGCACCAAGTATTTGGAGCTGATACCTGGTTCTTAGGGACAATCTTCTTACAGAATGTGCTTATCCGCTGAAAAGATGTAGAGCATGTTGTTTTTATGGTTCTAACCCCAAATCAAGAGGTGCTAAGAGATATCAACCTGCAGGTGTGTATTGAAAGTGAATCCCCCAACACATGGATCCTTTCCTAATCAAGGACTATTGTTTGTCATGTCGCCGCCTCATAGACCCTCAAGCTGCATCACAAAGAACTATGTCAAGTGCCGCTGCAGGTTTAAGACTTGTTATAATCGGTCATGTTATAAATAGTTCCTAAAGGTGGAATCCATGTCTGTATCCAGCCAACCACTCATTCATGAAATCCCATTGTTTACGCATTTCCTCTTCAACTGTAATCTTATAATGGTAAAAGAAGTAGAGCCTATAAATAATACCGGTAATCATTATTTACAAAACAGTGCACTAGCTCAAACCAAACAATACCCATGCCTATCTAGTTCACAGCTTTGATAATTTTAATTTTGTTAAATACATGTATTCTTATGGAAAGGACACTTTGTGCAATTGGCATGCTTCAGGTTTAACAATTGGTATTTTTTTGTTAATCATTACTGTAAAGGTTTAAAACTAATGTCCAAGAGAATCTTAATCTGAATCTGATGGAAAATGGCTCAACACTCCCTTTGGAGTAAAATAAGTCAGGTAGGGTGTGCGCATGAAGTATTAAATGAATTAAACTCATGATAATGCTGTTGCATTTGATTTTTGAATACCTTTGGATCTTGAATTTTTACCATATAGTTTCTGGTAAAGAGTTCCAATCTGTAAGTGTTTTGGGTAGGAATAAGGATTTGAAAGAATCTTTCTTTAAACTGATTTCGATACATGATTTATTGTGTGATCTTCTGGTTCTAGTTAATCTCAACATTGTGAAGTGTCTCAATTAATTTCATGAATACAATTGTTGAGCTTACATAGACTCTAGATCTTTCAGGTTTTATTAAACACATAAACCTCTGGTCGAAGAGCAAAAAGAAGTCCATGTATATGTATGTTCTAGAGAAACACACTGCAGTTAATTCATTTTCATGACCTATGAAAAAGCTAGGTTTTAACTAGTCCAGTAGTACATGTATCTAGTGTAGTTGGATATATATCAGGATTTTGAAATACTAGAAAAACTACACTGCAAATTCTTTTGAATTGCAAGATATATTAATGATCTCTTGCCTGTCATTTCTACATTTGTTATGTGTTCCCTGGTTCAATATATAGATTTACATTTGTAGGAATCAAGCTTTTATCTTTATGTACTTAAAAGAAAATGAAATGAATAGTGTATTATGCTTATAAATTGCTGTTACTTTCCAGACATTATACATTGTAAAATGAAAATTTACATCAGAATTTTGTGAATTTATCAAATTGTATGCTTGAATTTAGAATTATCATTTCACCTTTTGACTCCAGTACCTGGGATATCTGAAAATACATGTTATTCATGTACATGAATCAAACCAAACTATATTCAACCTATAGGATTTGAAGGTTTGCATGGTGAATTTGTAATTCAGAAAAAAGGTTTGCGGTACAACCATGTGAGTTGGAATAACTCCACGTTCCGGTCAGAATGCTCCGGCCGTCGTCAGGAGAATGAGAAGAGCGAATAAATCTGCAGAATTTATATATGAAGTATGTTACTGTTACTATTTCTTTCTATACTAATTCCGTTTTAATAAGTGAATTGCTACTTCATATATAAATTCTGCTGATTTATTCGCTCTTCTCATTCTCCTGACGACGGCCAGAGCATTCTGACCGGAACGTGGAGTTATTCCAACTCACATGGTTGTACCGCAAACCTTTTTTCTGAAGTATATTCAACCTGTTAAGCAGCTATGTAATTAGCCATATGTTACATGTAGATACACATAGATATTGCTAATTGCATGTATGTTCATTGCATACATGTACAAGAATCCAAGTTGAATGACCATGTTATTTTTAACTCTATACATGTAGTAATTAATATCGTTTTGTTAGTTTTTCAGCAAACTGTACTGCCAGTGCATTTTATTTACTTATTTACTTGATTTATCATTTGGTACCTGTATAAAGAGCATTGCATATCAATGCACATGTTACAATATTATTTAGGAACAGCTCTCTAAAGGGAATGACCCCTACAAGTAAATGTTAATATATTATACTTTGAAAATCAAATTATAAAGAGTAACATTCATGATTGATGTGTTCAATTAAGACAAGCTCATTAGTGAAAGTTTTATGTGAAACTATTTCCCTTACATAAAATTGAGAACCAAGGTGTTTTTATTGGCAGTTTCTTCCTGGGGATAAATGGGACCGGTGGAGCATGAATGACTGAAATAGAAAGTGCCTTAATTCAGATGCCAATCAGATAATTAAAAAATATTGATTGCTTGGAAACCCATTTTATACTTTCACTTTCATGTGTTTGTACTGGCTAAAAATGTAAGTAACAAGACATTCCCCCCCCCCATGTACCGGATTTCTCAAAATAAACATTCATGTGGAATATATTAATGAAAGTCCCTTCCCAACAAAATTGCAACGTTTTTCTCTGCAAATGAAAGCACCTTTCCAAATTTGCAAAGTCTGGACTGTATTGCTACAGTGGATAGATGTGTTGTGTGTAATGCAAACTTGTCTAGTACACTGTACATATATGTACATGTACATGTATGCAAGCTTTAGAGTCACAGGCAAGAGAGATGCACCGCGTAGAATACATCATGTACGCTGTAAACATTTTTTTGTTGCACTGGGACATTTAATGTAGAAACAAAACTCCTTAATACTCTGTGAGTTCCACAGTACATTCAAAACCTGAAATTGAGGGTCTAACCTGGTCTTATAGTGAAGGACATTTCATAAGTTAGCACCAGGTATAAAGTCAGTGACCCATTCAGATGTGTATTACTGAAGGAATTGTTTTGAATACCAAACAATAGTTTCGCTGCTATTGTAGCTACTCTTGACGTCAGCAACATGTGTATCAATTGATTATTATTCGATTGATTGAATAAAGGACAATGCTATGAATAGTAAAGGAGTCATTGAAGAGTGCTGAGGTACATAATAGAGATGACACAGCCAAAGATAATAATACTATAGACAGCTGTAGAGACTAGAGAATAATAAACAGACCTACATGTATGTACACTCCTGCTCATATTGTTGTGAGCAAAAACTTTAAAAGTCCAGCAAAATCATTTGATTCTGAAATATTTTTCCACATGATCAGATTTTTTTGTGAAATTGTAGTTTTACAGAATTATTTATGTTGTAAATGATCTGTAATTTTAAAAACTATAAAATGATTCATAATCATATAATTATTTAGACTTCATTCTGCAGTTTCAAGCAGGTGTACTTGTAAAATGCATGAGCATCAGTGATACAATATTGTAGTAAATTCATGTTGATTATGTTTGATTCAATACAACAAAAAATATTTTGTAGAACATTCATATGACAAAAGATCTACTGCATGTACTTCCATGATCCAAACTTTTTTAAAAATCTTTGTTATACTAGAGAATATTTAGTACCTTTAGATTAAATTTATTCTATTGTGAAGTACTACATACACAAATAGTGAGAAAATGTTTTGATAGTCAATATAAATATATAAAGAAAGGGCAAAAAGCTGGAAAAAATAAGATTGTTTTCCCTCTGTAAAGAACAACACCACTGGCTGTTGATATACTGCAAAGGAAAATATTTGATTGAGCTTAGCCTTATAAATGCCAACTCTACCCCTCATCTCTTGTGGCAGTAAATATTTGAATGTGATGAAAAGTTGATATGAAGAGCCTGCATAGAGATGGAATGCAAAGGAGAAATGAGTTTTCTCTTCCATCTAGAGGTCATTTAACAGCAGGTGCAAAAATAGATAACTGATATGCAAGGATAGTCCAACCTTACAATGGGAGATCAAGATAGCAAGCTTCTAATTCATCATGGATTGAGAGGAGTGTGGAGGAGTTTAAACTCTTTTCAAACACACAATTTTTCAACCCTCCGACCTAGCAGTATTATGGATCAGAGCATCTGAATAAGCCAGTTCGTAGATGCAATCTGAGCATGAGCAGATAAAGGTCATCTGTACCAAATTCTAAAACCCACTGACACTAATATTTGATATGTGCTCATGAATGTCATGTAATCATTATTCAATTATGCACTAATGGTGCATTCCATGATATCCAGGTGGAAGTATTCTTTTTAAAGGGGGAAACAAAAGCTATTCATGAGGCACCTCTATCACTCCCAGAGTTATTTTTCTGAAGTGCACATAAAGGAACCCTCCATGTCTAAAATATCTGTGGATATTTGGGGTCATTTGTACTATGCGCTAACTACAAACTGGTCTATTCCGTAGTTTATGGAGTTGAACTCTAAATGAAGTGCCTTGGTTTTTGTTCTATACTTATGTGTATTAACAGATTAACCAAAAAAATACATGTACATTAATCACCCCAGCTCCACACGAAGAGGCTCCGATATGCATTTCACAGTGTAGAGCAGGATTGATTTATCTTTTAAGCTTGTCAAATTCCTTTCTGTTCTCATCTCTGCACTGGATTTATTAGCATTATGTAGGCCTACAATGTATAATACGTACATTATCATCTTTATTATACCGCATATATGCAGAATGAATACACCTTTCATTGCAGATCTACATTTGACCTTTTCATAATTTTAATTTTCATTATTTCGTTTCCCTTACATTTTATGTTCTAGAAAACATAAATTTCTATTTATTTTGTATGTTTCTTTTACATTTTGCTTGTTGTTTTTCATCATTTTTACCCTTTCATCTGTGTTAAACGAAACCCCTTGAGCAAGTACATGTAAAGTGTATTGTATAACCAATTATATTGGAGTGAAGTAATTGCCTTTTGCTTCTGGCTAATGATGGTAAGATGAACCATACAAATTAAATTAGATATTCCATTGCATCAGTTATAGGTTCATTAACTGTTAGTTGGCTGATTTTGTGTTTTATTTACACAGCTTCTTATGCAAAGGTTTCCGTTTCTAATCAAATTATGATATGATTTTGGAGGTTAACAAACTATATATCGGCCTACAGCAGTGTAGCTTTCATGGAAAAGGGGTTTGCATATTTGAAATTATTATGCAAAATGAAATTTTGTTGTAATTTTGTATTAAAAACTTTCTGACAGAATTGTAGATAGAATGAAAGGGAGTGTAGAAGGAGTCAGAAAAAGAGCGAAACAGCAAGAGAAATTATGTGCACTTTGGGCTTTGAAGCTGTGCATGTACTTTATGGCCTTGGATGCTTTTAGCATGCTTTTATAAATTTTTTAAAAAGTTTTTTTTTAGTTTTGCAATGTAGGTGTGAAAAATAGTACAAATGTAAAATATGTGGCACTCAAAGGCTCTTTAAAATATATTTCTTATCGGTGATTTTTCATGATGTTGAGGATGAATGTACATGTCCATGTGCACATGACATGGCAAGTAATCACCTATTGTATGAAATCATCTTTGTGATACATTTATACACTTATACATGTATTATGTGATGTTTATGGCAATCAAAAGCTCTAAGACTTAACCTTGAGTACAGTAGCTTGACAGCTGCAATCTACATGTATTCAAACATGTGCAATATTTGAATTCCATTATTTTGATGGCTGTTAGATGAAGAACCATAATTTTTATTGAAATTTCTGCTTGCAGGGGAATTTAATATCCATTTGGATCTTATACCCTAGAAAGGTGTGTCAAGTTTCTAAAAAAAACCATATCAGTTTAGTTACAATATAGTCTTCTCAGAGTCATTGATGCAAGATAAACATAGGAAATGCTGATTATAATATCATTGAGGAGAAATATTTAAGGCTCACCAATATGGACTGTATTGCTCAGTCAAATATAAATGTTTTTCGGTAATTCATAATGCAAAATGTTGTATAAACTATGTGTGAAAGGAACTTATTTGTTTCGGATGGCATGAGATTGATGTGCTTGAAGCCTCCAACATTCTCATGCACGTATTACCTACACATTACTGAAGTTATCAAAGTGGAAGGGTTGATAGCAGCATAGAGCTCTACCTTTATGCTACATCTTGCCTGTATCAACATCACTAAATTATGAGCATGTTGGGAGAAAGAAAGACACTGACCTTTCATCACTGCCCTAGGCATGCATAAGACAACCCTCGTTGCATATTTTAGACTGTCTGTATGTGTACATGTCAGATTTATTTTCTTTTACGTGAACTGTATGTCCACAGTTGTTTATCATGAGCATGCCAAATATTTGGACATTACGCTGTACATGTGAAAATCCGAGTAAATGCCACGAGATCAATTCTCTGTAAATCTAGGTTATAAAGAAAGTAAATATAGGTTTACCGTTATTGAAGCGCAGGTTCGACATTTACATGTACAATGTAATTTAACAGAGTTGATTGAGATTCAATGAAGACTGACATTTGAAAAAAACTATAAAATTAAAACATTCCATCATTATGCATGGAATAATTCTGATAGGATTCAGTCATTTCTCACAGGAGATTTACTTTGAGAAACTTGATTGTAGAAAAAAGAGATCTTGTGCAATTATCTCTTGTTTTGATAGGATTTGTACATGTATATTGGGTCATTCTGTAAATGTCATACAGAGAGTGGATGTCTAAGCATTGAGCTTTCGTTCAGCATCAGACCCACAATAATAAATTTGGTATACTATACTATTTTGTTTTTCTGCATTGATCATCATAAGATTATCTTCACAAGATGTTAACTCATTTTCAGGGTAATCATGTGGAATTATCATATAAATGGCTGTATGCTTGTACATCCTGAATAAAAATAAGGATATAGTACATAATTAATATTTATAATTTGCTTGAAGTAGATGAATTCTAGTTTTCTCAGGAAACCCTACATGTATAATACAGTCAGTGTCGTAGTAGTTACTGGGGATGTAGGGCAAATGCCCCCAATCAAATGCCAAAAACAGAGGAAATAAGTAAAAGAGTGAAAAAGAGAGACATAAAGATGGGGGGGGGGGGGGGGGGGACAACATAGAAAGAAGAAAACTCCTTTCCGCACCTTGATCCCCTGTATAGCCTTGTCTGTATCCTTGTTCTATTTCATTTCATCCACCTATTTCTGGTGGCCCCGCCCGTACGATACATGAGCCCCTCAACGGCTCCATCCATGCTACTCTACTGTATATAAATGTAGTATAAAATAACATTTGAAAACTTTCCTTTTTTTTCTCTCTTAACTTGGCCTTAACCAATATTGAATTCAGATTAACAAATGTTTAGTTACCATAATTTGTCAAAATGAAAACCTACATGTACATGTGCATTTATTCAAGTGTTTTGTCAGTGATTTTTACCGACAAATTTGCTCTCAGCCAATCAGATTCAAGGATTTCAGTAGCTTATAACAGTTGTTGGTAAAAATCACTGACAAAGCACTTGATGAAATGCTCCCCAGGCTACAGAGTACATGTATATGTATTGTATGTCTATAATTTAAAGATAAGTTTGCTGAGGAGTTTCCCAAAGAATATCTTGATAATACACCAGGCAATGGTGATACTCTACAAGGCTACATGTATTATGTATATTGCAGGAAACACATAAAGAAATGAACAGCTGTTCAAATATAAATGGCCAATATATTTGTCTAGCTACTGTAATTGTTTTTCTTTGTCAATCGATTGTACTGTACGTGCAACAACTTACTAACCATCAGATCATGTGTAACATTTATATTTTCATGAGTGCACTAAAACCTGGTAATAATTTTGTTAAAATATTCTTAAGTAAAATTTGTGTAGGGGTAGATGTACGTGTAGATGTATTGAAAGCGGTTGCGTTGTCTTAAAAAGGTCATGTACATATACATGTAGTTGCACAATCTTTTCTGGAAATAACAAACCTGGCACATGATAACTACAAATTTCACTATGTACAGCAGTAAACTTAAACATGATTATACAGAGGATTTTTTTAAACAATACTTTATGAACCATTAATTGCATTTAACCAGTAAGAGCTGAAAGCCATGTACTCAGGAAAATTAAAGCAGTGCATCATTAACTAGCCTAATCTAAAGAAGATGTGGACACCTTTCTTCAATAATAGATAATAATTTCTTTTTCTTGAGAATTTCACAAACAAAGAGGAGAGTTAAGATTATGGTATGTGAATGCGTAATGTACATGTATAGTGTGCATACATGTAGATGGATGATTTTGTGTTTTGTATGGTTATCTGGTTGCATTATAAAACGCAGCGTAAAAGTTTGCATACATTTTTTTATGTAAAGTATCATAAATTTTGTTTACAGATGTACACTGACACCAATTAAACTACATGTAAATATGCATATAGAAATCTTTTATTGCAGTTTAGGCTGGCTTGTGCTTTTATGTTGACACATTTGGAACAAGAATGATTTAAAAACTGCTACAATTTTTAAATGTTCATTTATTACTGTTTCAAGGAGGTGAACTTCTTTAAACATTTCATATTCTTTTTACACATTCACAAGCCTATTGTAAAGAATAATCTAGAATGATGTTGATACTCATATGAGATTCTGCAGAGACTTCATCTCTTTTTTTTATCCACATAAAACCATCCTCCGTGAAGATTTCATTGGATTGATTTTCAGCCATGCCTATCCTTCAGCAATACTCAAATCACAAGAAGAAATGGGGGGGGGGGGGGGGTTGTAGGAAAGAGCTTTCGTAAATGCCACTGAGCATGATGAGAAAAACCGTTGTGCACGATTGCTTAATGCAGTAGCAATAATAGGGTGTGAATGATAGCCTCACAGTGTGGAGGAGACATTGCGTGACATACTAACAAGCAAACATTGTCACTCTTAAGCTGTGGATACCTCTACAAATATATCAAACATTGAACATGATACATCATGTTGTTACCACATCTAACCTGAGATATCAATTTAATTTGGACATGAACAGAATCTGAGGATAGAATCACAGCAAACTTGCTTTATTTTTCCCTCAAGAAAATCAGAAATGTGTATTAATGATATTGATATATTAAAATATTTGTCAAGATTCATATTTTGGAAATTGTTGGTATAGTTTCATTACAGACCTTCTGACTCTCAGCGCAAAACTTATTGGCCCGAATTCACAAAGAAGGTTTGGTTTAAACCCGCTCCTGGGTTTTTAAGCGTACGTGCGCACGGAATCCGATCCAATCATATATTTTATTTGAGGGCGCACTCATTGGCAATGTGCGCTTATTTTAGTATGCTTATGGAGGTTTAAACCTTACCCATGGTTTAAACCTCCTTTGTGAATTCGGGCCATTGTGTGTTCCATACATTTGTTTATTGTAAAAGTACATGTATGCATGTGCACATCATCTTCTAAGAACCAAAAGAGTTTTTTTTGGCGAAAGTACAGGTATATGATGAGAGTATACACCCTTATTTAGTACACGTGTGTGATATGAGTTAATACCTTTATTGCTCTTACACCTACACATTGTGTGTCCGGACAGGTTAGTAATCCGGACAGGCCACGTTTAAACAGTAAATCTAATGAATTTTCATGCAAATTGTCTTAAATCTTTCATAAGATAGGTTGACAAAATGATGAATTGCAAATATTCACTGATTTTAGTGTGACTTGATGTATATTTTTCGTAAACTTTTTTTGTTAAGTGTCTGGACTCACAACTCCCGTCATACCTGATGATATGACTCTGTACCCGCATGATTCAGCTTTTTAAATTGTATGTACATGTATTTAGTAGATTTGGTCTACAATTCATGAAATTAAAGGATTTAAAAAGGGTAAATAGTAACATACATGTAGATGTTAGAACACATTCCATATGTGCATGTTAGTACATTCACATCTTTGTGTGATAAAACATGTACTTTGAATTTGTGGTTATAACATACATACATGTACATCCAATGAGGTATGTAACTCTTAAGGCGCTGTCACATCTTTCCGGGCAAGCCTTGCGTGTGACTTGCGGGGAACAATTTTTGCTACTCGCAGGTCCCCGCAGATGGCCCGCAACTGACAGTACCTAGCACGTATCTTGCCCGTGCTTGCCCGCAAGTGCGCACGCAAGTCCGATTTACCCGCAGCCAAATTTTGAGCATGCTCGAAACTTGTTCCAGGGGAGTTGCGGGAAATTGCCCGCATAGGTCCACGCAGAACACCAGTAGGAGACCCGTAGCAGCAGCAAGTCACAGGCAGTTTACCCGCTTCATGTACATAGGTTGCCCGTGGATCTGTGGCTATGCGTCAGAAACGTGCGTCATCTGCGGGCATTCTACGAGCATAGACAGGGTGTTTTACTGGCAAGGAACGGTGTCGATACTGCCAACATCCGTGTAGCTGATCAGCTCTGCGGGCGTGGAGCGAGTTATACGAGCAAATTGCGTGCATGTTGAGGGCCAGTTACTGCCTTTCTGCTGGGTAGTTGAGGGTCGGATGGGGCCACGAGGCATCTCTATTTCATCTACTTCTAGTTCTGTTTCTAGACAACTCGGAGAAATGATGGTTTCTCCATCGCAGGCAACTCGCACGCAGGTAACACGCATTTGTGACGCAGAAACCTCGCAGCGCCCGTATGTCGCCCGTAATTAGCACGGATCACTTTCAAAGCTCTCACGCGCCACCCACGGGAATCACCCGTAGGTCACACGGACTACACGCAAGTAAAACGTAAGTAGCACGCATCCAGGAGGTTAGACACACGCGAAACTTGCCAAAATTCTTGTCTGCCTGCAGAAATTATCCTGCGTGCAGGAAAATCCTTGCACGCAACTAGCCCGCGTAGCTTGCCCGGAAAGATGTGACAGCGCCTTTACATTGAATTATACTTGTATCTAGTAGAAGATGCATTGAGATAGTGTCAGTACTCCTTTTCTTTAGAGAGGAAAAAAAATAAAAAGCACATACATGTAGATGTAGTAAACAACAAATGACGTCAATGCTAAGAGAAGACAGTTTCCGAAAGATGTAGCACTTCAGAGATTTTGTTAAATTGTTCATGGCCCTACAGATGTATTAGGAGAACGACACTCCACTTTACAAAGCTCTTCATACTTAACCCCAGGCTAGAATTAGGCGTTCACAGGAGTTTGTTGCTGGTGTAATCATCCACATTTATGTCTGAATTGAGAAATGAATGGGTTACATCTGGAGTTGTTCTAGATGACTACTTTTCTTTGATGACTACACGTTAGTAGGACATGACTGCATGATACTGATCAAGAGACTAGAAGTGGGGCTTTATTTGGCTACAGACATGTTAATATTGGTATTCCTGGAGGGTATAGATGAAAACATGGGTATTAATATGAGTTTTAATATGAGTTTGACTCTTTTGCATCAAGTTTTATGGACATCTGTTCTACAGGATGTTAATTCTTTAATCATTTGACTTTTCTCCATGCTTCTCTCTCAGGCATCAACAAATGCATAATTCATGCTTTGTCACAAGCCCCAACTTGAATAGAATGATTAAAAGGATACAGTTATACTAGGCGACCTGTCGTCAAGGTTGATAGATTGAAGCCTATTCATATGTGATGAACATGTATTCACTTTAGAACCATCAGAAATTTCAATAAGCCGCTCAGTCTCATCTTAATGGCCCTCATTATTGTCTTCTTTTTAGCTCACATGCTTACACGCTATAGGTTGCACGTAACTGATAATGCAACACATTTTTACCTGATTAACACTTGAGCTGATCATTATTTTATGTAGTTGGTTCGTCAGACTCCTTTCCTCCTGGATTTGATTTTATGTAAGGCAGAAGTCTGTTGATGATTAGTCTTTTATTGGTCTGACCTTGAGTTACAATGTAAGTAATGACCTAGCTTGATGGTGCACTAGATGGTATAATGAACACCACGAACAAAAGTGACTGATGATTAAAATGCATAAGAAGGGAAGCTGGAGATTGAATAAGAGATCAATTTCAAGATGTTATTTGAGAGATGCTGTTATTTGATTCATCTTTAAAATATGCGTGGTATATTGCCTTCATGATTATGAATTCTCGGGTGCCTTCATACACTGCTAATTTGGGTTTAGAGATTATGACATGCAGAACCCCAATTTCCTTTTCCTTCTTTCCATATTACTCACCTCTTATACCCTTTTTTTTATTTCATCAAAATTGTATCACAGTTAATATTTGTTTGTAGTGGTGAACATTTAGTGAATTTTATTTCATTTTGTGACAATTTATTTTCTTTCATGACCGGACCTCAAGATTATCTTTGAATTCATATTTGACAGAATTTCTGTGATGTTTATAAATGACTTTAGAGATATAATCCATATATATATATATATATATATATATACTCATTATTGTTATGTGAAGGTGAGATTGATAATAAATTATTGCCAATCCATTCAGTCTAATTGCAAAAAATTAATATCACTTAAAAGTGAATCAGGCCAGGTCAACTGGCAAAATGGATTGCTAATGCAGCAGAAAAAAAGTTATGATTTGAAAGCGCCGATCCATAGTCAAAGTTTAATGGACACTGACACAGTCCTAATTTAGTCTAGATGAGTCAACACAGAGCTCTCTCTTAATTGCTAATTAACTCTGTTTGTTTTTGTCCACATGGTGTCGTCATTGCATGCTCGTGCGTTTAGGACTCTAACAGAAATGTCAGACATGTATACGTACATATGTGGTCTACTTGTAATTAGGGGGAACACTTCATAAAACATTTTCAATTTGATGTATCTATAGAACTAAGCTCATCCAACATTTGTATTTAATGGAATTGAAATAATTGTAATGTTTTATGAGCAAAATTGACAGAAAGAAAATCAGTATTTACTGCTTAATTTTAACAATTATTGTTGCTTTATATAATTTTGTTTGCATGTCATCTGTTAAGAGCCAGATTGGTAAGAGCCATACTGGACTCAAAATGTTATGAGTTAGACCCCTTATTGATTTCAACAGATAATCTAATATAAATGGAAATAATGTTTAATTTTCATTGATATTATACAAAGCTTATACCTCTCTTTCTCTTGACTGTAAGGATGAGTAGTTGAAAAATTACCTTCATTACATTTCTCGTATACAATGATACTACAGTGTAAAGGTATAGCATAAGCACATCAATCAACATGTACTTTAGGTGCCTTTTTTCATGACGGGTTTATTCAATTATCCCATTCTATTTGTTAGAGACTCTTGCACAATGGAAAAGGAAATCTAGCAGGGTTTGGCTTCGATGACAGGTTGATTGGCATCAATAATCACTAGGAAACAAGCATATTTTATAGTAGACCGTGACATGTAAACCCACAATATTACAAAAAAGCTTATCCAGTATTGCCACAGATGAATGTATTATAATATCATTGATTGGCAGTTTTTATTGAGCTGACATTTGTCTAGATCAAATTGTATGCAGTAAACCCTCCCCAATAAAGTGTTCTTTATACAGCTATGTGTGCAGTCTATGTGTTATTGTCATGCACAGGACACAGCAAGTTAATTTCAATCATGTCATATACCTTGGCAATTATGCCCTGGAGTTTCACATCCCATGGATTATCTGAGTTGAATTTAGAATTACATTCTACATGAAGTGAATTAAATACAAGATGATTAATGTGTGCTTTTGCAGAAATATCTGGATTAAGAGGTTGGAAATTTAGTCATTGGACCATATTCGTTGTCACGTACATGTACGTGACATGATGTAGTACTGTGATGAGAATACTAGGTAATGTGACAGCAATGTGCATAGTGCATACATGACTTGTTCATTTTGATACATGCCTGCCTATCTATGAATTATAATTCTTGTTAGTGCATGAACTTTCAGAATCAGAATATGGAGGAAAGTGTTAGTGAATGTAAGTCATGAAATGAAGATTATTTTAAAATTAGCAAAGTATGAAATAGAAATTTGAATAATTTTTTAATCATTAGTTTAATGCTTATTATTCATTACTGAAAGATGGACAAGAAAAAATATTTAAAGAAAGTAAAAATTTTCTCTTTACAACTACCATGGAATAGTTAGTCTTCAGTTACTGATGAGAAATGTATAGTAAAGAATGTATCTGAGTGCATGGAGTCCTAATACTTCATCTGATTTTACAGTATTCTGATCCATCTGTGAGAATGCCATCTAAAACACTATAGATATTTACAGATTAACCTATCTACATTATAGGCAACAATCCACTTGCATGAAATAATCCTTTAGAAGAAATAAAGCAAACTCTGGACACAATACATGTATCTCATGTAAGACCTTATCCATTCACCAAAATAACGTGGTATTTTGTTGTTTATTTGGAAAGATATGTTTGGAAACATGTTTCAGTATTCACTGTATCTTTGCAGCCAAATGTATGAAGTATAGATGTATTAAACAAACAGTTTATGCATTTGAAATGTCTGGTATTTATCTAAATTATGTGAATGGGCCTTAGCTGAAGCAGTTAGAGAGAGAAAAACGTCAAAATATTTGGAATGAGAATGATCTTGACAGTATTGGTGTGTCTTCCAACCCCATAGGAACATGGCATTCCAACCTCAAGTGAAATAACAGAAAGATGGGGAAAATACAGTGTGTGCAGTTTATAATTTAACCCAATGGTCTCTGAGGTGTCGGTTCACGATATTACTTGTATATTCTTTCAAAAATATATTTGTCATAATATTTTTGTCAGTGTGTGCAGCACCAGTGTGCAGGGGCACGATTACAGTAAATACACTACCATGACACAAATCAGTATCGAGTATTAAAAATTGTTCAAGAAGTTTATTTTCAATACGAACCAAAAACATTACCGAAAATTGGCACAGTTCCTTCTGGAGCTGACAGTGTGAGACTTGAATATTAGGGACAAATGTTCCCTCCTCTGGAAATTGTCAGTTCAATTTTCTCATTGAAGATTGAGCCTGATGAGGACACCTGGGTTCCAATCCATTCACCATTTTGTATCCAGGGATACCCCAACATTCTTTATTCATAATAAGGTCATGGCATGTTGATGTGAGGTGATGATATAGTGGTCCCCTGCAAGGGCCCCCTCCAAGATGTTAACCATGATCCTTGCTATTGGGGGCTGACCTCCAAGTTCACATCATGGTGTACTTACTGCAAATATACATTCCTGAAAAGAACACTTGACTTATTCTGTCAACAAGCTTTGGAATGAATTACAATGCTCTCCTTTATTACCATGGTAACATGAAATAACAGATTATACATGTATGGGAATCATTCTAAACCTTGACTTTTGATTTTATGAGTCTAGGGAGTATGAATGGTATTGTTAATCTTGAGTTAGTTCTTTTTTTGTTAATTATGCACAAAAGCTAGAGGTTTTAGATGGAGAATTCTCACTGAACTTTCTGGTTAATAGCATGCACATGTATGTAGTTTGTGTAGGCTTATTTACTTATTAAATATAGCCATGTAATTGATTTTGGAATAAAGCCTTCAAGTGTACCAATCACCTTAAAAAATTTGTGTACAGCTAGAATAGCAATTTTCTCATTTGCAAGAGGCTAATGGGATTGTATTTTGTCATATGACACTCATTGGACCAATCAACTGCGCAGATTCTTTTCATGACGGATATAAATACACTTTAATTCTTGAAAATATAAGGCTTTGAACCAGTGTATTGTGGATGGCCTAACGTGCTGTTTGAGATCATAATTTTTGTATAGTTTTAAGATCAAGACAAAGAGAGAACTAAATTTTTGGTTAAAAGAACACTGACCGTCGCACTTTGAATTGGCCCTAGAACATTACTGTAAGATGAAGTATATATTACAATAATGGCAATGAGGAATAGAGGTGTGTATAAAAATGAAAGTCATTACTGTGAAATGGAGTATGTGCTGGTGACTTTGAATTTTGTCAGAAAGCAATTGAGAAGCCTTTGAGATAATTCCAGACGAGAAATGGCTATTATATCAGCAATTGTGAAACCACTACTCCAAATACATGTACTCCAAATACTCCGTCTTTTTGTATGGTAGAAACACTATACTCTAGACTTGAGGTTAATTTTCCGGAATATGCATAAACCTGTGTTGCTATTCATCATCCTCACGTCTCCAGTACATGCACGGGTTATAGAGTGAGGATAAGATTACAATAGATATCTAGCATAAGACATGTGATATGCTTTAGATGCATTTTGAATGAATAAATTGATGCCAAATAGTGAATTTGTGGAGGCAATTACTCCCCTGTGGTTGGGTTTGAATGTTTTATGGATGCTTGTGCCAATTTTCTTATAAATAGGACTTGTTGAGGTCCACAGAGATTTGCCCATTTCATATTACGGCTTTTTTAAATTTGAAGGATGTCCCTTGTAGAAATTGAGATATTTGATTAAAATGTCTTTTAAACACAAAACACTAGAAATATCAGAATCACAAAATAACATTTCAAAATTTTCTAGAGATCATATAACATTTACTTCTTTGAATTTGAAATTCTGACAATTTGTGTGTGAAAATGATTTCATGCCATTAGTAGAATATATTTTGATATGAATTAATGGACTTCATTGTTTGATTTTTGACAATATTATTTGCTGAATCTCTGCCTATTTACCGACCTTTATTGGAGAGATAAAGAGAGTTGGGTAAATACTAATAATGATCAATCATAGAGTGTCCTCTTTGACAATAATCATTGTGTCTACATAGATCATGATGAGAGATCCCTCTAGGAATATTGGATATGAAATGTTTACAGACTACTTGAGACCATTGATTGATATCAGGTTCATTGCTCTTGGTAGGAAGGAAGTCAGAGGGAGTTGGAATGGGAGGTGAAACTAGCTAGTATCTATGTGATCTGTATATTAAGTGCTTGTTGATTGTAACATAGGGATAAGATGAGGGATTTGTGCTGAAATTAAACGAGAAGGGGAAAACCTTTGATGGAAATGAAGCAATTAATGTGATTGTAAATCACAATTTTAGTGCCTTCTTTTGCAACTCCTGTTGGTTTTATTGATGGCCATAATATGAGCATGTTTCTCAAATAGTATGTACATGCTGTAGAACCAATAACAAAAAGAGGATAAAGTGAAAAATGGATGAGAAAAGGGAAAATGACAAAGTTGATGTGCCTCTGTCATTATTTCTAATTTTGAAGATATTTTGAAATATAAATGAATGTCTCAAGTTATGATTCTATAAACTTAACATACTTTTCAAAGTTTTTGGTATGTCATCTTTATAGTACATACATGTAATATACATGGAATTCATTCAGGAATGCATGTGTACTATAGTTATTAGAAGGTCTCTGTTGAAGATATCGTCTGTTTGGAGCCAGAAGGGCGTTATCTTATATACTTCAACACAGAGTTAACTCCCTTCTGGCTCCAAACAGACAATATAATAGTAAAACAGAATAATATTGTCAAAAATGGCAACTAGACACTGTCATATTCCAATGTCTGTCATAGTTTAGTTGTATCTCAAGGAGATGCCTATGTGATTTAGTATCATAAATACATGCCTTAAACCGCCTTAACAAATGAAATATTAAAAAGAAAAAGACTCACAAGAAGAATCAAAGACCTAAGTGGATGCTCCCACAGTACACCTACATGTACATGCAAAGGTCATGAGGTGTCAGTCATGACAGGACTGTTCAAAATAACTCTTGAAAACATGATGAAGTTTGTCCAAGGCTTGTTCCACATATCACCTGATATCATGCACCAGTATGAGAAATTTAAAAACGCATGAAATACCCTGCACAATACTGATGAACAGGAAGCAATCCAGTGCACTGGGTCGCTCAGATTACTTTTCAATATATTTGTTCCACTTCTTTCCCCATGCCCTATGGTTCCACGATGTGTGTCCTCAATATTTCCTGATTATTCATTAATCATTCCAGATCTTGCAGCAATTAGATCAAGGATTGATGATACCTTTAGCTATAGGCTTTGGAAGTGAATCTGTATTGAGGCAAAATGGTTGAGCTTCGTAGATGTGCTCTCTAGATCTGTTCGCTCTCTGTTCCATACTGCAACTCTCCTGTACTATTCATTTATCAGGCTACAAACATGCATTCTTTCTTACGGGCTTATATAAGTTTTGTTTGAAACATTCAACTTGATAGGAACTTAGTGTTAGTAATTCAACTTCAGATTATCTTATGGTACTAATAGTGCAACAAAATTTCATTGTGTATTTGATATTTATAATTCGTTGTGTGCCTGGCAGAAGTTTTCAGTTTTTCGTAACATATGATAGAGAATTAAAAGGCCTTTCGATTGATATGCTTCTCAACTCATATAATGCCTAAATTGTTATGTAATACCTCAGAAGAACAGCCTCTGACTGAAGAGGGTGATCGAGCCCATGTGTGTAAAATAAATAAATTTAAAAAAAAAAATACAAAAAATGAAAATGGTGCGGGCAGCCAAAGACAAAAATCCTTCCCAGCGGAAGGGCTTTTTGAGAAAAACGCGATTTACGATTATTCTTCATTTTGCAGCCGCATTCTGAACTAAGTAATAATCAAAACATCTTCTAAATTTCACCAAATGATAAAATAACACTTAAAGAATCATCAGTGTAAATGTTGTTACCAATGATGCTAAACTTTTAAAGATATGAATACATTTTCCATTCATGACCTTCTGCTTATTCCCTGTCTTACAACTGTCCCCATTTACCTATCTCTCTTTTTGATTGCTTTACCCAGCAATCTAATATTATAAAACCAGTGTCCTTACTTACCCAATGTTAATCTCTCTTTCTGTTGCAGGATTCTGGGTCAGTAGAGCAGAGTTGTCTCTTCAAAGTTGACGAATATGGATTTTTCATCTACTACAAGAGTGAAGGGAGGGTAAGTTTCATCATCATCTTAATCTTTTTTTTACCCAAATGTTATTTACAGTGGTTGCATGGAATTATATGATGGGTGATTTCATTTCTTTTACAGGTAGTTCCTCTAATATAATCCATGAAATATGTGTAAATATCACTTTTCATTTTAGATGGTATAATCCTTGAAATATGTGTTAATATCACTTCTTATTTCAGATGATTTTTTAATCAAATGTATGTACTTCATTTATGCTTAAACAGATAATCTGCTACCAGGAGATGAAGGATATACTTCTTGAATCAGTTTTTCAAACAAATATCCCTGAAGAAAATATAATAGAGTGACATTGCTACTGTATTTTAAAGCTATCATCATCGGCTTAAATGAGGATCTACAGTGCAAATCTGCAAGTTTTGCTAAATTTAGAGGGTTCCCAGAACCAGCCATGCTGGAGGACATAACAATAAAAACCTGTGCACTAGACCATGACAACAATGGCTTTTCATAGTCTGATGCACAGGTTTTTATTGTTATGTCCTCCAGCATGGCTGCCGTGAGAACCCTCTGTTATACAGAGAAAAAGAGAAAGAGAAAGACAAGTGGCATGAATGTTTGGCCCGAACATTTCTCGTCATATTTTGAATATGATGGCATTTAGAGAGCTATTCTTTTCAGGGGGACATTTCTTTCATGATGATCTTTTATAGCAATATAAAAAGAATAAGAAATTCACAAATTATTTTTCATCTCTCCCAGAACTCAAACTTCTCTTTAAGTTGTATATGTATTTCCAAAGATAAGTTGCATGGATTTGTTCTTTTTTGCTGTATAAACATACACTATATTAAACACCTGAGAGTACTTGTTGTGTGCTTAATACATGTACAAATCAATTTCCAGATTTGGAAGAGATTCCAATGTGACAAGTGTATTTCAGAGAGGGAAGCATTCAGTTCTTTCAATTTTGCATGTTTTACAGTGGTTATTTGAATTCATTTCAAAGATGTTTTATTGGAATAGCTGTGAGTAATCTGCTAAAAGTCAGCACAAGTCTTTCAAAAGAGAAAGAAGCAAATATTGTAATCCATGTCAAACACCATATTTCAAAAATGGATGTGTATAAAGCCCAGCTGCACCTGAGGCATCATTTTGATGGCATCATGCAGTTCCTGCTCTAATTGGGCCTGTAAACCCAATTAACCCCTGAGTACAGCAGTTATTAAAGTATTGTTTGTACTCTTCATTTTGCAATTAAAAAAAAAGGATATCACTTTTTCATGATGCGCAAAAGACCGTAAAAATAAGTCACTGACGTGGTTCACTAAATGACACCTCGTGAGCCAGGCTTAAGTAAGACCTCAGAATGACAGAAAGAAAAATGAAGATCTCCTTCAACCCTTAGGACTGACAAAAATCTGATAGGAGATGAAGATGGGTAGATTCAGATGGTATGGACATGGTTGAGAGAGAGAGGGAAGTCAATGGCTGCACTAAAGAAAGCGACAAATTTCCAGATGGATGGTCCAAAACCCTGTGGCAGACCTTGCAAAACCTGGAAGGAGGCTTTCGAAGAAGATAATAAGAGCATTTTGACTTCCCTCCCTAGGTGGATATTGAAGACCGGAAGGCTTGGAGAAAGGCCATCAAGGAAATAAAACTTCCAACCCACAGTGAGCAGTAAAAAGGATATTAGACGATGACGATGATATAAACTCACTGGGGAAATTTTAAAAATATATATGCCAGGGAGACCTCATTAACGACTTATTTATTCTCAACCTGTTTGATATTAAAATGCATGTACATGGTCAACACAATAATTAGACTCAGAACCCACTGTGGTCTTGTTTGTTTCTATTCTGTACAAACTATGTAAGCATTAGTCTGTGTTCAGTATTATGAAGCAAAACATCTTGTCATTTTATATAAAGAATTGACCATTTAATGACAAAGATCAGGTGTTTTGTTTCAAGATATTTTGTCTAAAAGCAGCTAATGAGGATAAGAAAGCAAACTATTTGGCATGTTTTCTGTGTAGTGGTGAAACTAATGTTTTGAAGATCCGTTGCCCATGGTATAAGACCGTCGGTGAAAAAGAGAATATTGAGAAGCGGAGAGTGATTGAAGTACACAAAGCTTCTAAAGAGCTTTAGAAACTAGAATAAGAATCTTCATGGAAAAAGCAAAACAAAAATAATTAAATACATAAAAATGAGTGTGCAGAAAAATATCACTTTTACTGTAACAAATTCTTGAAGAGCTCTCATGAACAAAAATGTCTTTTGACACTGTAACTCTGTAAGATACAAACCTTGTCTTTTGCAATGTATGGCCAAAGGCATAATTGTTTAAAGGGAACATCATCTTTACCCATTTTATGTCAGAAATACTAAGGCTTCTTTCAAACACCTGGATTGGTTATACTGAAGATCAAACCCATTATTAGTGCATGACGCATAAAAATTCCATCTAAAGTGACTAAAACCCCTATATATATTAAGAAAGACAGGAGTGTTTTCTTATTAGGAAGTAATATTTAAAAAAAATCAAATATTTTCTGTCCCTTTCTCCTTGGTAGAGGATATTTGCAAAACATTGAAATGGCTGAGGAAGGTAGCCAAAGGACACAGTAGTGTGCTATTGCCACTGCCAGTAAATCTCCCTGTTATTAAAGTCATATGAAGAGTCCTCATCACAATCGATGAAGCAAACATATTTGTTCTCCAGAGGACGGAGAAAAGGGAGGTCATTCTGCTAATTATCAGTCTGGACAAAATCCTGAGACTAGGTTAGGAGATAAAAGTTTATGATGGTAATCTATATTGAATATTCAATAGATTTAAACAAAATGTGCTGATTAAGGAGTAAGAACACAAGGGAGTGAAGAGTCATAGGAATCTGTATAGGGATGATTAAAGGTTTTCATAAACCATCAACCTTTTAACCTTTCAAGCATGAAGGATATAAAATTGTTTTTGTTAAATGTAGCCAGTAATTTTAAAAACAATCAAATGTTAAATCAACGTTTGAAAGTTTCAAGGAGTGACAACATTTTCAAAATGGTAAATTAACACTGTTAACCTGTTGATTATGGAATTATCTCTCTCCCATTGCCAGTGTTGTCACTCCTTGAGTTTTTAGGTTGTAAAGTACAACTCATGAAATTCAATGACAGTGTTTAATAATTATCTATCTCTTGGAGACCAATCTGAGCATTGGAAGTTCCACTCAGTTTAGATGAATGACGCTGAAAACCAAACACAGAAATTTTTCTTCAAGGGTGCAACATTTTCCAACGTGTTTGTTTCATAAACCTCGCTATCATGAAATATACATGTTTGGTTACTAATTAATTGCAGAATGAACATTTTTTTTAAATTGGGAAAGATATTAGGTAAATTCTATTTTACTTATAAGTTATTTCTTGTCTTCTTGTTTGTTCCCTTGTTTATGTGTCTCCACTTTTGATTGTTTTTCTTTGTTTCTCATGCCTGCATCTCTTCATCTTCTCATGCCTGCATCTCTTCATCTTCTCTCCCACTCACCCTCTCTCCCTCTCTCCCTCTCTCCCTGTTTCCTTCTTGGCTCCTCTCTCTTGTCATGGTTATAAATCTTCATCATTATTAGACCTGAATCAGCTGAGCTACAGCACTGAGAGACAGCAATGGTGCTATTAATCAACAATGATTAAGAAAATGACCATGGGCATTATCTTCTTTCCTTCAGTATTAGAGACTTTATTAGGGAAGGAGGGATGTGATTCTGGTGCATGTGCAAGACAGAGTTGGATAATGAGATTGTTTGGCAACAATTTACAAGTGTTTCATTGTTTAAAAGATGCCGAGAGGGGATTTTTATAGCATCATGACTTGTGTATACTATTACCAAAGCACAAACAAACTTCATCACAGTCTGATTGCAATATAATAATATTAGGGGTGTATTTCAACTTGCAATATCTCTTGATATAATCAACATTTGGAGCTCATATTTCGAATATCAACATAAAACCCCTAACATAGAGAAAAATATTTTTTTGTGATTGGTACACACTTAAAACTTGGATGGATGGTTCAAAGTTAATTAATTTTTCCTTTTTTAATTTTTTCTTTTTGGAGGACCTATAAAAATGTGCTATTTACAATATATCATCACTGCTTTCGCGAATTGAGTACAAGAGATACGTCGGTTCGCTAAACCAGACAATATTTTGAGTACTGCCCGAGGTGCTGATGAGAAAACTGAAATTTTGTGATATTTTGGTGTACGACAAATGGGAGAGTTGACTGAATACATCACAATCGATTCGCCTTATTGCCAATTTGAGATTCGCATAGATGTAGTGATCTTATTTTTTGAACATCCATAACTTTCTTATTCTTTGTCCAATTTCTTTCAAACTTTCACCATCCTGTTTCTCTTATTTTTCTGCTTTCACACAAATTAGCTTTTTACAAAGGTTGGATTGCCCTTTAAAAGGGTCCTCAGTGCTGAAAGAGTTCAATGTGTTCATTGAAGTACATGTATTTAGTAATCACTTTCAAATTCTTAAATGATACATTGCAATCTCTTAACAAAGATGAAATGCTATATATACATATTAAACCAGATAAATTTTGTTCATAATATATGTTCTATCAAGTTTCATGTGAACTTTAACTCAAGGTATACTACTGATTGTACTAAAATAGAGTGTGATCTTTATATGAGAAGGAATTATAGAGAAAAGTGAGAGAGAGAGAGAGAGAGAGAGAGAGAGAGAGACAGCAATAAAGTATGTGAGGTAAAGGGCAATATCTTGCACATGAGAGAGCATTCAATAGCTTCCTCATCTTCATACAAATTGAATTAAGATGCAGTCACCGTGAACATGATGATAACTTTTCCTTTCTCTCTATTTTCTTCCAGGAGGGGCAGGTGTTGGAATTATCCCAGATCAATGATGTACGAAAGGGTATTGCACCAAAGGTATGTTCATTTATCCTATGTTGTTTTATATTTTTGAAATGCCATTTGTTGCTAGCATTTCTATTTTATTTCATTTGCTCAGTGGAGTCATAAAGCAATTCTAATAGAAGCTTTCGAGGGAAAAAGATATCACTGACCACATCTATACAAAAAAAGAAGATGACAGCATTCTTACTTCTAGATATGCATTGTAATGCGCAGAATCTGTAGTGATTTTACTATTTCTATGACTTTTTAAAAGCTTTAATGGGCTCAAGTGTGTATTGTCATGTTTCAGGACAGTTTAGAAGATGGGGTAGCTGAATGGTAAATTATTTTTTATTCATGTCTGGGGCCCAGCTAAATACTTGATGAAATTAATTCTTGTTAAGAATAAATAATGCTAATAAGTATTTCCAAGCTACAGAATGTAAAAAAGGAAATATCTTTTCAGAATGAAAAATATGTTTGATAGTTTATTTCACCTGACTGCTAAGAAAGCATGTGCATGCATATGCTTGTAAGTAAGCAACCAGGGGTCTGACGGCTTTAAATCCTCTCCGAGGGATTTGGTAACGAGGATTAATGCCTTACCAAAGGGCACAAGCACATCCACTTTTTTCGAACCCTGGTCCTACCAGTTTTGAGACCACTGCTCTACCACTGAGCCACCACTGAGCCATCGTGCCTACTTTTTGTGTATTTCAAGAGTAGAATGACTGTAAAGATTTAACCCCATTCTGACTACCAATTTAGAATCTATCATGGAGGTATATAGAGTGGCCTTCCTTCCATTCCCACCTTTTCATCTGACCTTCTGGATTTTGCCAGTTTCAATTAAAGGGACATGTAAGTGTATTTCATTTTGCTAGCATATTCAGGATCTTCAAGTGAATATCTAAGCTAAAATTTGTTGTACATGTATGTAGTTTTTGTTTTGATTTGACATTTACCAAAACATGTTCAAAATTGTACTTGAAGACGTCAACACTTCTATGAGGGGTGCGAGATGTTTCCTTGAAAAGGATTGAGATTTGCACACCAAATAGCATCATGGTGATGAAATTTGCTTAGGAAAGAAGTTGAGGAAATACTCTGTAATGGGCTTATGTAGCCAGAACAAACACTGATCAAACAGAGAGCGTGTGGAGACTACAAAGCTAGGCTCATGACTCTGGGTCTGTTTAGCCAGTGTAGTGGGTGCCTGCATTGAGCAAACACTCAACACAATAGTGGATATGTGGGACTACAAGTTAAACTTGATTGGTCACGTAGTTCTGGCTGTAGTTTTTGGCTCTACTTTTGTTTGTGAAAGTGCTTGCTGTTTAGTGATTGTAAGGTGCAATCTAGAATGCTTTGTAAATAATAGTGTTGTTTCAATCATATTTCTTGCAATGATTGATCTCTTGACCTCAACAGCTATAACGATGATGATCATTAAATAGAAAATCCTTTTAATTCTTTAAACTTTCGCATTAAACCATTTTTACTACCCCCAAAGAAAACTGATAAATTGCCAGCAGTAAATGCACTGTATGTGTGTATGTAGCTTACCAGGATTCTAAAAAAGTAAAATGTTTATGTCCATATTGAAAAAGATATTAATAACATAACTTTTTGGGGAGAAATCTACTTCAATTTTTTTAACGTGGATTTTAGTATGAGGCAAAAGTGCAGTTATATATTAGACTCAAATAGTTGTTCCAGTCATGATGCCCTATATTTTCAGAGGAGGACAGGAATGAAGTTGGTCATACGATGACGATGACCGAAGTACTGACACTGAGCTGTTTTGGTATAACTTAGCTTAAAAATTTTGGAGCATGAAAAAAATTCATGAATCTGGTCAAAAAGCGCAGTACTCCTCCCAACCTCTTCACTCGGGGGTTATTTATTGATGATTTTTCTAGAAATGTAAACATTGACAGCAAACTTCATAAATGTCACTGCGTGCGATCGATCGACAATGAACCGCAAGATACCTGCTGGTACATCATGGATGTGCACCTTAATTTGTGGATATTTATTGACACCCAGGTATAATTTTTATGAGAAGGTCGTTTGTGGTGAATGAGAGGTTAGACATTTATGACTGAAAGGAAGATGTGGAAATGAGAGGAGAGATGATTAGGAGACTGAATGAGGAGGATTGGTCAGTGAGAAGAGATAGGAGACAGTAAAACCCTGTTCAGGGGATCATTTCATCAAGTGTTTTATCGGTGCTTTTTACGACAACTGTTATAAGCTACTGAAATCCTTGCATTTGATTGGCTGAGAGCAAATTTGTCGGTAAAAATCACTGACAAAACACTTGCTGAAATGCTCCCCAGATGTGACTCACCTAACCACCTAAATAGACAAATGTGACAGAATGATGCATAGTGCATGTCACATTGTCTGCTAGGAGCCAGAAGGGCATTAACTCATATCATCTTATCTATAGCCCTTCTTGCTCTCAATGCTCAGAAAATATTATCTGTATACTTTAAACACAAAGATCAATAAGGAGAGCTTCTTGAACAGGGACGTGCATTTTTGCACAGCAATTTTGTTTTGACGAGATTGCCTCTTGCCTTTCTTTCATGTGTTTGATGATTTAACCTAGCTGGATTTTTGAGCAGTTCAGCAAATTATATATGAATGAAACATGAGAGAGAGATAACAAGTGTCTAATGGTACAGCTCCAGGGGGGCAGCCCATTGCCCGAAGGTGTACGCCTTTTGCCAGAATATTTTGTTTCTTTCCTTCCCTTTTCCTTCCCTTCTTTTCTTTCTGTTTTTGTTTTTCTTTCCTTTCCCTTTTCTTTTTCTTTTCTATTTTTCTTCTCATTTCTCTTTTCTCTTTTTCCTTTTCTTCTTCTCTTCCCTTTCCTTTTCTTTTTCTCTTCCCTTTCCTCTTTCCCCCTCCTTTTTGTTTCGCCTGCGACTATAGGCGTCACTCTTTCCATCGTCGGCATTGTTGGTGTCGTTGTTGTCAATAATCATGCTGTAATCACAATAACTTTCTATGGATTTGAGATAGAATCACCAAATTCATACCACAGGTACATGTTTAAAGGTGCAAATCAAGTTCAAAAACGAGTTGATCTGACCAAGGTCAAAGGTCAAAAGGTAAATGAACTTTCTGCCAAAAAGCACTGTAATCACAATAACTTTCTTGGGATTTGAGGAATTTAAAGGCACTGGTCAAGTACGAAAAATAGGTCAAATCTGACTTAGGTCTAAGGTCAAAAGGTCAATAAACTTCATTGAAAGCCACTGAACACATAGTCAATTTTTTGTACCTTTGAGGTAGTATCACCAAATTCAAACCACATCTATATGCATTGTCTCATTTTCCAGGGATAAAATATATGTAACATTATCATTATTGCTTAGTATAATAAAGCTGCCTGACCAAAGTTCACATTCTCATTCACATAGCCTTGGTTTTTTTTACGCCAGAGGTGGCGCATTTGCCGACAGCAATTTTGAGGGGGGGATGTGACACACCCCACACCCTCCCCCTTCTAGCGATGCTGCTAATTTCACTGACTCTTTACTATAACATTCATCCTATTGCACATTGTTTCTTCAAATATGCACAGGGTTATGATTATCTCAGCATGTTCATAAGTCTTATAAAACTAATAAGTCAAAATACCTGACTGTGGTATATCATTTCTTGAAAAGAAGGATTCTTGTTGATATACTTCATGCTACATCCAAAATGGAAGCAAATTTTACGACGGTGTTTCCTGACTATCTGCCATGACAGGAGTCCATTTTGATGTGTTGCTCTGGCAACTGACATTACTCAGCGCAGAATCGAATTATCATTTTATAAAAATGTGACTTGAATGTTAGCAGCGCTGTAGGTAAAATCATATTATCCATTTCTTGAGCACAGCAGCTCCACCAAGAATCTTCAGGTAGCTCTTCTTGCATTCTGTTTTGATCAAATCTGATCAAGATGGGAGGCTTTTCCTCTCATATTTGTCATCTGAAGGAAGGAGCACATTTGGGGATATTTTAGACCGGTACATTGCATTGTGATGAATATTTCTGTACCCCTCAATTTCCAACAAGTTATGATAAGTGCAGTTACATCACCTGTGAATCTAACTGTTATTGATTTGAAGGTGCTCCCTTAAAAATACCCCCAAACAAGAGCAAAAACGATTTTTGAAAAAAGAAAAGAAAAAATAGATGGTATAGATAGAAAATAAAATTTCTCAATGCTTAGAAGCTTGCTTGGACAAATATTTCACAATAATATAAATTTTACAATAAGAACATTCTGAACAAAAACAGTTAGCTAACATTGAAAAAAATGGATGTAAACAATTTTATAAATAGAAATAAAATTTTGTAATGCTAAAAGGAGCTTGTTGGACAAATATTTCACAATGATGAATAACAAAATTCTACATTTAGGTGAAGATTTAAACAATTATTGCTGTACATGACCAAGTTCACATTTTGATTGACCTCTTTTGTAGGTTAATCATATTCTGTACACTGGCATTGACGAGACTTGTTCAAGGCTATGACACTTTTAGGAAATGAGCATATTTTATCAATCAATACTAAAAATAGTTGAAATTATTTATTTTTTAAGAAGTTGTTGAAGTAATTTGAAGTGAATCGGTATGTAATTTCATCTCTAGTATGGTCGATATCATTTTGGCTTGTTCACAAATGACATATGAATCCACAGTGGCTTGGTTTCTTAGTTGGACAACTATACACCCCAAAGACAGTTACCCCCCTAGGGCGATTACCCCCTAGGATGATTACCCCCCAGGACAATAAGCCACTTCGCGGCCGTAGGGAAAGAATTGCGTAAGACCCATTCACTCATATCCAAAGTTTTTGCATTGAACGCGTCATAAGTTGTCCACGTTTGTGCCACGTTGTCCAAAGTTTGCGCCCCACGGTTGTGTTATGTTAATGTTTCTGTCAAAATGGACATAGAAAATGGAAAGAAACGATAGAAGAAAGTTTCTTGAACACACTTTACACAGTTCAACTGCTTGCAGTCTCAAATGTTTTTAAGATTTCTGATATAGCCCTTCAGTTTGGTGATCAAGGGTAAGTTATGTTAATCTAAGATACCATCTAACTAGTTATACTGAATTGAATAATCAATATGATTAATTTATGTGTAACCTAATTTAGAATTAAAGTGCACTATATATTTTGAATTAAATTACCGGCATGAGGACTTGAAATTTCATAGGTTTGCAGTTTTAACTTCATGGAATTTGATTTATCCTACCTGGGAGCTTTACAGCATACCCTAATACATTGACATCTTTAGAGAAAGTGGACCTGTCTAGACAGTTTAATTTGTGGAGAGAATGATAGCATGTAGATTGAATGATTGGTTATGACTGATGCCAGCAGTGTGACGTTAGAATATGATGCACTGCCCTGGTACTCTGTACTTGCCAACAGTATATCTTAGGAGTAAGAAACTTAGCAGAGATGTAAGCAGATATATCCTCATTTTAGAGCTGAAAGGCATCAATTTCTCAAGCTTTATATATGGGTTAGGTACCCTTTTGATCCATACCTACACAATGTATATGTAAGAACAAAAGGTTATATAGAGAAAAAGAACATAAATTGACAAAGTAAGAGGGTAAAGAAAGGAGTAGATGAAATAGAGGCTCAGAGAAGTTGTGAGAGCTGTAAATACTGCTTGAACATCAATACCAAAAAATTGTACTAACTCGACCTAACCGTAAATCTAAACAGTGTGCTTTATGTAGTAAGGTGCCATGAATCTTAGGCACATTTCATCAGCAGTATTATTTAAAGGGATTTGGTAACTTTGTGGAGGCTTGATTTAATAAATTGTTGAATTTCGATATCTGTATTGTATAATGATGTTCAGAAGGCTAAATAAATAGCCAGGCATAGAAAGGTTTTCAAATATATATATTTGAAAACCTTTCTATGCCTGGTTATTTTTTAGCATTATATAATGCTATTATTAAGATATCTATGACTGAATACTCCCATTTACGAAAGTGTATGGCCATACGCTTTAGTCTAACACTTGAGTCTATGGGATAAAATGAGTCTGGCATTTCCGGTGATTTGCATATGTTTACTTTTGTGAAGGATATGATGATTTTGAAGTGCTTTTTTCCCCCTGTGCTTCATTTTACACCATATTACATACACTGATAGCATGTAAGGCCAGGCAGCTCGGATTTTATCAAGCCTCTACAAAGTTACCAGTGTATAAGATTACATTTCTTGGTTTCTTCATCTTGGCTATCATAAGTATATGGTTTATTTTTTTGTAGATAGGAATAAAGGAAGCATGTTCAAGGACAGGTACTTGGTAATTTAATTTATGGAGACCATGTTATGTGGTTGACAAAAAAATCTCACATTGTGAAATATCAATTCAAGTTTTGCCATAATAAACCTAACATATTGATATATTAAATAAGCCTCATGAAATATATCCAAGAGAGAATGAGGTATTTAGAATTTTCCAGCTTGAATGAAGAATTTGAATGGGGTTAAGATGCTTAGAGCAAATAGAATAGGAAATTGAAGAGGAAACAAAGGAATGTTAAAAAAACACACCAGATATCACCTAAATTGATAATAGGGTGTGAAATTTCAGCCATGCACTAGAGGTTAAATATGTGCTTTCTAAAAATCATTTAAGTGGTATATGTAGAGCTAAAGCAACAAGCAGAGACATTAGAAAGCCCCTCTAGGCATATGAGCCGTTTTTGTGAGATTGAGAAAAAAAAAAGATAATTGAAGGCAAATCTAACTAGCATGAATTCAGTCAACATTTAATACCTAATCTGTTTTAAAATTCATGGAATGTTGAGAGATATAACCATATAGCATTATCATTTGTAAAGGATGGATGTTGACTTTAAAGAAGTGGAAAACCAGTTAAATTCCTAAATTCAATTTGAAATGTTCTCATGTAAATTTGCAATTCGTCATCATTATGCATAATAGGAAACACTGCTGTGCTCATCATTTGAATTTTGGGGTATTCATGCATTCTGGATTTTTTTTTTTAATGTTTCTTGGCACCCAATCTAATAATTGATTCTTTCTTTGTTCTTAATATTAGTAATGGAGTATTCTTATTGATATCTTTTTCTTTTCTTCTCAGAATTGTTTTTCTTTTCTAGGTACCCAATTTAATGACAAAACCTTTCTTCATTACAGAATGATTGAGTAATGTGGAATTCTGTTCATATCTGTATTTATCCCCCAGAGCAACGCAGAGATGAAAATAGATCTGAATCTCATACATTATAAGAATTTTCCCCATTTGACACACGTTGACTTCTGTCCTTTCTGTGTTAATAAGAAAAGAGGTTGAGACTGTGCATAAATGGAGCCATTACCCTCTGGCATCTAAGTCAGCAGCATGATGTCTGACAGCAATGATAAGACCTCAGTTTTCAAACCCATTAGCCCACCAGAATGCAACACCAACTTCCATGTGACAAATCACTTGTAATAGGTTACCCAGGCAGTAGCCATTCCTTTAGTTTGAATCTTGATGAAATTAAAAAATTCATGCTGCTGTAGGTTAGATCACATGTGAATTCTTGTCTTATGCTTTCCCTGGCCATATGGAATTATCACTGTAGATAGTAAAATCAAAATTTTTATAATATTCTTTTCTGTTTATATCTATAGGAGAACTCAATAGATTCAGATTATTTGCTTTTTAGGTTAAGTGTATAAACATGCAGTGCACCTATAAATCACCTTTGTTGAATCCATATACTTTTTTTAGAAAGAGAGAGAAAGTGAGAGAGAGAGAGAGAAGGAGAATGGGCTGGCTTTCAATCAGTTATGTACAGCGACTCACTAGAAAAGTTACATATATGCCTAGGCCTGTAGCTCGTGAGCAGAGCTGCATAATTGAATTATCAGAATCTGTAATTAGAAACTAGAGCTGCTCAATTTCATCCCAAACTTGTTATTCTTAGCAATTATGGCAGTGCTATGAGGAAAAGTACGGCCTCCATTGCGTGCATGCTCTTCTCCCATGCAGTGGTTTTCGTTCTAAACATGCGTTCAACTGTTTGCGTTTCCTACATTTTCAGGGGAGATAAAAAGAAGGAGAAATTTTGACCAAAATTATTGACTAGGTGGATACTAAATGTATTGCACATGATACTCCAACTTTAAAACCAATCAAAGAAGTTAAAGTTAACATATCGACATCACATCTCGTTTTGTAGCCGATGCAATGAACTGATAAAATTTTCTGTAACGTTGCTTTTACTGATTTTTAAAAATTGGCATTCACAAAAAAACCAAAAAACCTTGCTTTCGGACACACTCTACAGTGCGTCCTTCAAAAAGTTAAAATTAAACTGGTTTGCTCACTTGACCATAAAGTTTTGATGCGATATGTAAGGACATAGAGATAACAGAGGCTGTTCTTTCGTAAATTGTCTTTTAATGATTAGAATAACTAGTTGCTAAGCCTTTTTATGACTCTCAAATTTGCTGCTACCACCCAGAACAAAAACAGTTTTTTGTAAAATGTGGATTTTGCACCTGTACACAAAAGTGCCTTTTGCTCACTCAAGCGTGGAATATGATTAGATGTCTTAGTGTTAATTTGATAGAAGAGATCATAATCTATCCACAGGTATGAAATTTACCTGAAAATATTTTTAAATATTTATTTGGGGAGACCTTTCCCCAAGTTTTAAAAGTTCTCAGCTTTGTTGATACCAGCCAGAACAAATACCAATTCTTGTCCAGTCTGAATGTTGCATGCTTTCACAAAAACTGGCTTTTGCTCATCCAAGTATAATATAAGATTTTTGGTATCACTTTCATAGAAGAAACTCTAAGCTTTCTAATATGATTTATTTATTTATTTATTTATTTATTTATTTCTGATATTTATACAGGGTGACTCATTATCACCAATATTGGTGGTCTTCCATGAGGCCCTGATAGCAATAGTAAGTAACAATAATAGCCAACAAAATCATGAAAATAAACTCATAACCAAAAAAAAAAAAAAAATAAGAACAAACATAAATATATATATATACATGTATATACAAAGAATATGGTATCCTCGTAATCAAAATTGGTTTTACAAAAAATGTTGAAATTGTTGCACATTCCTATCATCTTAATTCATAATGTATAGACGGTGATATTTTCAAAAATCTGTTGAAAAATAACCATTTATATATGGGTTATTTTGAAATGGCATTGTATAATTTTGAAAGTACATACAAGAAGTATAAAGACTACTTTAGCTCAGTATAGAAACAAAATTGTTATATACATATTTACAAAACATTTTATAGGGTAGTATACTTATTCAAAGATTACACAATGATTGCATGTAATATAGTATAACAATCGAATGTACAGTGTCTCTTATGAAACAATAAAATGCAAATTATTTATTGATTATAAATGATAGGAAATCATTCATACATTTTGAAAAGCATTATGTCATCGTACATTTTTGGGCAAAGAAACAAACCATCAAACATATTTTCCAAATCAGGGCAACAAAAAATGACATATTACTGATGAAGACAAATATAAAATAGCATCAAGTGAAATTTTCTAGCAATAAGAATGAATATGACTCATTTACCATGCTGTTATGTAAACGAATCAAACCAATCCTTTGCGATAAGGAATGAGAGTAAAACTTCAGCTAAGAAACTGAATAAAATTTCTTATTGCGAACAGATTTTGCAAGATCTTTTGAACATATATTTAAAAGTGTTCACAGAGCTTGCCATTTTTAGTGATCTGTCCAACTGATTCCATGCTATAATTGAAGATACGAGGGGGCTATGTTTAAAGCATTCTGTTTTATACTTTGGCACAGAAAGTAAACCTTCATCTGCCTGCCTCGTATGATACTGATGAATGTCACTTACTTTAACTAAACTTTCTTGTAAATAGGATGGTGCCAAATTGTGTGTACACTTGAACATCATAGTAACACGCTGAAATTCAAATCGTTTCTCAATTGGCATCCATTTCAGATTGCTAATTAATTCACTTGATGGAGTCTCATAACTTTTGTTTGAAATTATTCTAGCAGCTCGTTTTTGAACTTTCTGAAGCTTATACGTTTGTTCCTGATATCGATTTGACCACACAGAGGAACAATAATCAAAGTGAGGCACTTTCATCACTTTCCATGATGAAAACTTCCTGAAAATATTTTGAAATATCTATTTTGGAAGACTTTTTCCAACTGCCAACTTTTTTGGGGGGATGCACTCTACATAAGATCCCCTTGTTATAAAATTTTATTTTATCATCTTCCCAACAAATATTAAAAAATTTTAAACCATGTACTGTGGTGCAAACCCACCATTAAGGTGTAAAAGAAATAATGCACGACAAGCTTAATTGTGTACGCATTTCTAGAAATATGCATTTTTATTATGTTTTGACCTTTCTCTGAAAATATCTACACTTCACATTTCCACACCTCATTGAAATTGTCATAAGTTTTCTGTATATATTATTTCTTTGTTTTTTAATTACAGTTCTGAAAGAACTGGAAAGTTAACTCAAATATGTACAAACTCACATCTTTCTACCTTGAATATATTAATCGGAAGGATTCATCCAAGCATGATAACAATCAGAGAAATTATCAGAAATTGAAATGAGAACAATCTGATGAGGAAATGTTCAAGAGCTATTAGGTGTATATAACACCCACAGACTTGATGCCATTTCTGTACACTATGACTGTGATGTATCAATATTACTCTTCCGCCCCATGATATAATGGTAACAGATGGATAATTCTCTTTTAAACAGTAGATAGAGAAGCATATGTTTGAGCGTGCCCATCATGTAATGACTTCCAAATGGAGTAGCTTGAAGGAAATTAGATTAGAGCCATTACAAGAGCTTCGTCTATAGGTTTGCTTGCATATGGGAGAATTTTCATGAGGGTAAGATAGTTTCATGTAGTTCTCACTAGCTCTCATCTGTTAGAGATTGCTGCATGATGTTGGACTGTTTCACAAGTGTTGAAAAATAAATGTCATGCACATTTTACAAGCTGCTTAAATAATGTCTGGAATATCTGGCCTAAGGTTAGTTATAACCAGAGGGATACTTTTTGTTATATTACGTGATATGCTTGTAACAGCAAAATTATGATACTTCAGTGACATTTCATGTGTTGTCGTTGTTTGATATAATTATTGGAGACAGCTTTCATCTATTGAATATTCTAAAAGAGGTCATTTCAAATAAAGCATATATAAACCAATTATTGAAATCTATGAAGAATGCCTACATTTCTGAAAATGTCAATGTGTGCAAAAGATCTATTTACTTCCAGAGAGATTTCAAGTTGTGTTTAATGCATTAGATCATCCACATAGTTCTTTTAATCATCAATTGGATTAAGACATATATTGCTTCAGAAGCACGTGGTTATTAAATCTATTCAATAATTATAAAAATGTTATTTGAGAATGATTCAAGAATTATTCAATTGCAAGTGAATTTTCAATGCACTCATTATAAATAATTTGAATTTAATTAAGGTTGTACAAATGAAAACATCCATGTTCACTTGCACATTCAAACCTAATGTCTATTTGAGTCACTGTTCGAAGAAAACTAATTTCATAAGAACATGATGTATTTTGTGTTAAGATTGTAAGTTATTTCCCTACCAATTTGTCACGACAGCTTAGGATCAGATACTTCATATGACATATTATTTTGATAGTACAGTGTATACCTGGAAACCGTGTAGATTGCCTGCAATTCCGTAATATTCATATGTGAATTGGCCCAAGCTGTCATATGTTAGAAAGTGCATTAGTGGACTTCTCTCCTTGCCATATAGAGTTTGTTCCAGTTGAGCAGGTATCCTGTTCATCCATTTTGAACGATAGGTTCAAGGCAAGCTTCAGACTTGAAGGTCATTCTGACCTTTTAACAATGGCTCAAGTTAATCCTCCTGTCCAGGCCTTCACGTTTAGAATTTGGGTGGAGCTCCATAAATCACACTCCTTATTTTCTCGAGGAGCTCAATTGAGCTCCTTACAATCACTCTCCCGAGATTTTTGAGGAGCTCAATTAAATAAAAAGGTGCTAAAATGCCAATTTTCCATGAATTTGAAATTCCGTATTTCGATTTCACGATTTGGCAGAGCTGTCAACCTTGTGCAACCAAAAAAAGGAATCATCATCATGATGGCAAAAATAAAAAGGAATTTACAGCAAAAAAAACGAATACCTGGCTTCAATAAAAGTTCAAACAAAACTAAGCTCGCGCGACATACTTCCATTGCAAAAATGCTCATTTCTTATGCTGAAATGTCTCGTCACATTTTTCCCTTTGATGTGCGCTCACTCACGCATTATATACTAAATTGGATCATATTGATTTTTACACACACAAGCTAGACAGATAGTTCAGAAACATTCCTGACAAATTGCATTGCTGGAAACCAACTTGTTAAAAAGTTAAAATTATAATTAGCCTAGGCCTATACTAAATATAACTTACACATGCAAAATGCAAATTCAACGCCTTTTGTGCTTGGCTTTATGAAAGGAAATCGTTGTTTGTAATGCTCTTTAAACTTCTGTGACCGTTTTCCACTCATTTTGATCAAATCCTCTCTAGTTTCGCGAAATAATTCTGTTAAATCCACGATCTTGACAAAGCCGGTGCGCAGTTCAGCAAGCGTTAATACATTGCCCCACATATAGAGATCGGTGCTGTGCTTACATGCATTTTGCATGGCCTGTACGCTACGTGGGCACCGCTGCATGCGAATAAAACATGTTTTCGCAGTCACACGACCCAGTCACACGACGGAAGAGCGATCGAAACTTGCGTTATTTGAATCATATACCGTACATGTACCATCGATCAGTTTTTTGGGGTCGGTTTCGTCGGTGGGACTGTAACATTACGTGTATCGATAGCTTAAACCCGAAGTCATAGACAACACTGTATTTTCGTATACATGTACACAAAAATGATTTTTCAAGTCGAGTTGCTCCGAGTTGTATATGCAACAAATAAGGAGCGCTGTCGTTAGTGCTCCTGACTATGGCTTGAGGAGCGCGGTAGGAGCGCCAGCGCGATCGCGCTCCTCAAAAATGAAGGCCTGCCTGTCATTCTCAGACAGCTCTATCATTAATTTCTAACCTATTCTGATTTCATCCTATTGTGTGATTGGCAGAACGAACAAAGTAAACTTATTATAAAAATTGTTGTATTAGTGTATAAATTTGAAGAGTTATCCATTAAACAAGAGCCAATGTAAATGTGTCTAAGCTCACATCTTTGTGACTTCACTGAATGAACCAGAAGGGGAGTTTACCACACTTAGGAGAGAGCAAAGGGAATGAGTTTCCTAAATGTTATATGTGTTTCTTTGATTTAAAAAATGGATTACTTGAAATACATTCTACTGAGAGAAAAAGTTTCACAGCTGTAGAATTGTTAAAGGACAATTAACCCCACATGATATTCTAGATGCGGTATTGTCTGCTACGTCTTTCCATGGAGGCTGCCATTTTGTGCATGACACGGATCATTAGGTACCATATGCATTGATAATAGCCTACCTTTACAACAGATACGTCGCTTTGTTCTGATTTTATTACGATTGTTATTGGTCATGGGCCTAGATAATTGACGACCCATGAGTTCTAATAGCCATCCTGTAATGCAGATTCCTCGCTTTGTTTTGGTATTGTTACGATTGTCTCCGTCCTTGACGTCAATTCTCCGTCTCCACGTACAGAAAGTATATTTTTATGAACAAATTAAGACCTTTTAAAAAATATATAAAACTAAACTTACATTTCAGAATATGTGACTATATCTAATATATATTTGTCCTCTAAAAATCAATTACAAGTTAACGATGAAGGAAATATTACTTGGGATGAAAAATATTTTCGTGTACACATAAAGTAATGGCAGCCCCCTTATTATTGCTAGCAGACAATAACTTGGCTGGAAAATAGTGATTTATATCTATATCCTGTGTTTTTACATGAAATTGCATGTATCAAATAAGAGGCATATACTACACCATTCAAAATAAGCTAGTTCATACGCTGAGGTTAATTTCCCTTTAAATAATGCTCATTGAAATCTAAGAAAACAAAATTCAAAACCAGCACTTACAGGCAATTGGACTATCCTCCAATAAGCAACATAAACTCTGTCTTGATTCTTATTGACCAATAAGAAACCACTGCTAGACAAGTTGCAGTTCAACCTGGGTTAGTCAATAGTCAATCAGGAATCACATGAAACCAGTTGCTGCTTAATCTAGATATGATTGACCAATCAGAAATCGGCGCTAAATCAGTTGCAGCCTAGGCCTTGATCAGAATCTTATCAGACCAAACGTAATTCATACTAAACTAAGTTAGAGAGGGATAGAGAGAGAGAGAGAGCGAGAGAGAGATAAAAGACTCTGCTATATATTAGACTGTGTTGCTTTCTGAGAAGTATATCTTTGGAAGATGTGAACTTGTAAGATTTGAAATGTTCTTTCTTCTTAAACATCAAATCAATCGGTAATAACAAATCAAGCTGTAATATTGTCTTTAACCTTTATTCTCTGTCTATATCTCTCTTTATCCCCCCTCTCTCTCTCCCTCTCTCTCTCCCTCTCTCTCTCTCTTCAATATTCCATTCATTCTTTTCTTATCTACTCTCTATTTCACATGACAAAAGGACAAATGCCTTGTTTGCAGCTACTAGACAAACACTTAATCTTTAGGGTTTGCCATGTCTGTTTCTATTATCAAATTCTGTACTACTGTATGTCAACATGTACATTCCCTATATCTTAATTTGTGTTTACATGAGATAAAAACAACATGCCAATTAAATCTTCATTCAAAAGACTTATAGCCGCAGACGGAGAAAGGCCCAAATTCTGATTAACGAATACAAAGCATTCTCACAGTTTACTCTTTGCCATAAACAAGACGTTGTAGAGAATGGAACACCACTCCAATGTTTATTTACACATGTTGTTGAAAAGCCATTGCAGAAATTGACCCATTTTCATTTCTAAATGGCACGGTTCAAGCATGCTAGACAGTAGAAAGATAGCCATCTGTAGGAACGGCACTTAATCTGTCACACCCACTTCCATGCAATTATATATGAAAGTGCATAGGCTAAAAGCATTTTCACAATTCTAAATGTCATCATTAAGGCTTATCATTTTGAAAAATCACTCATACTCTAGAATATTTGCCTATAATATGATTTTTTTTTTAATGAGACTGGTGCTAGAATATATTTTTGAATAATTTCATGTTTAAATATTAACAGAAAGGAGTTTCTGGTACAAAGGCCGTCTATCCTCTTTAAGTACATGTGGATTATCAGTAGACTCTCTCTTACTATGTATGGACAACAAACTTATAAATCCAATTCATACAGAACTATTGCAGATCAGTTCATTTTGTTTTGTTGAAAACTGTGTGAAAATTCATTTCTTAAGTTCCCAAATTACATCATTAAAAATGGTATTCTCAGGCATTTGGAGATACAATTCTTACTATGTAAGTATTATGATGGCAAGATTAAAAGTGGCTCAATATTTTTCATCATCCATGCTTTAGCTTCATTTTAAGCTTTATGATATAGTTAACTGCAGATTTGGCGGAAGACTACCTGGGTTGAAATGCTTATACATACAGCTTTGCTCTGAGATCTTATTTTAGAATCCACACACAAGCTTCTTATCCACATGGACAACACCTTACTCAAGCAAATACCGCTGTCGCATGCACCCACCAAACCCACGCATCCACACACTACCTCGTCTTTTCCAACGTTCAGTCCCACACATACATGCTGCTGTCGTTGTGAAGCTCTTTGAACACACAGACATACACAGTGCACATAAACAGGGCCTGTTTCAGCTGTGTGGTGATGTGTTCTGTCATTGACATGGCCTGCTGATCAAATTCAGATAGGGTTGACGTCACATTGGTACTGCTCTCAACAGGGACTGTATATACAACGAAATGCTAGGGATGTACTGCCACCTCAAAAGTCTTTAACTTTTTCTTCTCCCTTCATGTTTCTCTAATTGAGTTTACATTTTGAGGGAGAAAACAAAAATTGAATACAACTAAAAAAAAATTTTTTTTTTAAAGAAAGAAAGAAAAAAGGAAATTATGCTTGTACATTTTGTTGAGTTCTACGTTATGCATCACTAAACATGTATGAAATAGATAATATTTGGCTGCACATATTAATCATGATTACTTCCTCAATTGAAGCTTACAAAAATCTGTCATAAAAAATAGTGCTGTGAAAATTAATTAATTGACAAGATTAACTCATTTTGATCATTTCATCTCTAATTAATCTGTAATGAAATATGCAGTTGTTGAATACATATTAGAATTGAAATTAAGAAAGATAATGGTCCATTGGGAGAAAAAACACTCTTGCTAGAGCCTCTGATCAGTGCAGAGAGAATAAGAAGGACATAAAGTAGACCAAGATTAATGGATAAAGAAGGAGAGAGGTCCACATAATTGTAGTGAGGAATATAATGTCATTTTGGCAGGTATTTTTCTAAAACATGCTATGTTACATTAAGAGAGAATAGGTTCACACCGAATCTCATTAACAATGAGAGACATTATCTCTGCGTATGAATAAATGCAGCTATAAATAAATGAAATTTTGACATTGAATCAATATTCTGTGAAAAATGGTTGTTTTCTATTGTGATAGGGAAGGGTGTTAGCCAACCCAGGGACCTAGGAGTTATCATACTACAAAGACAAGATATGTAACATGTATCCTGGGAATGATTAAATCAAGAATTCTCAGAAGCCTTGCCCATTTGACATATTGACGTCATTCATCTTCTAGAGAGAGTCGCTTAGCAATCTCAGGGTTTTCATAAGAACTGCTCAGCCATGTATGGGCTCTCGATCCTCACATTCTGATAAGACAGCATAGATGCTTGCTCTGGTAAGCAACATAAATTGTCCTTTTTAAAGGCTCACTTTACTTCGTATTACAACAACACTTCTAATCAAGGCATGCATTCAGTGTTATGCTACATTTGCCTTAACTGGAATCTCTTTCTGATGATATGCTGCCTGCTGAATAATCTAGCTGTGATGATGATTTCAAAGGGGATGAGAGAATTTGTTCAATATTAATCAGATTTTATAATGGATTGCATGCATGTAATCAGAGATTTACAGTAGATTCCAAATGTACAAAGTATATTATGTCCGGCTATGATGTGATATGAGACATTTCATGACTAATAGATTTCGCTCTAAAAACTTAAAGCATTAAATCACCATTTAAAAGGGCAGAGGAGTGACCACTTTTTCAAAATCGTAGATTAACACTTTTAACATGCTGGATTCAGCCTTTATAGTGTTGTATCTAGCATGTTAAAAGTGTTAATCTACCATTTTAAAAAGTGGTCACTCTTCGGCCCTTTTAAATGGTGGTTTAAAACTTTAGTGTTTAGGGTGTACAAATGGCTACAACCATAGGCTTATGCAAATGAGATTTCTTTACATAAAGAACAAAATATAATGTTTACTTTTTCGTCCATGTCTCACTATAAAATACAAAGAAATATGGAGAGTGAGAAGAATAGAGACAGTAAGAAAATGTGAGAGAGAGAGACCGAGAGAGAAAGTGAGACACAGAGAGAGAAGATTGGAGGTAATTAAAAATTGCAATATAGCAGACCAAAAAAAAAAAAAAAAGATTAAGAAAATAAAATGGTTAGATGATAAATGACAAAAGTAGAGCAGGAAAAGATGTTCACCACCCCCCCCCCCCATTTGCTCATTTGTTCACCATTCCAGGCACCTACATTTGCATAAGCTGGCTGAATCAAACAACTCAGAGTCTGTTGGTAGAACAAGAGGAAATGTACATGTGTATTCATTTTTATGCCTCTGCCCGCCGAAGGTGGTGCCGGAGGCATTATTTTTTCGGGTTGTCCGTCGGTCCTTCCGTCCTGCTTTTTCGTTCTAGTGATAACTCAAGAACCACATGAGGTATGAACTTCAAACTTGGTGCTAGTATGTATTACCATAGGAAGACGATCTCATTAGATTTTGGGGTACGTAGGTCAAAGATCAAGGTCACAGAGGCCAATTTCTGAGATTTCAGGTGTTAGCCTCGTTCTCGCAATAACTCAAGAATCACAATATTTCAAGAACAGTTTGAGCCATCAACTGAATTTAGGCGTAGGCATATAGGAGATGCAGTCGCATTCATCTAGTTACAGAATGCAACAGGAGGTAATAATACTTCATATTCAGGGTAGAGGATTGAGTCAGCCTCAGACTCAGCCTTGACCCAAAATCCAATATGAATAGTATCAGCATCACTTCGATCCACACCCGAGCGGACTTCTCAGTAGCTTTTTGAGGAGGACTGAGTCCAGAGGTAGTCTGGACCAGAAGTGGATTCTTTTTATTTTGAATGGTACTCGATGCTGCTTACGATAGTTCCTCATGGATATGCTGTATGTTTTACACATAGGCTGTATGACAAGATAGCTGGAAAACAATCACAAAGGATGGGAATATTAGGCAACCTTGTTTTCAAATGGAAGCAAGTGTGTGTAGCAGATGTTATGCACTCCAGCTGCTGTAAGTGTGAAATGTATCATTTGATATGCCAATTGAGTAGTTAGCTATTGTTCTGGACTGTGCTTGTACTCTCTCTGGCATTATGAATTTGGTTTAAGTTGTTCAGAATTCAGAATTGTCTATTTCACACATTATGGGATGAATTTAGATATACAAGAACAGAAGCTTGCTGCTAGACAATTTAAACTTGTTAGTTTTTAAAAATGGGGAGAAAAATATGGGGAGAAAAGGAAGGATAGGAGAATAATTTCAAGTACATCATTGTGATTGTTACCACTACACATGAATGGAAGTATAAAAGCTCTTATCAATGTCAGAAGAAACCAGAACACCCTTCCTTCTTGCCTTTCTCCCCTCTAAATAACCCTATGTCCAATTTCACCCAACCACAATCTAATTGTTTTTAGCTGATTGCACCAATACATATCCTCTCTCTACACAAGTATTTCCATTTCATTTCATCTTGTATTACACCTCATACCTACAGGACCACTACGCTACTCTCAAAATAGCACACAATTGCATTACACAAATTTTGTTTTAACCCCCCCCCCCTCCATTGGGGGGGGGGGGGGAGGGTTCTATTGAAAAGATATAACATATCAGAGTAAAGACAACATTTTGTACTTCTTAGATTTTTTCAAGATGTTTGTGAATAATGCTCAAGTTATTTTTTGTTGTATGATATTAGTGACTGTGCGGGTAAAATGAATCTCTGATAAAACCTGTGTGATTACAGCACACTATTTAAATGCACACCTGACATTTAACAGGCCTGAATTGCATTGCGCAAAATATTGTATAAAAACACCTACTTACCTAAAATTTGTTATCTGAAGGACTTTTATGTAGGTGGCATTTTTACCGCATATAATCTCCCCTTAGATATTGCATATATTCTATCAACCTAACCTATATATGCTTTGTTTGTATCCTGAGGTTTACCGCAATCGTCAGATTATGGTATGAGTTTAGTTAAACCATATACGATTTGAATAATTTTGAGTAGGGTGTATTATGGTGTAGCTTACTCATTCTAACTAAATCTTTTGACTGTAAATATCACAAAAATATTGTTTACCGCGATTTAGATAGCAAAAGAAGGTGATGAAATGAGAATAACTAACATATTTGTGTGTCATACATTGGTGTGATTCCTGATAATGTGGTTTGTAATGTATGTACTACATTGATGTAAAAAAAATCAATCTTTTATATATTAAAGCAATTAAAGAGACTGCGCCTGAGAGGCTAGTAATGTCACACTACTGCAATATCATATAAGCACATCTATGAATAAATCTGTGGAAATGAAGATGGATCTGTATATACCATTATATATATATTATTGCACATCTGTTTCAAGTGAATGGTATGCAATGACTCATGAGAGGTAATTTGTTGAAGCTTTTAGCCATTTTGACCACTTTCACATCTGCATTAGATAAGCCCCAATGCACCTGTTATCTTCCTTGTCTGAGGGACTCATTACTCTCTCTCTCTCTCTCTCTCTCTACCACCCAATCATGGTATCACTACTATTATTCACCTGCAGTTGTAGTTTTAGCAGGTTCTTTTTAACCTGTCTGGGAAGGAAGATCCATCGTCCACACCTTCTAATCGTATACACCACTTTTTGCGCCTTTTATGAAATATAGATATTATGGCATTCCCAAACTGTTCTTTTTTAATTTGCTGAAAGGCAGACTTGCCCTCTTGTTTTATAAATCAGTGCTGAGTATGTTTAGCAACATTTTCAAGAAGTAAGGTCAGTATATCTGACAAATACATATTGCTTGACAGAAGAATTATATAGAAAGGATGTATATTTCAAAAAGGATTATTGTCAATATTTGAACCATATCAAGAATCATCTTGCATGAAATTTAAGTGTTCATGCAGTGACCTCAATTCTTTGGTTTTTCTAGAAGGAAGTAACCTAGCATCTATGGAAGTATAGCACATAGAGAAGAAATATTGCAGACCTTTGCCTGAAGAAGGAGACAAGTGAAGTAGGTCACGGTATACCGTATGCAAAACGGCACTCGTTCAGTCGAAATCATGAATACAAAATTAGCCTTTGTTCAATTTGCTACATGTAGGTGAAGCATGCCTGCAGTAAATACCAGGGTAGTAGGATAAAGGTTTAGGGTTGGATTCCTAGGTTATGCATGCATTGATTTTAGGAATTATATTGACTTACAATAGACAGACTTTTCTCAAATTGCGTGTTTCTACATTAGGTCTTATGTGTGTGTGTATGCGTTTGTTCTGAATCATATATGGAGGAATTGGAGAAGATTGTTAGGTAGTGAATGCTACTTTAACATACAGTGAAAAATTGCAAAATGTTGAAGACAATCATATCATCTGTGGAATATTTTGTTGTTGTGTAATATTACTTCAAATAAGGGATTGATAACCTATAAGTTTTTTTACCATTATGATGTGATTTTTGCACAAAGTTGCAAGTATGATTGGAAACTGTAAGCAGGGATGAATGTTTAATACAATCCCATGGTAGACAGGAATCCTATGCTATTGAGTAGGCAATCATTGTAGACAAACTCCCCTTCATAGTAACATTGTTTGATGAAGTGGACAGCTTCAGACAATGGCTAGAATAGGAGTATTTAGTTATTTATTCATTTAATTTATTTATACACGATGACAAGATCAGTTGTAGGACTGTTTTTCATCTTGTTCCTGATATTAAAAAACAGGAGTATCTGAACATTAGAAGTGTTACAAATGTGTTCATTCAATACAATAATAATAATAACAAACAAGGGGAATCAAAGATAACACAAAGCATGATAAATATAACTAGTAGAAAACATCAAAATATGCATTTTAAAGATGACAAAGATATATAACCTTGATTAAAACCTATATTAAAACCTATATTAATATCAAATACAAATAATAAAGCAGAAGGAAGATAGGGTGTGATTATTAATTGCACATGAAAAAAAAGTGATTTATTTCTAAAGAAAGAGATGAAATTTTAAAGATTTTAGATATAATCTCTTATATTTATATTTATCGCTATTAAAGGGAAAGTCCACCCTGGTATTAAGTTGATTTGAATAAAAGAAGAAAAATGAGAGAAACGAATTAGTGAAAATTTGAGCAAAATCCGATCAGAAATAAGAAATTTATAAAATGTATTTGAAGTTGTAATCAATCAAACACAAATTGGGTGTTGCGAGCTCCTCTCCCATTTGTTCATTACAGAAAATCTCATAAATTTTCATTTTCTTAGTTTTTGATGAAGGAATAGATTTGTTTCATACAAGTTTTGTAAAAAACATATGAGCAATGATTATATCTAAGGTGCATGTATGATTGAATATTTTCTTAGAGAAAATGGAAATTAATGATTTTGGGGGTACAGGGCAAATGGGAGAAGAGCTTGCACTAAACATCACGGAGTTGGCAATTTATGTTTGATTCAAAACTTTATAACTTTCTTATTTCTTATTGTATTTTGCTCAAACCATCACTGATCTGTTTCTTTAATTTTTTCTTCTTCATTTAAAACAAACTGGGGCGTTTCTCATTTGCTGCGGCATATATAAGTGTTTGATTCCAGCTTAGGTTTTGTTAAAATGACATGAAGAGATTTATTGTCATTACTGACCATCCCCAGGATCATACTCCAGGATCATTGAGGAGAGTGAAACCAGACCGAACAAAAAAAACAACATTACCTTGAGTGTAGATTCAGTGGTCAGTTTTGAGTTGGTTTAGCTTTGTGACTGGGATATTAGGTTGCAGTCTGACTGTACTGTATACTGTGATACATACAGTTCTACTCCTCTGTCTTTGAACAGTTTTACTCCTGAGTCTTGTGTTTCTTCTATGGGCAATGTGATGAATGTCTCTTATTACCCGTTTCTACCCCACTTGGGGTCACAGGGGAGGGGATTCTCACCCCTCTTCACCCTAAGGTGCTAGCTTATGGACTGCATATGTTACCACAGAGAAAAACTTATTAAAAACCAGGGATGATGAATTATTAATGCTTAACAGGCTTGAGGGAAATGTCACTGAATCTATCAACCTGTGTCGGAAGCATTGGCCAATTGACTTCTCTGATAATGACAGTAGGAATTACAATAGGGTGGATGAATGCTATGCAATTAGAAAGGATGAGTAACCCCATGTAGAGAATAGATGATTAAGTATGCTTAGTTTGAGATGATAGAAAAATACTTCACTGGAGAAAATTACATTGTCATATACTGAGTCTTAATAGAATTATAATGTAGAATTAAATTTTCCATTTCGTTTGATGGAAATTAACTCTTAATAATAAATAATAATATGAATATTGTGTATAGTACCTATTACAAAATGTATCAAAGTGCTTTACACTAACAATTACAAATCAACATTAATAATGAACTTAACATTACTTACATTATTGAAGAAATTGAACATTACTTTCATTACTAAGGAAATTAACATTACATGTAGATTATAAGGAAAATTAACATAGTCATCAGAAAACAATTGAACATAGAACATAAGACATAATGACAGTAAATTACACAAGTCCAAATTCTGTAATTGTTTAGTTATTGAAGCTGCTGTTGAAAGAGGTTTTTTTTTTTTTTTTAAGTGCTGGTGGGAGTTTTATTTTATAATTTTATTTAGAAAGTATTTAATCAAAATGAAATATTTCAATTTCTATCATCCTGATGCAATGTTTTTCTTTCATTAAATTCTTGATAAAGAATACGTGATGACTACATTACTCTTGGTCAATATTTCAGGAGTTTTCAACAACAAACATATCATGTCACCTTTTGTTCCAGTGGGAATGAATGTTAATGAATAAATTTAAAAAGTGTCTGAGCACAATTATACTGAGATTAAACATATTTCAGCACATTTATTTTATTCTTCTTTTTCTTTTGTCACAGGATGTGGGGTACTTGGCCAAAGTTGGTGCTATCTTGGATCCGTTTGGGAGAGGGAACATTGAAGACCGTACCATAACCATCTGTAGTGGCCTAGACTTTGTCAACATAAACTACATGCACATGGTTGCCAGTACAGCTGAAATAGCACAGGTATTCACATAGTCAGCTACATTAGTTCTCTTAATACTGACATAATTCCATCCAGTGTAATTTCAGAACATTCGCAAAGCTTGGACGAACTCCTTTTGTCTGCACAGAATTTAGAAATTTTGCTTTGAAACATTTCTTTACTTAAAGTGTACCAATCACTTAAAAAATAATTTGTGCATAAAGTCAACCTCAAAACACTTTTCCTGGCCCTCTATGGCCTTCTAACGGGTTAGGAGTATAAAGAAAATGAAGGAAAACATATACCCCCCCCTCATGCGGAACCCAACTCCGGGTTCCATTCTGCAAGGCCCTTATTCTATACGAGTGCTTACGGGTGCGTCAACTAGCCTCCTCAAGAGTCACTGTATTGTTTATTGGGAGTGTATTTCTACTTGCAGTATCTCTTTATAGAATCAACATTTGAAGCTCATATTTTAAATATAGTATATGGACATAGGACCCCTGACATACAGAGCAAAATATTTTTTGGTAATTGGTACACCTTTTTGCCTTTGTTTGTATATGATATATCAAGGAAATGTCAAATTTCTAATCAGTACTTACAATCACATATTAAGGATGAGGAAGAAGAAAAAAGAAGGTTAGGCCCTTAGTGTTTTATGAGGATGAGAATGTAAGTCAGATTATGTTGACAATCCTAACGCAGTAGTATGAAAACATATAATTTATTCTCAGTTTTTTTGCAACAGATTGATAAATTAGGCAAATTTCACAGAAGATTGGATTTTTTTTTAGTTATAAGGCTATAATAAAATTTTCACATATTAATCCCTTGATGGATGTACTAGAATATTTGACTGAAGGAGGAATTTAGGTCAATGGTAAAATTAAGATTATTTGAGTGAGAGAGAGAGAGGGGGGGGGGGGGGGGTTGATAGGGGGAGGCCAAGAAGTAATAATCATAGAAAATAAAAGGGTTAAGGAAGAACATAGCAAGCAAGATTAATGAGAAAGAAATGAGGTAAACCAACCCAACAGATCTTGAAGAAAATAATGATATTAAAATGTGGAGCAAATAGTTTTAAAAACATGCAGGGAGGAAAGGAGGCATGAGATAGGATATGCTAAGGTGCCAGTTTCAATCTCTTTATAGCCAGCTAAATATATAGCAACCATTTGGTGGATTGGGATGGAGCTGAGTGGAAAGATGATTGGGATGCACCTCTGCTTGATGATTTTCTCCACAACGACGACGACAAGGATGTGAGGAGCAGCATCCATTATCTGATCTATTTTTGAGGGTGTGGGGAGAAGGGCTGTGAATGGGATGGGAAGATGCTTGGTAACACAGGCAGGTGGCACCTGCAATGTGTGTTTGATCAAATGTAATCATATTAGGAGAGAGAGATGGAGAGTATGGAAGCATTAGGGAAATGACTAAATGGAAGAGAGAAAGAGAGGGAGAGAGAGAGAAGGATGAAAAGAAGAGACACAGGCAGATTTTGAGATAGAAGTTATTAAGGGGATGGAAATAAAAATATATGAAAGGCAAATATAAGATCAAGAATATGACAATATAATGATAGAGAAAGAAAAGAGAATTTGGAGAGAACAGCGAAAGATCTAAAGAGAAAGAGAACGTTAGAGAGGAAGGGAAAGTTGGAAGAGAATTAATGAAGGGAGTTGAGGTATGATGTGCACAACTGCTTGAATTATCAACAAATCTTGTAATACACCTCCAATAGTCCTTCACATGAAGGCATGTAAAATGGTGTGAAATGAATACTTCCATCAAGGAGTGAACGAGAAGAGAAATGTAACACTTCCATGTCAATACCAGCATACACCCATGAAGGGCAGTTTGAGTAGGCTTGAGTGAGCCTTGTGCTGCTCTACACCTTCAGACAGTGATATGTGTTTTGGGAAACTGTTGCTCAGTGGAATGACAATAACATTGAAATCTATCTTTCCCAATGTCCAACTTTCTGCAGTGTGCACTACAATATGTGTAATGTATCATTTAGACTTTGATTTTTATCTATACCTCTCTGTCTCTCTGTCTCTGTCTCTGTCTTTCTATATTTCTATCTTTATCTTTCTCTTCATCTTCTCTTTATCTTTCTCTTCCTCTTTCTCTTCCTCTTCCTCTTTCTCTCAATCTTTCTCTTCCTCTTTCTCTCAATCTTTCTCTTTCTCTTTCTTGCTGTCTCCTATCTTTCTCTTTCTCCCCTCCATCTCACTCTCTCTGTGTCACTCACTGTCTCTTCTGTTGCCTAGCTCTTAGATCCCAACTTCTTTTTACTTCTCACTCACTGTGTGAAGCTTTTGCTTATGGGTGCAAATAAAGCCAAGAGCCTTTGAAATCAGTCCTTTAGAGTAGGGTCAGTTGAAACATATACCTTATTCACCTTACAAAGAAATTTAGGGAGAAAACAATTCACCTGTTAATTTTCTGTGCAACATCTCGAAGTAGAAATAAAGCTTAATTGACTTAAATAAGATAAGCCGCTGTTAACCTCTCTAAATCGGTATTTGCAAGACAAAAAAAAAAGCACAGAAAAACAACAACAAACATAAGTGAACAAAACAAAAAATCTGAAAACAATCACCCCATATGGAAGCTACTATTTTTTTAACAGTTTACAATTGATTCAACGGAAGGATACCATTCAATAATTGACTACTGCATCATAACAATGATATTAACAACTTGTACCAGAGAGGATATCCAGGGGCTGAACTGAGTTTACAATGGATCACGTAGCTTTAATAATCGATAGCACATCTATATAGCCATAGAGGAGGCTGGTTATAACTCTCCACAAATTAGCTCTCTATGCACTACTACCTCATTCTCATCATAATGACTGAGTGTCTGGATGAGTCAGATAAGTAGAAGGTATGAGGTCTTGATATTAGGTAATATCTTGATGCACTGCAACAAAAGTGCTGGAAAACCATTTAATTATCAGAAAAGAAACCAATTGAAATATAAATAAATAATAAATGGCTGACTTTTATTAAGTATCTATTGTAGATAATGGACACACATAACTGACACAATGTAAACGCTAAGCGTTATCTATGAAAGCATATAGCACTGAAGTTGCAGGTGTTTCTTGAACTGGAACATTTGAATCCAATGATGTGAACGGCTCCACCACCAAGCTGTCTAGCTCTGTCAGCAATTTGAACAGGTAACCTAAGATGCGTGACATTTACCTCATGGTGACTCCGGCCATGCTAATCAAGAAAATGATACTCCCATTTCTTCATTATCCTTGCAGGAAATTGTGACAGTCAGTATGGCAGTGATCGAATGCAACTTTATAGGGGCCTCAGTCATTCTCAGGAATTTTTAGGATAAAAAGTATTGATTATTATTTAAGAATGTCTTGCAGTATATATGGTTGGCGCAAATGTCAAAGGCTACCTGCTGATTGTAGGTCAAGATTTAGAGAGCAAGAAAATGTCATGAACTGGGAATTTGGGACATGTTTAGGATCATGTTTGTGTTGGTTTAGGGAAACTCCCAACACACTTAACCTTTTTCAGACAGGGGAACACTGGCTCATATCGGCTCTTTATTAACACTTACAATGTGATGTTAAATTGTAAGCTAACTATTGAATTATGATGACTGTTAGGCACACACACATAGCATGGTAGATGATTGCAAATTATAATCACCACTTGGTTTGATGGAATTTGTAAGTAGAAATAGTAATAAGGTCTTAGGTCACATATATTGATACTGTGTGAAAATTAGTATGATAAGCTTGCATTGTCCTACCAGAGTTAAGGCTCATTCACATACGCAGCGATAAACCGCCTTAAAAAGAAACCCTGTGGTTTTTTAGTGTATTAAATGGCAAGTGGGGATGCAAGAACCAACGAAGGTAGCTATGCGTACTCACTTACCTGCTTGTTATAAGATACAGAACTGTGAAACGTAGCAGACTTAAACCCCCATCGTTTTTGAGGTGGTTTAATGCTTCATATTTGTACAAGCTTTTATGGGACGCAATTTTTGTATCCATGTGTACAATTTTAAAGATATTCATTTATCATACCTTGAAATCTTGTGACAAATGGAATTAACCTCGTCATGGTAGATTAGTTAGTATGCATAAAGGTGGTGACTGGTAAGCTTTCATGGGTCATTACACCTTTGATATCCGCGCAAATTCATCCCTTCATCAAAACTGTTTGTGTACGTAGGCCTAAAGTGCAGATGATGATCAGTAGATCAGTAGATTTAGGCTTTAGTTCAAAGACAATTATAAACCAAATATATACTGCCTATATTAAATTTTATTAAACGATGGTACCCTCGGTGACGTGAAAATTACCATTTTCCTTTGGGGCTGCTCCCCTCATGAAAATAGTCACCTCGGGGACCATAGTTCAACCAGACCCTCTCGTGGCAGTATATATTTGTATATTAATCAGTCTGTGTTTTCAATCATGTTGGTATATGGAACAAAATATCTCTGCACTCTCTCAGAAGTAAATAATTTATCTCTGTTCAGCTGAGAATCAGCAGAGGAATTTATTATTTAAAAAAATATCAGTAATTTGTGGTGAAATGTCACTAATATTGCCTTTTTGATAGCAGGTTCTGCTTCAAGATATTGATTTCTATTTATTGAGAAAGATGTGATGTCGTGAGCTCATCCTGTTTCTGCTTGAATGTTTTATTTCCTCCTACAGGTTTGGTTTGATGGATTACTAACCATTACTCACAATGTTAAAGCTAACAATGTGTGTCCAATGCAGAGCCTCAAGAAACAGTAAGTATTTGATGATGACACAGAAAGAGAAGCTAGTTATACAGGGTTGATATGTTATATGGCATATAGGTATGAAATCATAGATTAGGAAATTTACTTCTTATTTATGATTTGGTAAATTATTTTGGTAATTTATTTGAATCTTTACACATCTGAATTGTGTAGGAGCAAGCATGTAGCCAGGATTTAAGAATAAGGAGGGCTGTCATTATTGGCCACCTTTTTGAAGCGTTTTTTAGTCTTCATATTTTCCCTTTTTTTGAGGGGCATTTCTAGGGCCAACCACCACTAGGCAACATGCTTGACCATAAGTTGGAAGATAACATTCTATATTGATTCAAACCCATGAGCCGTTTGTAGCCATGATATGTTACTAAAATCAGTCACAGAAATCTTGTATTTTAAGTTATTGTTATGAAAAGGATACTGTTAGGTTAAGATAATTTAATTTGTACTGTTATATCATGTTTTACAGGTTTACTTTTAAGATGATTTGTTGTAGAGGAGATTTAATATTAATAATAGATATTATGCACACTGGTCATGCATTATAAATGTACTTGGAATAAAAGATAATTGCCTCTCATCGCTGGTCTCTGAAGTAGAAGAGAAGCTTTTCGAAAATGAATGCGGTATATGAAATGGAATTCAGTAGTATATGATTTAATATTGTGATGTACTGTAAAATGTAACCTCTATTTGCCTTCTCCTTGCAGCTGGATGAAAATTTGCTTTCAAGTCAACCCCAATGGCAGAATTCCAGTGCGTAATCTTACAAGAACGTTTGCATCGGGCAAGACAGAGAAAATTGTCTTCAAGTCGCTAGATGAGCTTGGGCTTCCCTCAGGCAAGGTAGGCATATCAAATGAACGACCTCGTTTGCCAGAAGGGCATAAAGCCAATTTCAATATCACTGTATTCATATTTTATGCACCAGTAGATTTTGAAGGGTTGTATGTGCTTTGCTGATTTCTGCTGGTTCGTTTGATATTCGTTGAAAATAATATAATAATCAATTTGTGGTACTGCTCCAAATCATTTTAATTTAATAATTAAATGGTCTATTTTCCCCCAGTTATTTGTGAATGAAGGGGTGTTACTCTCGTATTGCTTTGCTTTGCATGTCTAGATTAGTATTTTTTTGGGGGGGAAGAGGATTTTTACAATTCATAAAAAACAATTAGGCAGGCATTGTAATGACTCTGTATGTGTAGTATCTGTGGAAGAAACTCATCAATACAAATTTCCATGCCATTTGCAGTAGACATCAATTACCCTTTCATACAGTCTGTCCTCCAATAAGACTCTCTTCTCACTAATTAATGGGATTTTCTGCAATTTCACTCTACAATATGCACATATTGTTGACTTATGTGACATATGGCTAGTGTTTTTTGGGGTGTAGTTTTTCTGATCCATGTGGACAGAATGAAATATTTTGTTGTTGTTGATGTTTTTACTGTTTGACTTAGTTCTGTTCAAAGACAAACCAACAATGACAAAAAATAGACATTACCACAAGTTTTAAGCAAAATTATTTTAGGGAAAAATCCATGTTCATTTTCAATAATGATGATGAGAATGTTATTTCTTCATGGTCTGAATCAGTGTTGGGTACCTCGAGATCGATTTTGATCTCGAGACCAGGCTCGAGATCAGCATCAGTAACCTCGATCTTGATCTTGATCTCGGACATATCTGATCTTAATCTCAGATGTTCTAATCTCGATCTTGAGCTGCGGATATTGGTCTTGATCTGGGTCTCGGACTCTCTGACCTTGATCTTGATCTTGATCTTGATCTCGGACCCTCTGGTCTTGGACCCAACACTGGTATGAATAAACTAGTTTAATTACCCCTTCATAAGTGAAGTGATAATTTCAAAGGAATTCAGTACAATTGTTCTAACCCAGTTAATCTTCCTTCCCAGCACCTTATTGGACTAATTTTCAACATGTATTTTCAAGAGATTTAGAGTGCCTGTAAATGTAACTTTGACTATATTTTTAGATAGTTGTGTTTGATATATTCCTTTGCTCTCAGACATTTTAGAAAAATGGTAATAAGATGAGATAATCAGCTGTGATTATAATATCCTTATACATTGCATTTAACAAAAAGTATGCATCATTTGTGAAAATGCATTAAAATTCAGAAGGGCAATAATTAATTTGTTTTAAGTAGTGAACTGCATGTTTCAAACTTTGAATCAAAACTTTCTTCTGCAGGGGGCACTCCTGATTTAGTGGAAAGAAAAAAACCAAGCACACATTAAAATGACATTATACCATCAGATGAGAGATATATTTCTGCCCTCTCATATCCCAGTCTCACGGGGGGAGGTAAAGGGGGTCATCAGGGGAGCATTTCATCAAGCGTTTTGTCAGTGAGTTTTACCGAGAAATTTGCTCTCAGCCAGTCAGATGCAAGGATTTCAGTAGCTTATAACAGTTGTCAGTAAAAATCACTGACAAAACGCTTGATGAAACGCTCCCCAGTTGTAACCCTTCTGCGGAAAGTGGGGCACTCCTGTGCCCTTGCTTTGCTTAGACTGTAGTGTATTGCCCCCCCTGTACTCTTTGATGTGAATAATTCATGGTTGCAAAACTAAGAGAGGGAGAGGAGTGGAACAAGGAAAGAGAGATGTAGAGATAGAGAGCAGGGAAAGATACAGATTGAGGGAGAAGGAAAGCAATGTACAAAGAGAATTAAAAAAACTGATAGAAAGGGGGGGGGGGGAAGGAGGTATAGAGATGAGTGGAAGATGTAAGAGATACTTCACCAATAGACTCAGAGAGAGAGGGAGAGAAAGAGGGGGGGGGGAGACATGGGGTTGAAAAAGAGGATACAGAGATAACGTACGAGTTAGAGATCAGAATAAAGGATCGTCGATCAGTACTTGTTTTTCCTTCCATCTTTGTCTATCATTGTGAAGACAGAAGTATATTAGGATTTTGTGGAGCCCCATTAGACAAGTCAACGAAGCAGATAGAAGTGAGCCCCAAGGATCCGATTTGGGACAGTCAAGGAGTGCTCCCGGCTCCAGAAAATGTCATTTCAAATGGACCATCCTTGCTGGAGATAGCCTTTCAAATGTCACATCTATAAAGAATGGTGGTCTATCACATCTAGTACCTTGTTTGGATGAAAAGCAGTAATTACTAAATCTTAGTTTGTGTACATACATATTTGATTACAATCTTTTAAATTGAATATGCACTTTGATCATGTACCCTCATGTCTTTATTTTCTTTTTTAAGCTGTTTCTTCAATTAATGCTAGGTTGTTTTTTTTTAAGAAGTCCTGAACACCAATAGAATCTGCTCTGTGGTGCAATTCAATGTTAATATCTTTGACCTTTACTGACTACTTTATTTTCTTTCTTTTTTCGTTTTCTTTTTTTTTCTATTTTGATGAATTAACTGCAAACTTTTAAAATGCCAATTTGAATAATGATGTGTGCTCATGAGGTTTTCAAAGAAACCCACATCTTCAATCTGAATCATTAATTTACTGCAATAAATCATATATACCTACCTATTATGCCTGTAGTCTTGACTACGGGACCCCTTCGAGAATTATCACACATGTGTCACAATATTGTGCGCACCCCCCGTAATCCTATTGTCCCCTTCGCCACTCACGCGCGTCAATACGCTACGGCCATCTTCCTCTTTCTTGCTCGCCCCCGACGAGTTAGGACGTATAGTCACAGCGCTCCTGAAATCAGGTCGTATAGTATCTTTTTGGTGCGCTTTTTCACATAGTTAAAGCACTTTTAGGTACCTATATTCGTTTAGATTATAGTACTTTGTGTTTTATTAGTCACTCTTGCCGATTGCAAGGGATTTTTTGATTCCCTTTCTTGGCATTTATTTTTATCTTTCACGGTCAGCCCCACGTAGATTTTTCCGTGTTTGCGGGTGTTTCCGTTTGTCACCGAGCCTTCGGGTTCGGTGTTTGTTCTTACGGTTTTTAGGCTGTGAAAATTTCTTTAGTGCGTATCTCCCAAATAAACTTTAGTTTTATTTACTGCATTCAGTTGAAGTATTTCTTAATTTGAAAAGTATACTTTATTGTCTGTTTTATTGCAGTGGTATGAATTCGGAAGAAGAAGCAGCTGGGTCAAGGAGACCTGCTTCTTCCGAAGAGTTGTCTAGCAAGACGACTCGGCCTTCCAGAACTCCCCCGAGTACAGCGGTACGCGGGGGAGGGAGGAGGGCTAAAGGTAAGTTGCCTAGTGGTGTTCCCTTGCAGAGTTTGCCAGTTTCGGAGCTTGCGGCTTCGGGACGGGTGGCGTTAACTGAATCGGGATTGTCAACTCCGAAGCCTGTGGTTTCGGGGTGGGTGGCGTCAGATTCTAGTGGTTTGGATATCTCGAATCCAATCCCCCGGTCGCTGAGACCAGAGGGGGGGGCTGTTGTTTCCCGTACGGTAGCGTTCACTCGCTCTGATCCGTTAGGGGAGACGCGCCCCACTACTGCAGGGCAACCCACGGGCTTAGTCCATGTTGGTCTGGGTTCTCAAACCCTAGCCCCCGGCAAACGCCATATGGGGGAACGAGTACTTTCTGGGCTGTCTCAGTTGCCAGCTGATGGGAATGCTCGAGCTAACAATTATGGACGCTCTTCGGAGCAACAGGTGTTTTCACCTGAGTGCGTGACTACTAGTGCTCCCCTATTGCTGCTTTCGAGCGGTCCAATAGTGGGTTCACATGCCTTTAGTAGTCATCGGGCACATACCGAGTCATCTCGGTCTGCCCACGCACTGGGAGCTTTTAGCTCCCAACCCATGGCTATGGCATCTTCTTGCCTAGCCAATATGGGTGATTTGGGCGATTCTCTAGGCTTACGCCAAGAGCGCTCCAATCCCTTTATGGGAAGTGAACGTCCCTCCGCGGAGGGATCGGTTCGTGTTTCCGAAGAGGCTTCGGGGATCCGAACGAATCCGATTAAGCGTTCTAAGAAAAGGCTACGACTCTTGTCGAGCCAGCCAAGAAAAAGGCCAAGAAGAAGGCGAAAAGCGGCAAGGCTTTGCCGGCCTCTTGCCCGTCTGGCCTGGCTGACCCGGCTAGCTCCTCTCAAGCTGACATGTTCAGTATGATGCGGGCTTTTGCTCAGAATCAGGGTTGGTCCTTTGTACCGGCTTCTTCAACCCTGACTTCTGTCCCTATTCAGGGATCTCGCTTTGAGTCTAATCAGCCTTTTGTGATTGATTCCTCTTTGTCTGAGACTGATTCGCATGTGCCTCCTATTCCCGCGGCCCTCGGGGCTCCGCCGGGCGAGGAGACTTTTGGTGAACCATGCGGGGACCCGCCTGCGGAGGCCTTTGTTAGCGTTCCTTTGTCTCATTCCACTCGGGTGGAACCAGATTTGGATGCGTCCTCTCAAGCTTCGGTTCCCGAATCGCTTGGGCAGGCGGAGTCTCAATCGCTCAATCTCTGTGGAGTGGAAGCGATTGCTTTGTTGTCCAAATATCTCCCTGAAGTTCAGTCAACCCGCGCGCAGGGTTCGACTTCGCGTTGGAATTTCAAGCAGCAGGTCTCCTCTGAGGGTATTGCTCTTGAGGAGGTTTTCAAGCTGGAGTATGACCGCATTGGGGCCGCGCTGTTGGTTAAGCGATCTAATGCGGTCAGGGGTAAGGCCTTTGCCTTTTGTTCTCAGGACCAAGACAGCTTTTTCAAGGCTAAGATTCTTTCTCCTGAGATTTTAGAGGTTGGTCGTCGCTTGCGGGCGACTAATCCGCTTACCTCCGCTGCGTTCAGGGCGGAGGATAAGATTTGGTCTAATATTGAAAACCACATTAGGTCAGGGATGCGTTTGGCGGCTTTTCAAGGGCTTCTCTCCGACCTTAGGTCCAGGGCGGAGGAGTTGAATGTTACCGATGGTGACAAGCTGATTATTGACGACTTGCTGCATACTCTTTTTTGTCTGCAGTGGTCGCAGCTTTCCACAGCAGCTGCTTCGGCTACGTTCCGTCGCAGGACCTCGGCTCTCTCAGCACTGGGTGTTAGAGAGTCGGGCATTGCTCAACTTCTCCGAGATGTTCCGTCTCGGGGTCCTTCGCTTTTTGGTGGTAAATTCACTACGGTGTTTCAAAGAGAGATCGATGCGCGAAAGCAGATCTCGGATATGACTAAGCAGTTTCACACTAGCTCTAAGCCAACGCGGGCCCCTGTTCGGCGTAGACCTGCTGGTCCCGTTTCGGGTCAACGCAGTCGCGTGTCTAGGGTCCCGCCTCCTGAGCCTCAGCCAGCTCCGTCTCGTGGGAGAGGGAGTCGTGGCAGGGGCTTTTCGAGAGGTTCTCGTGGTAAGGCGATGGCTTCGCAGAAGGCCAAGCCTGGATTTTGATGTTTTTCCCCGAGCGCTTGTTCGACCGAATGTGGTAGGTGGCCGACTTCATGCGTTTCTCCCCGCTTGGGAGGCCATCTCCGGGGACGTGTTTGTTCTCTCCGTCGTGCGAGACGGATTCTTCATAGATCTTTGCGCCTCGCTCCCCGGAGGGGCTATAAGAATTCGGTCACCTCCCATGTCTGCCCTGTCTCGGTCTCATGCTTCGAAGGAGATCGAGTCTCTTTTGGAAAAGAGGGCTATAGAAAGGGTAAGAGACAGGCCGTCTCTTTCCCTTTCTCCAATATTTGTTATTCCCAAGCGCTCGGGAAAACTTCGTTTGATACTGAACCTAAAGAGGATAAACAAATTTATTCCTCCGGTTCATTTTCGGATGGAGACTCTTGCCTCCATTCTTCCGTTGATCAAAAGGGAAGACTACGCGGTCTCGATAGATCTCAAGGACGCGTACTTTCACATTCCCATTCATCGCGCATCTCGCGATCTTCTGGGGTTCTCCTTCCTCTCGGAGACTTATCGTTTTCGGGCTCTTCCCTTCGGGCTGCGCCCGGCCCCTCGGGTTTTTACTCAAGTTGTAGCGGTGCTAGCGGCCTTTCTGAGGCGTCGCGGCCTGCGGTTGTTTTGTTACCTGGACGATTGGACGAGACTCGTTTGCTCGTCTCTCTTACTCAAGACTTAGGTTTCCTAATAAATTGGGAAAAGTCAGAGTTAGTCCCCACTCGCAGCCCAGTTTTTCTGGGGGCGGTGTTAGACATAAGGAATCAGTTAGCTCGGCCCAGTCGAGACAGGATTCTCACCATTGTCTCTGCGGCTCGCAAGCTCTTGCTGGCCAGAAGAGTCTCGGCCAGACAGTGGCTTCAGTTTCTAGGTTATCTAGCCAGTCTAGTCGATGTTTTAGAGGACTGCCGGCTCCTCATGAGACCCTTTCAGAGACATCTCCTCAGGTTCTTCAAGCCGGGAAAAGACTCTCTTTTGGTCTGGATTCCAGTACCAGTAAAGATCAAGTCTCTTCTCGCTTGTTGGACGAGCGAGGTGTTTCTCGCGCGAGGCAGGTCCTTCTCTGTCCCTCTTCCGTCGATATCGGTTTCGACGGACGCCTCTCGGTTGGGGTGGGGAGGACACTGCAACGGCAGCACGGTTGCGGGGGATTGGTCTCATCTTGGGACTCTTCCTCATATCAATGTCCTGGAGTTTATGGCAGTTCTGTTGACCTTGCTCCATTTCAGAAGTCGACTTCTCATTCGTTCGGTTCTGATTCTCACGGACAACGTTACTGTGGCGGCATATATCAATCGGCAGGGAGGCACTCGTTCGGTTGCCTTGAATGCCCTAGCAGCTCAGCTGTGGAGGTGGTGTCGTCGCATGGCAATCACACCCGTGGCCTCTTTCATCCCCGGTCGGGAAAACCTCATTGCGGATTTTCTGTCCCGGGGCAGGTATCTTCCATCGGAATGGATGCTCCATCCGGAGGTATTTTGCCGCATTCGCAGTTGCCTAGGTCCACTGGAAGTGGATCTATTTGCGTCGGTGCTAAATCACCAGCTGCCGAAGTATTGCTCCCGTGTTCGCGATCAGGGAGCATGGGCTCTCGATGCTTTCTCCCTCAGCTGGGAGAACCTTCAGGGATTCGCCTTTCCTCCCTTCCAACTGATTCCGCGTGCCTTGCGGAAAATCAGGGAAGATCGGGCGAGGGTGCTTGTAATAGCTCCCTTTTGGCCCAGGAGGAATTGGTTTCCGGAACTTATGAGCCTTCTAAGGGCTCAACCGTTAGTTCTCCCGTTAAGAGCGGATCTGGTGTTACAGCCCCTATCGGGGATTCTTCACCACAATCCGGAGTCTCTTCATTTGACTGCTTGGCCCCTGTCAGGGAATCTGCAAGACAGTCGGGTCTCTCTGATAGAGCCGCGGACTTTTTAATGTCCAGTCGTAGGGTTTCTACTAGGGAAATTTACAATTCCCGTCTCTCGGTCTTTTTCCTTTGGTGCAAAGAGAGAAATCAAACCCCTTCTAAGGCTCCATTTGGTTCAATTGCGGATTTCTTAATCTCGTTATTTGACAAAGGGAGATCTATTTCTACTATCCGAGGCTACCGTTCGGCGATCGGGGCCATTCATTCGGGTTTTTCGGATGGTTCGGGGATTTCCAATTCCCCGCTGCTAAGTGGTTTGATTCGTTCGTTCTTTCTGAGACGACCTTCGTTTTCTAAGTTAGTGCCGTCTTGGAGTCTGCCTAAGGTCCTGGAGGCCTTGGCGAAACCTCCTTTTGAACCGTTAGGTGAAGCTTCGCTTCATCATCTTACGGTTAAGACGCTCTTTTTGGTAGCTATTGCCTCTGGGCAGAGGCGCAGTACTCTTCATGCTCTCTGTCTTACTCCTGGTCATGTTCGCTGGGAGAGAAAAGGTGTTAGGTTGATTCCTAGGGCTTCTTTCGTTGCCAAGAATCAGACAGCTACCTCCGGTCCTGTTGAGATTTTTCTTTGTCCGCTTTCTGACTTTTCTTCGGTGCGCGAGGACAAAGTTTGGTGTCCTGTTAGGGCTCTCAAATGGTATATTGATAAGACTAAGTCTTATCGTAAGGATGATCAGTTGTTCCTGATCACTAGAGAGCCTTTTTCTCCTGCCTCTCTTGATTCCATTTCTAGATGGATCGTTGAAGCTATTAGGGCCGCTGGCACAGAGGCTCTTTTATCCGACAGTAAGCCTTGTGCTCATGATACTCGTAGTGTCAGCACTTCTTGGGCTCTGTTTCAAGGTGTGGCGCTCGTTGATATTTTGAAGGCTGCTTATTGGCGTTCGCCCAATTCCTTCATTTCTTGCTACCTTAGGGATATTCCCGCAGGTGAAGCTTTGTTTGCGTCAGCCACCTTGAAGGCCGCTGTGTCTTCTTTGTAGTCTTTGGTGTAATCCTATTTCCTTCCGCTCGAAACATGCCTCCCGGTCTTTGAGTTGGCGCTGGTCTGGCATAATAGGTAGGTATATATGATTTATTGCAGTAAATTTGTAAAATCAGCACTGATTTTCTTATTTACTATATAAATCTATATACCTACCTATGACCCTCCCTCCTTCCCCGCTCCTTGCAAGCAACATGTTTCTTCTTGGGGTTGCTCGCAAAAGAGGAAGATGGCCGTAGCGTATTGACGCGCGTGAGTGGCGAAGGGGACAATAGGTTTACGGGGGGTGCGCACAATATTGTGACACATGTGTGATAATTCTCGAAGGGGTCCCGTAGTCAAGACTACAGGCATAATAGGTAGGTATATAGATTTATATAGTAAATAAGAAAATCAGTGCTGATTTTACAATTCTCTATACCCATTCATACCAGGGTAGTCATTTTTTTGCTCTCAATTATTTTAGAAACTATCATATGCAGATTGTTATCAGTGAAGCCAATTAAGCAGGCCGATCATTCATTCTCACTCAAATATTAAAGCTGGAGAGAAATCCAATTCGATGTGTGGCATGATATTACTGTAGACAAGGCAGAAAGTCTGGTGGGACAAGAAAGGAAAGAATGCACATAGATACATTAATTAATTTTTTTGTTGCAGGGATATTTATATTTCCATTTCTATTTTTGATTTAACCACAAACTTTTTTATCGTGAACACTGTTCAAAATTTACCATGCCAAAGTGACTATTTTAACTTTGTTAATTAATGAATATTGATAGTTTTAACATGGACCTACTACAAAGTATGTCCATGTTAAAACTATCAATATTCATATTTTAAGGAATATTTGGTAGTGTTTGTCTTAGATTTGCCAATAGAGATGATATTTTTTTCATTTTTACACCTCAAAGTTTGTAGGGGATCAATTAACTCTCAAATGCTTTGGAAGGTGTATCTTGGAAAGTACTGCAAACAACCCCACCACATATGAGTGAGAAGTAGATGTGCATTATGTGTAGCTAGTGAAAGATCAATTAGATATATCAGAATAGTTGTCTATTGATGCTTTTTTTCCTGTCAGATATATCTATCTTGATTTAAGACCATACAACATTTCCTTGCTTAGAATAGATCATTACCTATTAGAAATTGCAAGAATAATTGTTCAAAAAGCACCTTGCTGAGAGCCTTAGGATAGTATACTATGTTAAGTATAATGCAATATAACTATTTTATTTGGTTTGAGAAATTAGGGGTGGTTTATAATAAGCCGCAATTTTGTCACAGTATTTCTATATCTCTGTAATACCTTTGCAAAATTCCTTGCAGTGAAAATGCTCTTCAGAAATATTCAACTTCTCAAGAATGTGCCCTTGAAAGAGATAGCCTCATTAGCACACACATTGGTGAGACTAGACTCTCGCGTTACCATGGTAACAGAAATCAAGTCATGATTATGCTAACAGGGCACGTGCGATTGAATTAAGTGCTCTCTATTGAGGTCAGACCTTTCCAAGTGTAAAGAATTGTCAAGCATACCATGTTCATTTCATCCTTCACCCTCTCAGTTCCTTTGTCTTATTAAGTGTCATTTACTTACATAATAAGATTAGAGACGTGTGAAAGAAGCAAGTATGCTTGCATCACTAAATCTTTTGCATTAGAGAGAAGGTAAGGGATATGAGTTGTACAGTTTATGTTAAAGACGTTTTGAAATAACTAGACTGAAATAGAAGGATTGATTTAAAGAGATATTAGACAAATTTAATATTTTTTTGATGAGGATACATTAGCAATCACTCTGAGAGAACATATAGACACTGAATATTGATAAAATCAGGATTTTTTTTTTTTTGGTGGGGGGCAATCTGTCTTATACGTTAAGAGTTGGATAATGCTATAAAGTGAGGTATACTAGTATTTCATCTATGAATTTAAAAAAATATATATATATATATATATATATATATACAGTGTGTATAAAAAAAAAACGCAACAAGATTTGATTTCAAATTTGTGAAGATCGTGTTAACTTTACACCAAAGTGAGTAGCAACATCTTAAAACCACATATCTCCTCTTTCCAATGATATCTTATTTCAATATGGCACGAAAAAGAGATATGATAACGAAGCTTTTCGACCTGCACTCATCAGGTTATCACGCAGGTATATAACAAATTACTTGAAATCAACTATATTATACTCGGTGAACCTGGACGCAACCTAGATGCCGTAATTTCAGAACAATCGCAAAGCTTGGACGAACTCCTTTTGTCTGCACAGAAGAGGTTCATGCGATTGAATGTAAGCAGCTTCCAGAAAGCGTAAATGCGCTGAGCTTCTGGCCCGGGACATAATTGAGAATTGATCGTCGGCATAGCTTTGTGCGCAAGCTGGATTGTTCAGCAAGTGGAGACCAATCGCTGAATCGCATTTGGCTATCTTTGGTCTGTTAGCGTGCATTTCAGATTTGCAGGCACGGACGGGCTGCGTGCGCTGATTGGTTGTACGCTAACAGACCAAAGATAGCCAAATGCGATTCAGCGATTGGTCTCCACTTGGTCTCCACAGAGATTAGCTCTTTTCTCCATCTCACGCACAGCCCTGCGAATCATTGGGGCTTGGGGGCGTAGAGCTTCAAACTCATCAGTAATTCTTTGTCTCAGAGTTGCACTGTCAGGTGGAGGGGTAATGAATCTGACTTTGGGGTTATCTCAAGCGTAAAGTGTTCACTTGGTCCCAAGTCCAATTTGACCCATTGGAAAGGATTGGGGGCCATGTTGAGGGGCATGGGATGTAATGTTAAAAAGAGATATCCGAAAAAAGACAATGGTAAGTTGCGATTATTAATTTCATTATTCCATTTGTTAAGTTAATTTCTGATAAGGTGCATTGATTCTTGCAGTGTCTAAACTTGGTCCCAAGTCCAATTTGACCCATTCCATGACCGTGTATGAATAAATAAGATATCATTGGAAAGAGGAGATATGTGGTTTTAAGATGTTGCTACTCACTTTGGTGTAAAGTTAACACAATCTTCACAAATTTGAAATCAAATCTTGTTGCGTTTTTTTTTATATGCACTGTATATATATATATATATATAACTCTATTCGCGACCATAGGGGGAATCCTTTTATCTCGGCCTATTGTTGAAATTCCCTGTAACGCCCAATTTTTATTGTGACGGAATAAACCGCATTGTTAGGATTCCCCCTATGATCGGAAATAGTAATATATATATATATATATATATATATATATATATATATATATATATATATACCCTTATATTCTACGAACGGGCGAATCGTAACAATTATGCGGTTTATTCCGTCACAAAAGAAATTCAACTTTAAGGCGAGTCGGAACAATAGGCCTATACAAAGAGAATTCCCCTTATAGACGGATCTAAAGATATATATATATATATATATATTGACTTTATGCATACTTGATTGTGGATGCTTTGCTATCAAGTATTTGAGCAATGTTTTCATTTATACTTCAATCATAAGCTTACGCAATGTGTAGTATTTTCTGTTTATTTAATGAACTGTGTACGAAAGTCACATTAGTTAAGTGTAATTGCACTTATTATATCAAAATTTATATGAAAATATATATATATATATATATATATATACTTTATGTAGTACCAGTGACCTGTCATAAAATATATAAATGTCCAATTTTACATCAACTCTTTAGAGGGTATTGCTTTGATGCACTGGGTATGCTCCTGGAAATGTATACAGTATAGTATTTGTCAATGAACGTGCAACTAGTTTTGACATTTCTAAATTTATGAAGAGGTCATACATACCGGTACATATAGGCATCTTTTTAAAGATAGGAATAAAGAACAAACAAATGAGGAATTCTGTATACCGGTACCTATATTTTTCCTCTTATACCAGGCAATATTGGCTCAAAATCTTCTATTTCTATGGAAAAAATTGACATTGCTAAATATAGAATAAATGGAATCAGTACAGCATAAAATTGGAATTCCCATCATGGTCATGGAATGCACAGAAAAGGGCAACCGTTGTTTGATGAAGAAGAAGAGATGCTGGATAGATGGAAGAGAGAGTGGAGAGAGAGAGAGAGACAGACAGACAGACAGACAGAGACAGAGACAGAAAGATTGGGAAAGATGTGAATGAAAAAATAAGTTTAACACATTGAGGGATGCTAAAAATGAATGGATGGAAAAGAAAAAAGTAGATGAGCTAGAATATCAGCAACATTAGAAGAAAGAATTAAACCATGGCAGTTTGTGGCTTTAGTGATGAATTATCTTGGAAGAGATTGAAGAGATTTTGAATATTGAAAATAAATATTTGATAATTATTCCTTCAAAAGTTCAAGCATGAATTTCTCTGTTTTATTTGAGACTGTGAATTTGCATCTGGATTTAGCTAATGCTTTTAATTTAGTTATATAAATACTCTGTTATTGGATTTTATGTGTTGAGTCTGTGCAAAATTGCAGCATTAGCAGAGCAAGTATTAAGCAGTTTTGAATTCTTCATAGAAATACATACACTTCAGATATTGTGATGATAAGGCATACTCCAATTAGTCTTCATTCAACTCTTATTTACCACCATTCCATAATTGTGTATTTGTAATGATGCAATCAGAGTACTCCAACATGTCTTGCCCGTTTGCCGTTGCCTAGTGACTAATCTAAACCCTTTATGGAATGTTTGGCTTGGATGCTGTGTAGCACCATAAAATGGTGGAGTGGTCAATATATACCTTAGCTCAAGTACACCAGAGCCCATTTCTAGCTGTCATCATTGACATGACCTCCATAGGACCTTAATAGGCTTTTTACTCTTGCAAAAATTTGCTTAACCCATACTATCGGTGGGGCTAACGAGAGGGAGATAGTATGGGACTAATACTGCAAGTGAGAGCAGAAAAAAAAATAATCCGGGTTAAAAAAATAAAGTGTAACTAGAATTTAATTCGTCATGAGGACGAATTAGGTGGTCTGTCTTTCAATTTGTACGATCATGATTGTAATCAGGATGATCATAATAATGGGGAAACACTAAACTGAAGATAGGATGTCAAGAATGCCATGAATGGAGATGCTTCTTGAGTACAGGAATGTAACAAAATGTGTAACGGTCATTGTAAAATGATTATGGTGATGATGATTATGATGATTATAATGATATAATGATGATGGCGATGATATAATAATAGCGATGATGATCATGACGGTGATGATAATAATGATGATGATACAGGATACTTGGGAGATTAGCCCCATAGCTCTAATACAGGACAAGAAATCACAATTTCCATAGGGTTGTACACAAACTACTGCACACTACTTTCTAATAGACATAATACGGAAAATAAGGCAGTTTATTACATTATTTGTGATTTTTTATGTTATACTAGTCGAAGAGGATGGTAAAATGACAGGCAAAAAGAAGCAAAAAAAAAAAATTGTTATGGACCCACCGGGGATCGAACCTGGGTCACCGGAATGGGAGGCAAGTGCTTTGACCAATAGACCAAAATATTTCCCATAGAGATAACACGTAAACCAAAACGGGATTCTCAAATCACATTTTGTACTGAAAAATTGGGCATGATCCCGACATCTGATCAAAAATTGGCTTACTAATGAAAGCTTATAGTCTCAGCTACAACATATTAAAATCTGGAAGAAAATAGACCAATAATAACTGAGATACTGCTCAGAGAACGATGTCATGTAGATTCATGATTCGAAAAAAAATCATCTTCCATAGACATAACACGCAAATAGGGAAAATTATGACATGGCATCTTGCATTGAAAATTTCAGTGTGATGACGTCATCAAAATGAAAAATGGTGGTAACTGATCTGGTAGAGAATTGTCTCAGCTATAACATATCAAAATTTGGAAGAAAATCGATCACCTATTACTGAAATATTAGCAAATGAATACAAAAATGATGACGTCATTTTTTCAAAATCATTTTTTTTAGTTCATATGCAAATATGATGACGTTAGAACATGAGATCGGCAAAAATTCTACATGATTTCAAATCTACAACTCACAGGCTTTCAGAATATGTAAAGAAATTGGGGGGTTTCCGTATATTCTGAGGAGCTATGGCGAATTCTAGATGGGCATGTTTTTACCACTTTTTACATTAGAATACCCATTGACGTGCGCACGAATTTGAAAGTTTGACGCGCGCGTACGACATTATGGAAGGTCGAGATTGACTGTAAATAGTTGGAAATTGTCAAGAATAGTGTCAGGAAGACGAAACATGCAAAAAAAACAGCGTTTTTACGTTCTCTACGCGATGTGTGCGCGCATAACGCGCGCACGGACAGAAAAATTTAAAAATTCCTGAAATGTCCTGAACTGTACTCTAATTTGATCAAAAAGTGATTTTGAGCATTTCTAAATTTTGACGCGCGCGTACGTGCGCGTCATGAGGCGTGCGTAAACTTTGACGACATGTGATGTTGACCCTTGACCTGAAGTTGATGTATGTCAAATATGGTTTATTTTTGATGACTCGTTATGAAGATATGATTGAAAATGTGATTTCACAAAATGGCGCCTGGATGACGTCACGATGACCTGATGACCTTGAAATAGATACCCAAGCTTGATCTGATATGTCCTCATGACTCTAGAGATTTTGATAAAAATTTACTCAACCGATATTGAGGAATCATGGTAACAAGAAAGTGGTGGAAAAATAAAAATAAATAAATAAATAAAGAAAATTCTGACGAAATTAAGAGGTGGTCTGTCGACTACGACAGACCACCTAAAAAGCCTATTAGAGGATATGTTGTAAATGTACTCTTCTTTAAAAAAAAGTGGATTACATGTATGTCCCCTACATAGTTGAAGGGGGTGTGTACCATTATAACTGTCTGTATTCTGGAGGACCTTTATATTTAGGTTTACCAAAGTTCAGATAGAAAATGAAAATGGGGTTTAGTAACCGGTTATGAAATATGTACAGGTCGTATTCATGCATATGGTGGATTGGGAGGGCACTAGCTTCTTTCTTATGGGGTGTTTCAAGAAAGTTGCAATCAATTGCAAATTGTAAAGCAAATTAGAACAACCATTCTGAATGGTTCAGGGTCTGCCAATTCCAGAAGATGCGCTTGCAACAATGATTTTGATTGGTCAGTACCGATCAGTTGCAACTTGCAATCAATCGCAACTTTCTTGCAACACCCCATTAGTGTGATTAGGTCTGTAATATCTGGTCATGGAAAAAGATGCATGTGTTGGCTCAAAGCCATATGACAATGAAGAACAGATATTAGTCTCGTTCACACGATGGGAGCTTAACTTTAGTTTCGCTTGTAGTTTCAAAACTTTAAGTTGACTTGAAGTTATCTTGTAGTTTAGGACCGTATGAACGGACTTGTGGCTGCGAAACTTCAAGTTTACTCGTGGTTCTAAAACGACAGACGAGCTCGTGGTTAGGCCCTTAACCACGAGCGGGGGGGTCCTCCGTCGAAGTCTCGGCCAATGTGAACGTAATAAACTTTTAAGTTAAGTTTCGCAAGCTTGTCGTTAGGAATGACCTTGCTGTTCATTTTAAATTTCCGGGTCATACCCTTTGCGCGAATCAGCAGTATCTACTTCCGGGTTTAACCAAGAAACTCACACGACTTGTAGTTTGAGCTCGTTGTTTCAGGCTCGTGTGAACCCTTGTTGCGGTTAGGGACTTGTGGTTTCGTTAATTTAAAGTTTCAAAACCACGAGTCCCGTATGAACGTATCTAAAAGCAGCTTGACTGTTTAGAGACCCTAGATTCTAGAAAGTGGATGTCTGTCTGTTTTCAAACCCATTATGAATCCATCTTCTCACTTTATAGTTGGACATGTTATAGCCCTTCATCGCAAAGAGGTTCCGCTGTTTGATGTACTAACTGAAAATACTTTTTCCTCAATCAGATGCTCATGTTCTCTGTATCCCCTCATTTCTTCCATTTACCTTTGTTTTGTTGCACTATTTGTTGGGTCGATATCAATTAGGGATTGTTTGCACCTCAGACGTTTGGATTGGGTTTCATGGACATTTTTATGAATCACATGTTGTCTGATTTATTTATGGAGGGAATTATTTGATTGTCATTTTTGATCGGATTTAAAAAAATTTTATTAGCAGAGGTTTCGTGATCCTCGTTATAGGTAACATGATGGTTAGGATCCAGAGCTATTATATAACTTACTGCCTTGATTATTGGCTAAGTACTGAAACCATTGGAGAGATGAGTCAAAAATTGCAAATTTAGATGCACCCATTGACATCACCAACAGTTATCCCTTATTTCCTCCGGCTGTGGCTTGTCTATGTACCCATGAGCCTATTTGAGGTTCATGTAGGCCTACCCTTTCAGCTTTTATTTCAATTGTAGGTCATAACAGTTGTGATATTAATATTAACTCTTTATGTGCCACTCAGTTAACATACCTGTGGGACAGAATATTTCTTAAGAGGAAGATTTTCCCAACATCTTTATGTTTACTTATTACTTTCCAGTATAAAATAGTACATACAGGTTGTAAGGGGATTATCAGATAGTCTATTAAGACAGGAAGTGGGTTATTATGCAGAGGTTTTGTAATGCTCAGTGGAAATCCTTTTGTTAATGGTTCCTATTACTGTGCCGATTTGCATGTGTGGCACGCCTGCGATTGTGCACATTTGCACTCAATGCAAATGAAAAATTAATGTGGTATACATCTGAGATGGCTTTATGTATATTTGAAAGCAGAATGGAATATATTCTATATACTGCATATAGAGGTAATGTCCTGCTTTTCAGAAAAATCACCCACATTGGATTGTAATATTACTGTTGTCCATTATGATCATACTGTGATTAAAATGATGACTATTAAACCACTTCTTGTATTTCAACATCTTCATTTCGGAAGGTGAATCAATGATTGTGGTTTGTGGTGAAATCAACTTGATGTTCTCACATTTCTCTCTCTTAATGTATTTCTTCTTATCGTGTGGTTTTAATCCAAGACTGAGAGAAATGGTTAGTCCCTACACATTTTCCAGCTGAAGAGCAAGGCATTTGTTTGTAGTACATTGACTCTTTTTAAAGTGTATTGCCTCTTTAATGGTGCAGCAGCAGGAGCGGATCCACGATTTTGTAAAAGGGGGGGGGGGCACAAATGCAGGGCTGTCAACTTTAGGAAGCTGCTTGGAGGGAGATCCAAATTTTTTTAATTTTCACCAGCCCTCCAAATGTCGCTGGGGGGGGGGGGGTATGGGGTCCAGTTTCCCTCCATAAATCTCTGACAAGCAAAAAAAATAAAAAATAGTTCTAAAAGGATGTGTTGATCAAAGATTGCAAAAATGCATTTGGATGCATTTGTAATTTTGCTATCGAAGCAAAGTTTATAATACATTATTTTATATCTATTTGCATCTAAAGTTAACTTTGTATTATCACAGTATATAACAATAAACATTTGTGTATCTAAGATACTGTAGCACCTGTAATGTGTGATTTATTTTTAGAACATGATGATATAGATTAATTTGAATCGGCACAAGACAAATCATCTATAAAACAAAGGTAATTCAATAAAGTTCCCTTGATTCCATTGTGACTTTGATATTTTCTATTCAGTAATTGCAAATGACCAGGAATACCTGCAATATGATTTATGTGAACTGCTTATAAAGGTGAATAAAGTCAGCTAATCATTATCTTTCACTTCCTTGTTTTACAGATGGAAGAAATTGATCCTGCAGACTTCCCATTTGAAAAGTTCTATGAGTTGTACCACAAGATCTGTCCGAGGACAGATATAGAGCTACTCTTCAAAGATATGTAAGTAATAATTCAAGAATAATTCTTTCATTAAGGCATTTCATAAGTGGCTGCATTAAGGCCCATGACTCAAGAAAACCACCCCATAAAAATGAAGCTGTGGGTTTAAAAATAGCATACAAATAGCAGTGCACAACAGAAGCCTGGACACATGCATACTCGTTTATCTGCATGGTTCAAGGGACACAAGCATGATAAGGTTATTATATAAAAAATAATAATCTTATATGTTACACTGCTGTGCTTTGGGGAACAAGTCCCACCCTGGATGTCAGTGAGAGTAATATGTGGAATAATATCTAACAATAGCTATATTTCTCTCCCTGAAAATGCAATTTAAAAAAAAATGTTTTAAAATTAATTGGCACAGTAAAAATTAAGAAATATACCTTTTCAGATTTCACTTCACATTTTTAGTTAATTGAATGGAGAGATCATGAAATGATTTGTATGACCAAATTTCAATCATAAAGCTATATGCCTTCAATCATGTCCATATGTACATATACATTGTGTATAGATGTACATAAAAGTTGATTTATGTTGATTTATGATATTTGATATCCTACCAATTAAGGAAAAATTCCATAATGCAAATTGCTCTTTGATGGCTTAATGATATTCACAGTCCATTAATTATTCATATGTGATTATGGCAAAAAAAATTGTTATGGTGAAAAGATTTGGCCAAGCTTGAAATTGATTTATATAGTTATGTGTATAAATAGACAGTTTTACTGAGATATGACACCAAACTTGAGTCAAAACTGTAATCTAGCTTATATATTAGAAAAAAAATTAACAATTGTAACATTATCTGAAAGTGTTTCAAAAATAATTCAAATACTGGTAATACTTTTTTACTTCAATACTAGTAGCAATAACCGTAAACCCAGCAGTAGCTTGTTCTCATGTACAGTTCATTATCTGTAGCCTATTTGATAATTATGATGATGGTAATTATGAATTATTTCAAAAACGTTACTTTTATACAAATAAAAGACCTGTACATGCAATGGTTAGATTTGTTAATCAAGCGTTCAAAAGAAAAGTCACAAGTGAAATAAGCAAGGAACAAATGGGTATTTAATAAACAAGGGCATAAGATGGCTATCTTTCATCCAATTAAGCCATCTGGACATAAAAGATGGACTGGTCAGCTGATCTGTCATGCCTCCATTTTGACCTCCTATGCATTCTTTATGGTAATGTGTGGCATGAGCCATTAGATTGAGTTCATTCAAAGAGATTTACTTGGGGGGGTCATATGACAGCACAGGAAAATAAATTTTGAATATATTTCCATGAAAGCTGATGCCACCGCTTTGTTTAACAAACATGGATTTATATTATTTACACAGGTATAATATTGTGTGTGTATTGTTCAACATGATATTAAATATAGCGGGTTTCTACTTTTCACCATTACTCTTAGTGTCACTTCTGCTGCTACTGTTATAGCAGCTAAAACGAAGGCTATTACTAAACAAAAACGATATTGGTTTGAACTGTGTGCCATCATGTAGAATTGAAAATATGTCTCCTCATCTTTCTTGGTTCTTCCCTATGTTCCTATCTGTCTTTAATCTTCTTTAGTCTTCAATGAGTCACTCTTACTTTAATTCTAATGACTGGAAAAAGATTTTTGTCAAGCACAGTATACAAGGATCATTGCATTTTTCATTTTATAGGAAGAGAGGGGTAGGAATTGGAATGACTATTCATTTACTCTTTTAAAGTGATTAGGTAACTTTGTGGAGCCTTACATGCTATCAGCATATGTAATGTGTAAAAATGAAGCCCAGGAAAAAAAAAGCACTTCAAAATCATCATGTGCTTCACAAAAGTAAACATATGCGAGTGACCGGAAATGCCAGACTCATTTTCCCCCATTGACTCGGTGTTAGACTAAAGCGTATAGCCATACGCTTTCATAAATGGGAGTATTCAGTCACAGATATCTTAATAATAACATTATATATTTGAAAACCTTTCTATGCCTGACTATTTATTTATCCTTCTGAACATCATTATACAAGACAGGTATCAAACTTCAACAATTTATTAAATCAAGCCTCCACAAAGTTACCCAATCCCTTTAATCAGGAGGTTTCTTATGTCTCAAGCCAGGAAATTGACAAGGGCAGCCCCTAGCATTTCCTGTCCACTCTCTGTTGATGAATGATGTAGGAAGAACTTTCATTTAGGCTCACAACTTTTTATTCCTTCTTTTCTAAACCCAGCAGTGAATTTTAGCATCTCAGTGCGGAGTATCCTGTTTCCAGTTGTATAAGAATTGTATGAGAAATAATCTTGTATTTTTTGTGTCTGTGATCAGATCAATGTTCAACAAAATATTTCCCGGAGCAGAAGGTTTATATCAGGCCCATATGATACCTTCATAAAAGAAAAACTGTTCTTTGATGAACCGAGTTAGTACTGATTTTGTACCTTTGGACAGAGTAGTACTTCATAAAACATCAAACTGTAGATAATGTACATGTACATATGTATTATATGTATATATTGTTTCATTTCGTTTCAGGGGTACCCTGTCCTAACTTTTAGAGATTAAGGAAATATTTCTTTCTCTTATAGGATGAAATACCCTTGTTTGTGAACATTTTGGCCAAATTTAGAAAACGAGGTAAAATGCAAGAATATGTTAATGTAAAATATGAATGCATTTTTGAATTGTTATGTACTGTTTTGTGATTTACAGAGGACGGAATGAGACAGAAGGATTATCAGTAGAGAAACTGATTGAATTCTTGAATGACAAACAGAGGGACCCAAGACTCAATGAAATCCTCTTCCCAATGTATGACAGAGAGAGGGTATTACAAATCATTGACACATATGAAAAGGATCTACAGATGATTAAGAAAGGTAATTAAGCAGAGATAATTTCTCAATGAATTTAAGTTTATATCTTTAGATGTTTGCAGGCTTACTCTCACATAATATCGTGGCTTTTTCTTAAAAGGCTTTTGATCTGTTTATTACTTTTTAAAAATTTTCTTTTGATAGAAGAGTAAATCAAAAGCCTTTGTTTAATGATTAATACCCAATCACCATGAAAACTTGTATGGATTTTCTAATTTAAATTTTTTTTTAAAGCAGGAGGTATGTAACCACATTTTTCTGAACAGCATCAAACTACACAGTGTTTTCCTTTAATTTTGAGAAATGCTACCTACTTTCAAATTCATTTGTTTTGCTGAATTTATCTTAGAACTTCTATCATCTGATGGACTTTGCCGATATCTGATGTCTGATGAGAACGCACCCGTATTCCTGGACCGATTGGAGTTATACCAGGACATGGAGCAGCCGCTTTCACACTACTTCATTAACTCCTCTCATAATACATATTTGACCGGGAGACAGTTTGGAGGGAAATCATCTGTTGAGATGTACCGACAGGTCCTTCTAGCGGGATGCAGGTGGGTACACAACTAGATTCAATTTGAGCAATGCAATTCAGTTTTCCTTTGCTGAATTTACAGGGCGATTCTTTGGAATATGTCCCTTACAACATATGTTTATTCTCTTATTTTTGTTATATAAAAAAGGAAAATAATTGATATGACTATTGACTAATGTTTCTTTCTAGTATCTCAGTATAATTTGCATCAATTATGTGTACAGTGAATAGACTAGAAATGTTTTCCTAATACTTTCATGTATGATAGACATAGTATTGTCCAAAAGCTGCTGTACACTTTGAATCTTTGTCAAGTGCGTAACAGAATTGCAAATGGCAATAATCTGCACACAGTTCAGTATAGATGATATATTTTTTAAATGGTAGAACTGGAATAAACACATAGTATAGATCAAGTGATTATAGATTGTTATATTATGTATTGGACCTACAAGGAGGAGACAGTGAATAGTTAGCTGTGTCAATAATATCCAGATCCAGGTTGATTTCATACAGTAAGAGACGGGCAGTTGGCCTTTATATTTTGAACCTTTATTTTGATTCACATGTGTTCAATCTTTGAATTAAATGCTATGTTTTGTAATACATTCTTCTGTTTTACAATTTCTCAGCCAAAAGGTATTTTTTATTTTTACCCCTTTTTATTTTCGCCCCCTCACTCATTTGAAATATTCTTTGAACTGTAATAGTTTCAAATGTTTTTTTTTTCTGTTCTTTAATTAATAATGATTTATGAAATCAGAAGTCAATTATTTTGTACTGAATATTTCTTTGTTGATACAGATGTGTTGAGTTAGACTGCTGGGATGGAAGGAGTGAAGATCAAGAACCAATCATAACCCATGGACTTGCAATGTGTACTGATATACAATTTAAGGTATGCTCTAACATCTTATATATTCTGTTATCTGTGTTTAGGTTCCTCCAAAGGGTGATTCATATAAAACAATAATGATTGATTTCATAATTTCTTTGTTAGCACTGATATTATTTTGCTTCATATCCGGTTCTTGTCACTTCTTCGTCTTCCATGTTTCTTTCTATTGTTTGGTTTTACCATTCATTTATTATGGAGTGCAGTAGCTCATAGTACTTTTAGATGAAATGTTAATGGAGTAAATTGAATGATGAGTAGAAATTGGATACATGCCAATAATTATTCTCATTGGATGAACATTGCTTGAAATACTCTTTTGTATGTTCCATACATTTGAAAGATAACTGCAATGTAGACTGAATTAATCAAATTAAAAGCATGTTGAGGGAGGCATTGAACTGTTCTAGTATCACTCTGGGATACATGTATGTTTGTTTATCAATCCTTGTCTGAGTAAGGTCTAGAATAATGTTAGTTTTAGTAATGAGTTTTTAATACAATCATCCCATGCTTATGGTATGTTGTCCTTGCCTACAGGGTGATTAAATTGACTGTGTTGTTGACTCAGAGTAAAAAGGGCACTAAGATCATATAGTCTTTTGATTTTAAGTCCTTTTGGTACTCAAGCAACCAATCTGAGTGTGTGGTTAGTATGGTCTGATATTCCATTCCAGTGAGATTCTTCTCTTGCATTAAGTTTATATTAAAAATGTGTCAAAAACTGAGAGGTAAGTGTGAATAGAAAGTATTGTGGATCAGCAGAATGTGTTTCAATAGTGTCCCTTGGCAGTAACTTTCAAAAGAAAAAAGTTCAGATTTACAATGTTAGAATCTAGCATTCTTATACAGTCATTTGCAAAGTTAAAGACGACCTGGAATTTTGTTGCTATTTCTGTCATTTCTGCATTAGATTATCTCCTTGAATGATAACTTAATGTGTGTTTTACAGTGGTCTGTATCATCAGAGTAGTGCTATGATCCCATTTGAATGATTTTTGTTTTTGGCAGAGACGTGTCTTGTATAACATTTAGTTTGTGATACAGCCTGGCAAACAAAAATCGCAAAATTGGAGACACATAGGCAACGTACTGTGAAATGAGTGTGAAATCACTATTGCATGTTGCAGTGCTTTAAATGTAATCAAATTTTTATCCATATCCCCAAACAATTAGAATTGAATCAGAATTGTAAGACATCCTCAGTAGATTGCGTGGGTGTAATTTTATTCATTATTGTATTTTATATTGTCATGGCATGGTCTAATATTATAATATTTTTTCTGCTGGTAGGAGATGAAGATAAAATCTTGATTATTAATTTCACACAAAAATAGGTACGGGAAATGTATTCAGACCAATTTCTAAATTACCAAGTTTATAGAGATTATGTGAACATGCTGTTGACAAAAACAGTCTTAAATTTCCATGTTCATTGTTTATGTTTATGGGATCCTACTTGATTTACAATATTTTTATCTCTAATAACGAATGTAATAAATGTTATTGCATTGTAGTTCCATGCAGTGATATATCATGGGCTTTTTAATTAATGCTGTTACAGATAGATAAGCTTTAGAGTGTGAAAGCGGAGAGTGAACTCATTCTGTGGGATATGCTGTAATAGGTCTACAGCATAACCTTTGAGTGCGAAAGGGACTAATATTTTGACGATGGTGAACTCCCACTGCGAGATGAGGGAGAGGATTCAATTAATTTTCCAGCTGGAGAGATGATATTGCCTACTTTGTTTTAATGAGTCTTCCTTGTACTCTGGCTGTGTTGTGTCACAAGTGTGTGTTAACCTTCTCCATGCCACATAGCTTATTTACTCTACCCAGAGAATTATTTCACCTGTTAATCTTTTCCTCAAGCAAGGCAATGACTGACAATCAAGCACTGTGGACTATCCAAATTACAGATTTCACTTCTATAACACTACCACATTAAATATATATCATTTAGTGAATGGATTTCAACATTAAAAGGATTACAAGTATTGATGAAAGGCCACGTTGATCACCTAGCATGCATTTAAAATGTCATTTTGTTTCTATTTCTGGACTAGAGAGCATGATAGATCATAGGTCACATAGGAAATCATTATCCAGTCATTTATCCTAAGCAGTGTAAGAAGAAACCTCTCGAGTCCCCGGCTACTTCTACATCTGAGTTAGATGAGTGGGCGGATGTACAGGCTCGCTCTAAATAAACATTCCTCATAGGCTTCACCTTCTATGCTGCTGCAGGGTTTATTTTTTTAACATCTAGACCCAGGTTTGGGGCTTATAGGAGGAGATAAACAGAGGTGTAAATGGAGATAAAAGCAGAGAAACAGAGGAAGTGGTAAACAGAAAGAGAGAGAAAGGGGGGGGGGGGGAAGAAGGGAGAGATGTACTAAGAAGAGAGACAATAAAAATGGGGAAATGAATGTTATATTTATATATACATATGTACATATCTTTATAATAAAGATATGTACAGAATGAGAGCGAATGGAAAGTTACATCATCATAAAGGGTGTGAAGACAAGAGAGAAATATAATTATTATTTTTACAAATTATATAGGTAGGTAATATAGTGCTCCGACATAAAGTCCAGAGACAGTTCCCTGGGCTTTATTTTGTCAAAGTTGTAGGGTACGGGTTATTTATGATTAGGTTAAGTTTAGGGTTAGGGTTAGGTATAGTGAATAAGTCCAGTTGAAGTTAGGAATTTGGTTAGTGTTAGGAATTACCGCGGAGCAATTGTTGCAGGAACATGTGTTGTACAACCAAGCAATAGCTTGGAAAACTGCCGTGTTACTGCGGAGCATAACGATCTCAAACATGGATTTTGATTTATGGTGATGTTGATTGGTGTTCAGTGTATATTGTTTGACATTACTCTGAATATGTTTATACTTGTGGATGTTCTGCTACATGTATGTCCCAATTAAGGATTATTCAGAGATATTTAGATATGTTTGCAGATACCTGTCTATCTCACAAATCTGAATACTTTCATAAATGCAGTATCTTTGATTTTTTAATTTAAATGTGTAATACATATTATTTGAACAATTTTATTTTCAATTCTTAGAATTTAAAATATTGTCAATCTTACAGTGCATGAAGAAACTATTATATTGTCTTTAGTGATTTAAGTAACTTTATTCCATGGCTCATATTGAATGAATTTGTATCAATAATGATTCTGAGAAGTCTTTTCTGAATTCACTCTATAACTGAAAAAAACCCTCAAACAACAGAAATCAACTTTTTTGTTATTATTCTACTATTATTGTCCATTCTCTCAGTCTTAATGCATTTCCAATGAAATGATGAACTATTCTTCTGATTGTTTGTCTCTTTTTAGGATGTGATTCAAGCAATCCGAGACACTGCATTTGTGACGTCAGACTTCCCAGTGATACTGTCCTTTGAGAACCACTGTAGTAAACCTCAACAGCTCAAACTAGCTAGATACTGCGAAGAGGTTCTTGGAGAGTTCTTACTTACAGAAAAGTTGGACGATCATCCGGTAAGTGCAGTCCCATTCATAAAATGTAGCACTGGTTGTGCAGTAGAAGTGGATACATGTGTACATATGTCTGCCTGTGTGTCTGCTCATCTGTGTGTCCTTGTGTCTGGGTGTCCATGTGTCTGTGCATCCCAAAGAATGTCACAGCAGCTTTGTCTTAGGAGTGTCCTTATCAATTTCACGCTTTATTGAAGTATGAATGGGCATGTAATAGAAACTGATTTCAAGATGAAAATGGATGCATGCGAAAGCTTATATTTTGTATAGATCAGCAGTATCATTAACAACAATGTATCAAAAAATTGCAGGGGTTCCCAGTATGTCATGGTCATGTATGGATGAAATCTATATAGCATAGCAATGTTAAATATTTTCAGTTTTCTTTTGTTTACAGTTGGAGTCTTCTGTTCCTCTTCCATCACCTAATAAATTAAAGAGGAAAATTCTTATCAAGAATAAGAGGCTGAAACCAGAAGTTGAACAGAGTAAGTATATGTTGCTCATCAAATAAAAGGTACTTTTCAAATTATGTCTTTAAAAATTATGCATTACTCTCTTTTCAAAAAACATAAATATTTAAAATTTCATTCTAGATAGGTATTGTGGAGCTTATTAACTTTGCCATTTTTCCTTCCTTTTCATCATCTGCTTGGCAAATACATGCAAATTAAAAATGGCTTTATTCTTTCCGTAATTTACGCTGGATTTTTTTTTTTTCAAAGGAATGAGGATTCAGCTGGAATACATAATATATATGTACAATCAAAATGTAGTGAGTTTCATGTGTGTGCCATAAGATTTGTATCAGAAAAAAGCATTTTTCAAGAACTGTTTTCACTACATGTTCAATGTACATAAAGCAAAAGGTGGCCGGTTTGGGATGAACTTATCTTTATGTGTTGCACAGGACAACTTGAGCTGATGCGGTTAAGACCAGAACTGCTTGAAGTCAACCAAGAAGATGAAGTAGAAGAATGCGAGTCAGGTGAGTTTGTAACCGAGCCAACTGTATACACTCTTATTTAATTTCTTTCCCTTTCCTTCCCTTCCCTTTATTTCCTTTATTATTTCATATTGTATCTTTCTTCCTCTTCTAAGTTTGTTGTGGTCCATCTTCCTTATAACAGTGTTAATCATCCTCAAACCTGACCAGTCTATTACAAGAGAGTGAAATGCAAGAATCTCATAAGAACCATGGTAGTCATGTGTTAGCCCTTCAATGAGAATAATGCAATGCAAGAATAACATTTCTATGTCAGGTTAAAGTAACAAGTGCCTGGATAACACATTACCAGTAGTAAGGAGTATGAAGTAGAGGATTGTATATCCATAATCTTCTACAAATAATAGTTTTTGGCATAATCAACCAGCTGGCCACAAAATGCATATTTCATTTTAATTTGTGCTTTTTGATATTTTGTTGACATTTGTGTTACAAGCCTATATTATCACATTATTTTGGTTTGCTTTATGTGTTTATTTCTGAGCATTTCCCATTCAGCCTCATGCTATGCCTGCATGACTTAGTCTAGATTATTAAAGAGTTTTTATTACTGTTTCATCAGCACAAGCACACCTAAATAATCTTCTTTAATTTCATGTAATATCACTCTGCTGAAAATTGTATTGGCTCACTCTCTCTAGAAATAACAAAACTCTTTGATTGTAGAAGACTAGGTGAATAATTTTGGCACCTGTAGTGATTGTGAAAAGCTGCACTGGCTCTTTTGTCTTCTTTATATCAAGTTTTGATTTCGTGGGATTATTGTTTCTTTAGCTTAAATGTAGCTGTGATATACACCAGTGAATGCACTTAATTTTACAACATTAACTTGTCGTAACACCCTTTTAAAATTTTTGTCTTTGAAGATGAAGATTATTTTGCTATCATCTTTGTTGTTGTTGGGTTTTCTCTTTATTTGTTTTACAATTTTTTTAAACTTGTGTGCCAGAGTGTAAGTGATTATATTCTCATAATTCTAATTTAAAAGAAACAGGTTTATAATTGTCTCTTATATTTTTATGAGTATGAGTTCTTTCTTAATAAGAATTGTAAAGAAGAGGGATGTATTTTTAATTGTATTTGCACCATATTATATGTAAGTTAATGAAATGAATTAATTTCAGGGGGTTACATTTTATCCTTTTCCATTTTAGGGTTATTTTGATTAGAATATAATTGCCCTGTTTACATACACTACTGCATGGTAGTGAATGCAGTTATTCAGATCTTTAGTTATTGGTTTAAAATTTGTGAGTCAGTAACTACCATGGTTTCTTTTCAAGCTTTATAACTTTATGATTGTTCTCTACCACTGCTACACCTTTCTTTGTCTCTGTTTGCATATTTTGCCCAGAATTATATGATATAAAATAAATAGGACTGAAAATAGCCAGTTTCCTTCCCAAAACTATAAAGGGGTCACTGCATTATGAAATATATTCCCATGGAAACGATTTTGTGTCTTATTAAACAAAAACTAAACAAGAAAAAAAGAAGCCCACCACCAACAACAAATAGTTACATAGTTAATGTTAAAAAGTTAATAGTTATTTCATCTTAGGTAGCTTAGGGAAATGTATTGGCACTAAAAGGCACGTCCAGAACCCAAAATGCATGATAGTGGAAAATAATAATTTTGTGGCATAGAAGTAGAACCATATCATGAGGATATGGAGCTCGTAAAATACCTTTATGACCTTGATCGGGCTATTATAAAAATTGTCATTTGGATATGTTAAATTACTAATTTTAATTCATTGTTATCACCAACAACTATGCCTTTTGAGTTTTGGATGTGTCTTTTCGTGCTACTATATTTTGCTAAGCTGCTTTAATGGCACAGAAGAGGTTAAACAGCACATGGAGTAAGCTATGCTCACTGCAATATCTTTATGGGGGTTTGGAATGAATCTGCGTGTGTACACTAGGATCCTATGTACATTGATAGATTTCAGGGATGGAAAGTAACAAATGCGCGCCGCTTCATAAAACTTGTTATCAATAACAACTGCCACATTTCTATAACAAAGTTGCTCTCAATCAATCAGATGTAAGGATTTCAGTAGCTTGTATCAGTCATTCCAACTTGTTATTGATAAGAAGTTTTATGAAATGGCCCAGGGGTCGAGAAGTGCCAGACATCTGTTAGTGTCAGACCATATATACATTACTGTATTCTTGGTTGAATGACAGGTAATAGTCCAAATTTCAGTGAATCAGCGCAATATGAAAATACATTTAGTAGTTATTTACCACTACTTATCAATATCTTATACTCTTTATGTCTAGTTTCTGCCCAAGAATTTAGATGATGTAAAAGAAAAGGATACATGCATTTTGAAATGTGTTCATATGGAACATATTTTGTGTCTAATTAAGAAACAAGATCTTTAAAACTCAGAGAGTCCCTAACATGTTTATTTATGATAATTTTTTTAAAGACTTTGTTGCATGAAAGGTGTTAATTCAAGGGCAACCATTCAAGATTTCATATTCATTTCTTTAGTTTGGGTTGAAACCCAAAGAATTGAAAGGAGCTCTAATTTAGTGAATATCTTCTCTTTGACTTTTTATTACAAGGTGTTTGGTATGTAATATTATGTGATGAAGCAGTTTTATATATATGTGTTAATGAAAAATGAAACAAGCTAATAGGGAGTTGTAATATCATTGTGAAGGCTGTTTGTAGAGATAGAATGGCAGCATGAAACAAGCTTAATGGAACTGTTATGACAAGTCATGTAAGAAATCTGAAAGCATGGTGGTTCAATAATAGTCATGCTGCATTCTATTATGAATATATTTATACTATATATTCTTTTTTAAAAAGACATCATGAAATTTCCAATAATTTTACTGCACATAGGGTGAAGAAGTCTGCTTTGTGTTGCGTCTTGATTTCATGATAAAGCATGTGTGTATGCTAGAGAGAATCAAGATACCTGTATCTAATGTGTAATCTTGTCTGCACCTTAGTCGGAGGATGGATGAATTCAGGCATGTGTCTGAGTGAAATGATGATTGATAGCTGTTGAAGTCATTCATGAAATCTGTGCGAGGATTATGTCAAGTCAGCATTCTTCTTCTTGAGCAGAGTATTTTCAGAACAGAATGATATCTATACAGTGCATGATTAGTCTAGCTATTCAGTAAAGTTAAGAAACATCAATTTATCTGTAAAGCCTTATCAAGTCAGAGTATTGTAAGAATTGTATGACATGCTAAGTTAGCAATCACACACAAATTATTCTTTAAGACTGGTATTTGTTGCATGATGGTGTCTTGCTGCAGTGGTAAAAGTATTTTCTGAATGAATGTTGAATGGACTATTATATATTGTAAGGCTTCTTGTGCTCATTTAACCTTCTCTTCTTGTTTACAGCTAGGAATATTGCACTCCCATAAAGATTTCAATTGTGCATAAACCCCATCTCAATAAATAATGATTTTGAAATCAGAGAAATTTACTTTATCTTATACTGCAAAATGCTTTAATATGCTTTTGCTTGTGAATATCAAAAACTAACAGATAGTAGAAATATAAAGTCTCAGACCCTCCATGTGATGTCTTTTGTCCGTACTCTGTATGGCTTTCAAAAAATGAAAAACTTTTAGCTATTGGGGTTAAATCAAACAACTTTAACAAACAGAATTTATGTCCTTTAGAAATCTTGACAATTTGTTGGGAGTGTAATTTGCTGTAAATAGAAGGTTAATTGGTCAATGAAATAACTGGTGTAAGTGGTCTAACTATTGTATGTGCTATTGGTCTTCACTGTATCATCCTCTGCCATTGGTTTTTATTCTTTTTTATGCAATGGCCTGTTGGTTGTACATAGAGGTATAATACACTGAGGTATAGCCGTATAGGTCTTTGAATTTTTGATTTTTGTTTGTTTGTTTTCTGTTTATGTAACACAATAAACAGGATACTTTCTTATAAATCAAAGATTACTGCTTATTCTCGGACCGATAAATTTACTTAAGGTTTTGCACTATTTATAGTGTATTTGATCATAAAAAAATTAAACTTTATTCTTAAATGAATGTTATTTATCTTAATTTACTCATACTGGGTGGTATAAAATTGGAAATAAAAGCATTTCTCATAATTCGTAATCTTTTTTTTCCCTCTTGTATGTCTGTCATTCAACCAAAGTACTCTGTATTTCAATTCTTGATGCAAAATCAAATGCTTCTCAATGGGATTTAGACTGAAGAACGTCAAATGTTACATAATTTGTACGTAAAGCTGATGACAAGATATTAGATTTGAGTAGGATTTATAACATACCTCACTGCAAATTTCTTTTGATTCCCATTGTTTTGCCTCCAAGGATGCTGAGTTTTATACTATACATATGTGTTTTCTTCTATTTTTTTTAAAAATCTCTTGAAGAATAAGAGGTCTTATTAGTTGTATTTCTCAATGTTGCAACAATTGAATCTTTTTTAGAGAGTGAATCAGATGACAGTGATGACATGCCACCACCCCAAGTTGTCGCTGCCCACCGGCTTAGGAAAGTCATGCTGCCTCCGGGTACAACTCATTTCATATCAATCTCTCTATATTTCATCATTACCCCAATTTCTCTTACTTCAATATTCAATACAACTTCCCTTTGGGTTCACTGAATCTATCTGGTTGGATACTATAAAACCAGGTCTATTTTGGTTTGAAATATAATAAGGCTTCTTACTTTTCTTCTTGTTTAATGTTATTGAAAGAGGGGTCAACTTCATGAGAATGTTAAAGAAATCACTTTCACCTCTTACTTCCTAGAGTATAATTATATTGTGCTCATTTACATTAATTGTAGGTGCATTCAACATCCAATATTAATCAGCCCTAAAATGAAACGAAAACTTGAAAGTTTCTATCAATGGAACAAAATGTTAAATTTTGTGCAAAGTAAAGCTTTACCTGATTAGGAGAAGGGTACTTGAACAAAAAGCAAAATGAACACTAGTATTAAGTATTTTTAAAAGATCTATACCAATTGGTTGTAGAAAATATATGTCATATCAAATTGAATATATTTACCTTTCCAGAAATGTTGACATCTCTTCAGTTAATCACACAATTTTTTTTCTAAGCATAGTTGGGAATTTTACGAGAAGCCTTGGCTACCATGGATGAAAGCTGTATGAAATCAAGTTCAAGTTAAATCATTTTAACCCAAAATTATCTAACTCTTTTCTTCAAATTTCTCTAAACATTTTTGAACAAAATTTACAACCCTTTCTTCAAGTCTTCTTTAGCTTTCTCCACTTTTCTTAGCAGCTTAATTCAAATTTAAGACTTTCTATGAAAAAATATCTCCCTGCTTACTGCATTCATTTTTTATAATTGAGAGCTAAGAGGGAATACATTCATACATGGAAATACTTAACTACAAGGGATTTACACAATTACACTTACCTACAAGGGATTTATGCATTTCATTCAATCATTCAAAAACGTTAAGATTGACATATTTTACAATATGAATTTTAAGGTTTAAATGCAATGTAAAGTCAAGGAAACATCACACCAGTAGTTTTTGAACAGCTTTAGGGTGATTCTGTGCAATGTGTCCTGTACGACATATGTCTTTTTTCCACTTATTTAAACCAAAATTGAATAATCTCATGATATGACCATTGAATAAGGATGCTTTCTGCTATCCCTTCCTATAGTCGTAGTCGTATCAAGAGATTTTTTCATTTGTAGATGAAATATATGGATAAATGTCATATGTCGTACTCAACACTCTGCACGGAATCACCCTGTATTGGATTCTGTCTGTATCAAGTTGAGTTTGAAGTCAATTTTCTTCAGTACCATTGGTTCCTGCCAGTAGAAAATATCAGTGCTGAGAAGAAAATGAGACCCAACTTGTTTTTCTAGCCCTTAGCTGATTAAGGCAACACCAAAATTTTACTCTATGGTAAGATTCAATCTTATTTTTTGAAAGACATTCATAGATGAAGTAAAAAAAAGACAAAATGAGTTATGAAATTTTTTTACAGTGTGTAAATTAATGTACTATCAAGTGAAAATAAAAATTTATCAGTTGTTTATATTCTTGCAATTTCTCTTATTTCCACTTTTTTGAGAAAAGATGTTTTATCTGTGAGCTGGTCATTTTCATTAACAGTTTGTTTATTATGCATAGTATGTGGCTCCCAGTTAGAATGGCCAATTAATATTTTGCCTGTATATTACAAATTACACTGAAAAAACAACTCGTCTTAGTTTACTGATCCAAATAGAGCTGGTGTGATGTGATTTCTTTTACATGCATTTTGATCTGAAATGTTGGTCTCTCTGTTGTGTTTGGTGAGAGTTTGAGAGCAAGAGACACACTTATGTTATTCTGCATGCCATTATTTTGAGTTTTACCTTTTAATTAAAAAGAAATCAATGTAACCCCCTTTTTTTAGTTAGTATTCTATGTGACTGTGTAAATAGTGACATGTTTAAAAGCTGTGTGTTGCTCATCCTGTGGCATATTCAAAACCATTGCTTTCATTGCTTCTGCTATGAGCCAAGCTGCTTGCTTGTAGAAAAATGGCTTATGTGCTCCTTTTTTTTTAAATTCCATTTCTGCCATGCTGTTGCAATGTTTGATCATGTTTGGCAGTTCTTTTTTTTTTTTGTATCCCAAAGCTGTAAAAATGCAATACGGCCAAGCATGCATGTAGCCAAAGACATTCTTTTCATCGCTTCTTCATAAGAATGAAATTCTTGGATATTTGAATGACTATTTCTATTTCTTTTCTTCTGGAAGGATCATGCCTTTACTTGACCCAGCTATCAATGGGTACTCTGGTTCTCCTGTTAGATCATACATTTCACTCTCTTCTTGGTGTAGTATTTCAATCACATTTACTATGTAAGCTAGAGGAAGACATGTTACAATGCTTGTAGCCAACCTGGCAGCCTTAGAAGAAAGAAGATTGTATCACTATGGCAACAAGTTTTAAAGTGTTTCATGTCTTAACTTCTCTCCTTATCTTATGCATGTTCATCTACCATCTTTTATAAGGTATACCTTCAAAGTGGACATTTTTAGGATTAGAAGCATATTGTTAGTATTGTTTGTATTTTGAATATGTATGACTACTTTTACTTACATGAAGACTGATCTTTTTTGCAAGGAACTTTGACAAACACCCACTGAGACTTCATGAATAATTGTTTTTTGTTTGGCTGCCATTATTAACTTTTATTTATTCAAGACTTTGTAATTTTGAGCTGAAAATAGTATCTTTATTCAGTGATTTTTTTTTAATGTCTATAATTGAGGAAGAGATTGATTTGGCTCAACCAAAGTCATTCCCTCCTCAGCAATAAGTCTGACGTAATTTCTTTTACTTCTTTTGACATAAAAGAAATAATCATTGGAAAACATTTTGAAAAAAGTGTGAAACTGTAGTAGAAGTGACCTTGAATTCCAGTAGACTGATCTCACCCTGTAACTGACCTGTCTTTAAGCAGAAGAGACGGAAGATTTTGGATCATGAAAAGTTCTTTTTTTTTGTAATGGATAGTTTGATTGTACAATAGATGTCATGAATCTGTTTGATATATGAGGTGCAATCTTATTGAATTTTTCTTTTGCATTTCAATGACACTTAATTATTTTATCACTTTCTAATTGGCTTTAAGACATATATTTACCAAAGTTTATAAGTTTTCCTGGATTGGTTGAGAGGGAATTAGATGGATAATGTAACCTTCTGCGGCAGGGCGGCAGTGACAAGAACTATCTGGGCCTCTTCACTGCTTCATACTCCCAACCTTCCAGACATACTTTCACACAAACACACATACACATGACCCTACCCGTGACCTTTGACCACTTCCCACCATGCCCCTGTATCCAAACCTCAGATACCCTCTCCTTACTTGAAGAAGACGACCACTTTTCCTTCCCATAATGGCACCCACTGGAAGTCTGCATGTTCAATCTAATAGTTTGGCTTGAATTATTACATCAATAGCTTTGCCTGAAAATTTCCTTCCATCCTTCCTAAATGCATGGCTGCAAAATTTGCATGATTGTGGACACTCAGATTCTTTCCCTTTCTGAGCTTCATTACAATTCATTTAGTGATTTTATGAAATTATCAAAGCAATGTTCATCTTTTTTTCTGAATCATTTAATATGAAAACCAATTGTTTTCATATATTAATATTATTGTTATCAGAAGACTGTTAATATAGTTTGCTCATTTAATAATCTTACCCCTAATAAGGTGTGAATTATTGGTTATTTCAATGTTATCTTATGAGCTAGCAATATGATAAACTAACCAGATTCTTTTAACCAGCATTCACTTGATATTTCATTTCTGATGTTAATTTCATGCTATTTGACATCCGTTGAAACCAAGAAAACATTCACTAGTTTATGAAGATTCTTAAGATATAGATATAAAGCCGATGTTTACATTTGTGCAATAAGTTTTAATTGTTCAAGCTTTTAGCAATATGTATAATAATTATTGCATTGTTTATAGTAGTAAAGATAATTTCAAAACAAGTGTTATCTGGTAAAAAAATATTTGTAGGGTTGGGGAAATTTAAGAAAAAAAATCAATGAACCAGTTATATATGCAGCTTGCACATAATGCATTGTTGTACATGCAAAGGCTTTGCATCTCAAGATTATTTTTATTTGCAAAATACTTGTGAGATTCGTTTGACCCTGTTTGTGAATTGAACCATTCAATAGTTGGTCCAGATTTATTTGATTTTGTTTTATGCATGTTGATTAATTTTGTTTTGTCTCTTCTCTCACTCTCTCATTTCTCATCCATCCATGAAAAAAAACCAAACTGATTTCCACTTTCTCTCTTGATACATTTCTCCTCTCCTCCATCTTCTCTGACTCGTCCTTGTGTGTATGAATTGATATGATTGTGGGTATGCTTTTTAATGTCTTCTATTCTATTGGCTGATTGATATGAATGTGTGGATATGTTTGTCATGTGGTGCATGATTACGTTACTCTCTCTAATACACTATCATCAACTTTTTATTTCATCTTTTTCCATACCCCCCTAAATTCAACATGGCATTTCTGTTGGAAATGTCTTCTGTTTAATGACACCCTCGTTTCCTGTTTTTCCATTTGTACACTTCTTGCTGATGTGGGTCATCTTGTTTGTGTGTGTGTGTTTGTTTGTGTGTGTCTTTCTCCTTGATCATGTGCCTGCTTTGCTTGCTTTGACTTTACACCTACCACCAACACCACATCATTATCAACACTTCTATCTCTATGGCAACTACTCCATTATGCTTCCACTGTGATCATTCATCGTATTGTTCAACCTCTTCCCCTTCAATATTTATAACCTTTCTCCTCTTCCTTGTTTCATCAACGTGCTTCTTCATGCCATCATGCCATCATTTATGTCCCTTCATATGTCTCTCCTCCTCTGTAACGTATTTTCTGAACCTGCTCTCTCTTTCAATCTTCTCTTATGTACCCACCCGTCTCCACTTGCATAATCATATTACATCACATCATGTCATTGTACCCATACATCATCTTGCAATGTTTTAAACGAATGTCATATCACTACCCCTTCCTCCTCCTCTTCCTCTTCCTCTCCTAATGCTCATCCTTCATCTTCTATCAACTCTGTTCCTTATCCTTGTACCTTCACCTTACCAATGCAAACATAAACAAACACACACACACACACAAACATTCTACACACCCTCACGCACGCCACACCCTCCCCATCTCTGCCTCAATTTGCCTTAGCCGCTGAAGGGTACAGTGACGGTGCTGTTTCCCCACCAGGCAATACAGATGCCCATCCTGAGTTCAAGTTCCCTTCTAAGGACTCCATTGGAAGCATCAGTGGAAGCAGCATTGCAGCTGAAGATGAGATCAAACTCAAGCATAACATGAGTGTCAAGATGAATGCGAAAAAGGTAAGGTGACAACTTGATTTACTATTCAAGATAATTCATTGATGTTACAAGAGACATAGGAAATAAGAAGTGTTTTGACATTTATTGAAATGTTTGTGGAAGGTACCCCATTATAGGCTTAACATATGGTAAGTCATTCAGACTAAAAGGTTGAGAGTTTCATCCAAAATGTTTCTTTTTCTAACAGATAACAATTTCATTTGTCAAATTGTCATTGAATTCACATTTCTGGGTATAACTGTTATTTGGGATGTGCCCCACTTCTCTTTGGGTATATTATGTCTACCAGTCTTTCTCAAACAGGCTTTTATAATTAAGAGATTTAAGATGATTCGCATTTCTTTGATTTCTCTGACCCTTTCTAAACTTCACATTACCTTGCAGTTAAAGTTGTACATTCCCATCCAAACTGAGTTGAGTGTAGATCAATGTATCATAAATAAGAGAGTTATCTAGTTATTTCCCTTGAATTCATACAATACTGGTTGATTGTTTGCAGGGAGAGCTATTATCACAAGAGGATGAGGCTGCAGTGGTAGCCCAATATCGCTACACAGGAGCTACAACCAATATTCATGCTTGCCTCTCACGACTCGTCAACTATGCACAACCCGTCAAATTCCAGGGATTTGATGTTGCTGAAGGTACATGTTGATGAGAATCATAGGCCTATACCTTCAAAGATATTTGCCTAAGAAAACTTTCTTACAAAATATCTGTGTATTGGAATATGCAACCTCTATCTTTATATTTCTACATGTAATTTTGTAAGAAAATGAATACCTAAGAAATTTGTTAACATGATTGTGACATAGGTCTTGCCATACAATACATCAAATTGACAGACATCTTTTCATATTTAGACTTTGATCAGCTATTTTTAATAACCATACATGCATGAAGTTCTTCAAAGTTATATGTAGAAAGGGTTAGTTGTTGCTATAATTGGCAAACTTCCAAAATATTGTTTGGTAATTTGTTGGTAACATGTTCTGTGTAACCTGTGATAATTCGAAGAGAACCCCTTTTGTGTCAGTTTAGGTGTAATTACATACAGTTGGTTATAGAAAAAACTGTCAAAGTGTAGATCTAGATATTATCATTTCAATAGGTTCCAACATTTGTGACAAATGTTTCTATATTTTCTCATCCATTCTTGTGTATTTGTAGAGAGAAATCTTCACTTCAACATGTCATCATTCAATGAGTCTGTGGGCTTAGGATATATCAAGACACAGTGTATTGAATTCGTCAAGTATCCTTCCTAACAGGTTATTGCAGGCATACATAAGATATGTATTCAACTCCCAATAATTTGCAGACTTTCCACATTTTAGTGTGAAGTATTTGACTCTTGTTGTGACCAGAATTATTAGGAGAGACTCCCTTTTTTCAAGGTATTACTTATTACTTCTGGTATAGTAGCTTAATTCTAGCTATAATGTTCATGCTTTGTTAGGTCATGAAACAAGAATTGTTCTTCATGGGTCAATCAAGTAAGGAGAATTCCTTCCAAATCCTAAATATTCATATAAATCTTTTAAAGGATATGACTGAATTTACAATACCTATTACAATAGAAGTTTTTGCAATTGCTGAGAAAATTTCATGTAAGATGTCTTTCTGGTTACAGACAGAATTCAAATAAGGGTTTTCATGATCATTTTATTTTGAGAGTTTGGTTCCTTAATGGTATAAAACTTCAGTTACAATAAACGTCAGATGAGCAGGATTTACCCACAAGGAAGAAGGTATGACTCCAGCAACTACATGCCACAGATCTTCTGGAATGCTGGATGTCAGATGGTTGCACTCAATTTCCAGTCACCAGACATTGGCATGCAGCTGAACCAGGGAAAGTTTGAATACAATGGATGCTGCGGGTGAGTAGAGGATGTGGAATGGGATGGCGGGTGTTGAGAGAGGTGGGTGTACGGAAGGTGGGTGTGGAGGAGATGGTGTGGGGGAGATGGGTGTGGAGGAGGTGGGTTTGAAGGAGATGGGTGTGGGAGAGGTGGGTGTACAGGTGGGTGGGTGTTTGAAGGAGATGGACATGAAGGAGGTGGGTTTGAAGGAGGTGGGTTTGAAGGAGATGGGTGTGAAGGAGGTGGGTTTGAAGGAGATGGGTTTGAAGGAGATGGGTGTGGAGGAGATGGGTGTGAAGGAGATGGGTTTGAAGGAGATGGGTGTGAAGGAGATGGGTTTGAAGGAGATGGGTGTGGAGGAGATGGGTTTGAAGGAGATGGGTTTGAAGGAGATGGGTGTGAAGGAGATGGGTGTGAAGGAGATGGGTGTGAAGGAGATGGGTTTGAAGGAGATGGGTTTGAAGGAGATGGGTGTGAAGGAGGTGGGTGTGGAGGAGATGGGTGTGGAGGAGATGGGTGTGAAGGAGATGGGTGTGAAGGAGATGGGTGTGAAGGAGATGGGTTTGAAGGAGATGGGTTTGAAGGAGATGGGTTTGAAGGAGATGGGTGTGAAGGAGGTGGGTGTGGAGGAGATGGGTGTGGAGGAGATGGGTGTGGAGGAGATGGGTGTGGAGGAGATGGGTGTGGAGGAGATGGGTGTGGAGGAGATGGGTGTGGAGGAGATGGGTTTGAAGGAGATGGGTTTGAAGGAGATGGGTGTGGAGGAGATGGGTTTGGAGGAGATGGGTGTGGAGGAGATGGGTGTGGAGGAGATGGGTTTGAAGGAGATGGGTGTGAAGGAGGTGGGTGTGGAGGAGATGGGTGTGGAGGAGATGGGTGTGAAGGAGATGGGTGTGAAGGAGATGGGTGTGAAGGAGATGGGTTTGAAGGAGATGGGTTTGAAGGAGATGGGTTTGAAGGAGATGGGTGTGAAGGAGGTGGGTGTGGAGGAGATGGGTGTGGAGGAGATGGGTGTGGAGGAGATGGGTGTGGAGGAGATGGGTTGGAGGAGATGGGTGTGGGAGGTGGGGTGGAGGAGATGGGTGTGGGTGGGTGGAGATGGGTTTGAAGGAGATGGGTGTGGGGTAGATGGGTGGGTGTGGAGGAGATGGGTGTGGAGGAGATGGGTGGGAGGAGATGGGTGTGAAGGAGATGGGTTTGAAGGAGATGGGTGTGGAGGAGGTGGGTGTGGAGGAGGTGGGTGTGGAGGAGATGGTGTGGGGAGATGGTGTGGGGTAGATGGGTTGGGGGTGGGTGTGGGGGTGGGGGTGGGTGTGGAGGAGATGGTGTGGTGTAGATTCAATTGTTTAATATTGACATGCAGGTGAACCAGGGCATGTTTGAATACAATGGGGTAGATTAGAGGCTGTATCTGTGCTGTGGGATGGGGAATGTTGATGGGGAGGTGTGTGTTATTGAAAAATGGATGGATGTAAACAAGAAGCTTGACATTCAGTCACCTAGCATATTTATTGAGCTGAGCCTTAAAGATTTTCCATACACCTGGTATGGATGTGCACATTGTTGTGGGGAATAGCAATCACAAATGCACATCTGGGGATATAGATAGCTTTACCTCAATATTCAGTCTTGTGCTGAATGATGCAGACTTTAGAGCTTGGAAAAGGGTGAGATTGAAGGATTAATCTCGAGATGTATACTTTATATAGATAGTGAAAGGATTGAAAAAAGAAGAGGGAAAGACTGAAAAGAAGAAAGATGACATTGAGGAAAAGAAAGGCAAATTAGAGATTGCCATTAATGATCTTGAATAAGGATGCTTGGAATTGTTTCGTGGCTCCTATCAAATAACTAATGATAATTTCTCATGTTTCCATTCATCATCTCCTACTGACAGGTATTTACTCAAGCCAGACTTCATGAGGAGACCAGACAGGACATTTGATCCCTTCTCAGAGTCTCCTGTGGATGGTGTGATTGCAGCAACATGCTCAGTGCAGGTTAGTCAACCACTCTCTTCTCTCATAAGTCATTGTCATTAATGAAGCAATTGAAGGAGTCATGTTGCGTGTGAGGATTACACAGAGGTTGATTTATTGCCCATTGGAGTTATCAGAATGTTTGCAGTATCTTTTATTGCTACTACTCTTACGGATTCATGACTGGCAGTTGATGTTCTAGCAGGAGTAAAAAGGGAAATTTACAATGAAAAGCATGAATGATGCTACCAAAAACAGACACTGACTGGATTGTACCCTGTGATGTGACAGCTAATGAGTAATATGAGGAATTCTTTAAATGTTCACCTTCCAACCTACTGGATGAAGAGGGGTAACCTCGCTAGTCATAAGGACCGCTATTCATGAGGACCACTATTCATGAGGACCACTTATTCATAAGGACCGCTATCCATAACGCGTGACTAAATGAATAGCGGTTTTGTATAAATAGCGGTCCTTATGAATAGCGAGCATACCATAGACAAATTACCTCGCTATTCATAAGGACCACTCTTCATAGCTATTCATAATGCGTGTTAAAATGAATTGCGGTTTTCTATGAATAGTGGTCCTTATGAATAGCGAGCAGACCTGGATGAGGAGAGGTCTACAACTTTGTTACACACATGCAAAACACATGTAGTTGTCAACTGGTCACATTTGTGCAATTTTACCCTTTAAATTGTACTAAGTGTATAAAAGGTTATCATATAGGCCTATAAACGTCCAAGGATCAAATTTTGAATTTCAGTTCTTTGTTTATTTCTTAAATTAGATATAAACTAACTTCCTATGGTATTTAAACTGTGCATTTAAAATCAAACAACAGTCTTCACTTGTTTTTATTTTTTATTTTGTACACAATAACTTCTGATTTTTCATGGGAATAGAACATATATCCTATTACATATCCAGTGTATGTTGAATAATTTACTTTTTTTTTTTTTCTTTCTGCCATATGCTTGTTTCCCTTCCATTTTGTGTAGGTGATATCTGGACAGTTCTTGTCAGACAAGAAAGTGGGCACATATGTTGAAGTTGATATGTATGGTCTTCCTACGGACACAATAAGAAGAGAACACAGAACGAGAACAGTCCCTAATAACGGCCTCAATCCTGTCTACAATGAAGAACCCTTTGTCTTTAGAAAAGTAAGTTCATGGAAGTTGATATTTGAATCAATTTAGGATCATTAGATTATCAAAATATTTAATTGTTGAAGTGATTGATGAAGTTATTCATTTGTGTTTATGGTAAAAATTGGAAGATTTCATAAGATTATCCAATAAGTCGTTGATATGTGGAATTATTTACTTATTAAATCAATACATTGTATATTTTCATGTTTTATTGATGGTTTGAGCTCAACTGGAATGAATGACTAGCAAATTTAGTGAAATGATGGATGCTTGATGGGGAAAGTTAGTCACTGCAGAGGTATGTTTATAAATGTATAAATAGACTGATGAATTATGAATGTCTTAGTTGATGGCCTTGTAAATGCTCGAATATGAACAAGACTAAGACCCCGTTCTCATTACAAGGGATAGAGCGCTCTAGCGCTCGCTAGATCGCGCCAGATTGCGCCACCTCTAAGAACGCGGCAACGTCTTTTGTGCACACTCCACGGCGATCCCAAACCGGATCACCTCTGGGGGTGGTCCTAGACGGCGATCCCAAAGAGATAGCGCGATCTAGAATGGGCCTATTCGCAGTTTACTGTGCAGAGGGTGCTAAGATAGCTCGCGCTACCCTCTGCAGGTGTGAAACCGCGGCGTGCCAGTGGACCTCCCTGGCGCGCCCCACGATGGAGCGATCCACTTTCCAATCTCGTAATGAGAACGGGGTCTTATACTAATGAGAAGACAGATATTTGTAAAAAGATTTTTTTTTTTTTTCTGTCAGGTTGTATTACCAGATCTTGCTGTATTGAGGATAGCTGTATATGAGGAAGGAGGTAAACTAATAGGACAAAGAATCTTGCCATTGGATGGATTACAAGCAGGTAACACCTCACACATCAAATACACTTAATACAACATGCCATGATCCAATCTCATTTCTTTTGTACTGGGGCCTGTTTCATAAAAGTTGTTATCAAGTTGCAATAACTGTTATAAGCTACTGAAATCCTTGCATCTGATTGGCTGAGAGCAAATTTGTCAGTAAAAACACAGACAAAACACTTGATGAAACACCCCCCTGGAGTGTAGTAGAATAATTTCAGATGCATAATCATCGGTTCTGTTTCCTTGTATTTTTAGAATCTTATGTTTACGGATATCTTCTTCATACACTTTGCTGATGTTTTCACAATGAAACATTAATAAAATAATACTGTAATAATTTAACTATTCCTTGTCATCGATTACAATGATTTTCTATCTGCAGCATCATGAGAAGTATTCCAAATGAACTTCTTTATCTTTGGCAATGATTTGGAGTATCATCATTTTTACTTGTAAAGTGTATTCGTGATAGGCTGTGGTTTTACATCCTCCTTTGAACTTTCTCATCATGATTGCCGTTGATTTGTTTCAATGTTGCAGGTTATCGGCATATATCACTAAGAACAGAAGGTAACTTTCCCTTATCACTGCCCACGGTCTTCTGCTGTATTCAACTCAAGACATATGTACCAGATGGGTTAACACGTAAGTCACATGATAGGTCATATTAAAAACATTATTCAAGTAACTCTTCAACAACTTCACCCCCCCCCCTCAATCCCCACATGATGTATAGGTATTCTGTACTTCCAACATTGAAACAATTATAAGACCTAGATTATTAAAACTTTCCATTCCACATGAAGTATGTATATATTTTTGTGCAATATGTGGGATATTCATGAGTATTGAGTATGTTGATTGACTGAATCAGTAAGATGTAATAAGTGGAGATATGTTAGATAGAATTTCAGATTATTTCCCTCCAAATATGTGTAAATCTCAGATATTCAAATCTTTTTAATAACGAAGAGAATGATTGAAAGGGATGAGGAAGAACAGTTTTGCTTGAACTAAAAGTGCAGCCACATTTAATGATGATAATAATATTCTGGATTTATATAGCGGCTAATACATCTACGATGTCTCTAAGCGCTTAACAGACATGCGTACATACAGATGCAAGGTTAGCACCAGTGTAGGAAAGAGAATTTACTTCTTTTTGTAACATGGATGTAGCCTGATACTTTTACTTTCTTTCTATCCTTGAACAGAGTTTGTAGATGCGCTTTCAGATCCACAGTTGTATCTATCTCAGGCAGAGAAAAGAGCCAAGCAACTCTTATGCATGGGAATTGAAGAGGTAAGTCTGTGCTTTTTACCTCCTGACATCAAGTCTTACATGTTCTCTTTTCTCATTTAAAAAGGAAGATGTATAGTGTCCTATTTATTATTAAAACTTAAAGGCAGATTTAGTCAACTTTGCAGCAGGTACAAATCATTTTATGTGAAATTTCATTAGTTGAGATATATTCAAATGGAGTTGAATCTTGATAATATCTTGTAATGTGTTTGAAACTTCAGTTACAGAATTCTGCAAGTAATGCTATCCCATTTTGATATTTTTACCACAGAATGAGATCAGTGAGGTACCTACAGTGAATAACAAGAAGAGACCAACAGTAAGGCATCCTACGACCCCTACCAACACAGCACCAAGTATTGGAGGATACACACCAGGTGGACCAACTCATAACCAGAGCAAGAACTTCATCAGGTGTGATGGTAAAGACAAACAAAAAGGTGATAATAATGATAATATTATGTCTTGTTTACCTATGGTAACCTCATCATTACTAAATAAGCCTATCATTTTTCCTGAGGGCCCTAGTGTTCGGGGATACTATGGATTTGGCATCGTCGCGCCGCGTCCGCGTCCGCCGCAGAGATTTTCTTGTGAGCGCTCTACTGGCTGCAGTTTTTGTCAAATCACCTTCAAATTTCACATGGAGGTGCATTATGGTAAGATGAAGAAAACTATTGTTTTTGGTGTGGGCGGAGTCGTGGGCGGAGTCATGGTTGCCATGGAAAGCATATTTTTAAAGAAATAGTAAAGATTTTCTTGTGAGCGCTCTACCGGCTGCAGTTCTCGTCGGATCACCTTCAAATTTCGCATGGAGGTGCATTGTGGTAAGATGAAGACGCCTATTGTTTTTGGTGTGGGCGGGGTCGACATGGTTGCCATGGTAACCATATTTTTAAAGAAATAGTAAAGATTTTCTTGTGAGCGCTCTACCGGCTGCAGTTCTCGTCGGATCACCTTCAAATTTCGCATGGAGGTGCATTATGGTACGATGAAGACGCCTATTGTTTTTGGTGTGGGCGGAGTCATCATTGCCATGGTAACCATATTTTTAAAAGAAATAGTAAAGAATTTCTTGTGAGCGCTCTACCGGCTGCAGTTTTTGTCGGATCACCTTCAATTTCAAAACAACTAAAAAATGACAAAAGTACAAAAAGGTCAAATTTGTCAGCAGTGATACCCGAGGTCCCAAATTGCCACTTTATCCATTTCAGTCACAACATTGATTCAAATGGGGGATGGGTGACGGGTTCGGGGGATACATGTACTCGGACTGGTCCCCCCTCCGAGTGCTCTAGTATTACCTTGGCTTTCTCCCGCTCAGAGCATTCAAGATATAAATCCTACCAGGTACCCACTTACTGGCGAGAGGTCTTGTCAGTTAATTATCTTAGTAAGCATGATGTCATTTGCTATTATCATGAGGTAGTTGTCCCACATTTGCTGTGGTGAAATTTGCTGAGGGCTTTTTATCAAGTTAGAGCTTGAGATGCCATTTGGGTTTATAGGTCAAGTTTAGGGTTTAGGTTTACGGTTAGGTATATAATGTTGAGTCTAGGGCTGAAGTTAAGAAATTTCTGCAGTTACATGTATCACCAGAGCATATGTCATGCAATCAGTTTCTGAATGTGTTCCATTCTCTATGAATTCACTCTTATTTATTTGTCCAGTGTGCATTCACGTGGATAATCGTTTTGTTTACTTGCAATAAAAGGCCAGATCAATAAATAATAGAAGAGAGAGAATAAGGACACCATATGTTTTCTGCTAAACAATTTTGACTTGGACAGATGAGCAAAGAAGCATGTTATCAGCACTAATGTAGCAGTCAGTCTCCAGGAATATATAATAACTTTGTATTCCAATTTTTTTTTTTTTTTTTTTTTTTGTAGGAATGCAGCCCATAACAGCAGACAGCCTAAAAAAAGAAAGAGCATATCAGAAACTGCTGAAGAAACAACAAAAAGAGCAAGATTCATTAAACAAGAGACATTCCAAAGTAAGTATTCCTGTTCGTAGTACAACGGTCATTAGGCAACATATATCTGAAATGTTGAACAATACATTTATGGGAAGTCATGCCCACTCAGTGGTGGTAGTTACACTAATGGGGTGTTGCAAGAAAGTTGCAATCAATTGCAAATTGTAAAGCAAATTAGAACAACCATTGTGAATGGTTCAGGGTCTGCCCATTCAAGAAGATGCGCTTGCAACAATGATTTTGATTGGTCAGTACCGATCAGTTGCAACTTGCAATCGATCGCAACTTTCTTGCAACACCCCATAAGTATATGTTTTTAGGCTTACAGATGTCAAAGGAGACTAGTATGTATTATTGTATGCATCCACTTTATAATCATAAATCAGTATAGAAATATAGACTTGAATACACATGTAAGCTTCAATATTTAGCATTTGTATTATTGTACAGAATAGAACAATTACAATTGCAAAAAGTTTGAAGAAAGACTCCATTACCAATGCCTTGAGTGGTTTCTTTCAACACGCTCTACTGTACTACTGTATTTGATCACATTTACAGACTTCATCCGATATGTATTAGATTTTGAAGCAGGTGCCATGAGCGTCTGATTTAGCAGATACTGGCGCTATAGGAGACATCTTTATTATTATAATCATTTAGTTTGATGAATACCTTAGGGTCTCTCTATATGCAGGATTAAGGTAATATTTGAATCATCATGTATTCTTGTAGGAGAGGGCAACATTACAAAAGACGCACTACTCGACCGTCAACAAGATGGAGGCTTGTCATGATAGGGAGAAACTCACTAGAGAAAAGAGTCTAGAAAAGGCTATCAAAAAGAAAGGGTGAGTATTCATCATCACCTCCCTATGTCCAACTAAGGTGTCCTGTACAAAAAACAACATGCAATGCAATAGTCATCTTCGACCACTTGATTTATGATTGAAAAAAAAAGTACATTCATTGTCTATTAATTTTTTATTAATGCATTTTTTTATTATTCGTTTTATACACCACTGCTTAAAATGCATTTCACTCTGTTCTTTCCAGGATGTTTCATGCTTTTTCTATCATTTCACATCTGCAACTGTATGTTAAGTTGATGATTGCAATTTTTGAAGGAATGATGCTAGATTCATCCACAATATTGCTTGACTTTATAACAGATTTATAAAGCATATTATGTATGACTTTTTCTCTAATCACTGTAGAATATTTCTTTTCTTTTGAATCTTGATACAGGGAAAGCAACTGTTCTGATCTGAAGATAGAAACTGAGTGCCATGTACAATCATTAGTCAATGACCACAAAGCACGGGTAAGATTCCCAAACACTCATATAGCCTGTTTTCCCTACTAATTGGACTTATTATTCCTCAATAATGATTTAGATTAAGTACTGCTATTGAATAATGCATGTGATGAATTAATATTTTTGATGTGACCTTCTTTATTAGGTGCATACAGAGAGGAGGGTAGGGAAAAGGTTTAGTCCTAATGAGTCTGTATATTTCTCTTTTGGTAGGTAAAAGATGTGGTCTCAGACCAGAGTAAGGAGTTTGCTGAGATGGTGAGTCGTCAGCAAGTAGAGGAGAGAAGTTTGAAAGAGAATCATATCCAGCAAAGATGTGACCTACTCAAAAAACTCATGCTCAGTACTCAGGAAGAACAATTACAGCTTCTAGCAGGTAGAAATGAAAGGTAAGAAACTCATGCTTAGTACTCAGGAAGAACAATTACAGCTTCTAGCAGGTAGAAATGAAAGGTAAGAAACTCATGCTTAGTACTCAGGAAGAACAATTACAGCTTCTAGCAGGTAGAAATGAAAGGTAAGAAACTCATGCTCAGTACTCAGGAAGAACAATTACAGCTTCTAGCAGGTAGAAATGAAAGGTAAGAAACTCATGCTCAGTACTCAGGAAGAACAATTACAGCTTCTAGCAGGTAGAAATGAAAGGTAAGAAACTCATGCTTAGTACTCAGGAAGAACAATTACAGCTTCTAGCAGGTAGAAATGAAAGGTAAGAAACTCATGCTTAGTACTCAGGAAGAACAATTACAGCTTCTAGCAGGTAGAAATGAAAGGTAAGAAACTCATGCTCAGTACTCAGGAAGAACAATTACAGCTTCTAGCAGGTAGAAATGAAAGGTAAGAAACTCATGCTTAGTACTCAGGAAGAACAATTACAGCTTCTAGCAGGTAGAAATGAAAGGTAAGAAACTCATGCTTAGTACTCAGGAAGAACAATTACAGCTTCTAGCAGGTAGAAATGAAAGGTAAGAAACTCATCTAAAACATATTGGTGATACATATGGCACGATTCTTCTGCATATTTTTGAGAAATAAACACATCTTCTAATCAACAGTTCTTTCCTATTTATCCCAGATTTAGCTAAGCAGGACAGGCATATATCAATGTCACAATTTTATTTTCTGATGCATCCCTGTTCCAACCCCGAATTGGTTTTAAAATATAAAGACAATTGCTGATTGCCATCATTTTGTATCATTTCTTATCCTGTGTGTCTCAGAGAAATGAAGGAGCTGAAGTCAAATCAAGCCAAGGATTCAATGGAGTCAACCAAAAGTGTTAGCCATGACAAAAGTATCAAGAACAAAGCAGAGAGAGATAGGTGAGAAATATTGGTCAGGGGAGCGTTTCATCAAGTGTTCTGTCAGTGATCTTTACCAACAACTGTTACAAGCTACTGAAATCCTTGCATCTGATTGGCTGTGAGCAAATTTGTATGTAAAAATCACTAACAAAACACCTGATGAAATGCTCCCCTGTTTTCATTGTAAAATAAAAGATTGAGTTGTGATCATAACATGATATTTCTTATACAGTACCGGAAAGGGGATCGGCATATCAATACTGTTGAACATGTGAAGCATATAATGTAATTCTGTGTAAATATTCATAAGTAGAAATGCATTTTATAAAATACATCAATACCAGCATTCAAATGTGAGTGTTACATGCTGTCATGAACAGCTGGAGCAACTAATATTTACCTTGATGTAATTGAAAAACTAAATCATTATATCAAAGTGGGTTGTCATACTAATCAGCTAATGCTACACTAAAAATATCAGTTACATTATTATTATTATTATTAGATGATAAAAATTTGTGCTTTCTATTGATGAGATTTTCTCTAATACTTGTTTTACTTTGTAGGAGAGTTCGAGAGCTTCAAAGTAATAACACAAAGAAATTCTTAGAAGAAAGAAAAAGGGTATGTAGCCATGTACTGTTAATTAGATTAAAGATTTGATATGACATTTCTCAATTTTAATTATATGTTAAATGCGTTCAGTGAAGATTTGTTTTAAATACTTTAAAAGTTTCAGGCCTCTTATTTGATTATTTGGATATTAACCCCCTCAAAACAATTATTCTAAATGAACTTTTAAAAATTTGGGGATCTTAAATCTTTGTTGTTTCAATTGTTGTTAAATTGTTGTTAAATTTGGCTTTAAATATCTTCTATAGAAACATCCTTCACAATGTATGCACTTGTTTCTATATCAGAACTAAACAAATAGGTATTTCAATCTAAACATATATTTGAATATCAATATTCTTGAGTGGGATTTGCTTCCCATGGATTGGAAGGGGTTAAAGAAAGACTTAATAATTCTCTTTTGTATCCAATTATTCAAACTTTCTTCAAAAGCTTCACATTAACATATGTCATGGAATTTTATCCTCAAAGCTTGGCAGGTGTAATTTAAATCTTTTGATTATAAGCAGTAATGATGGATATGTTTTTGTCCCCCACTTTCAAAGTGCTAGCGATCTGTTTAATTCTGCTTGAATGAGGATCTTAGTATGACTTTAATCACCAAGTGAAAGTGGTTGTGTGTATTTCACTAGTGAAGATCCTGTTAATGAATCTTTTTAACCACCAGCTGAAAATGAAACAAGACAAAGAGAAAGAAGAGGTTCAACAGGAACATAGCAAACAAATGGAGAAACTACGCAAAGAAATAGACAAGGTATTTAACACTTCAAATCCTTCTGACTTTATGTAAAACGGAAAACCTTAATATCGGAATCTTTCATGATCTCTATCAAAATTTCACAGTAGTAGTAATTTGATAGTGGAGCATTTTGCAGTAATAGTGTTGGAACTCTGATAGAGTAATATATATCTTTCATAAGGTGAAGTGACGTACCAGCTACCATATCATTTTTTTTAGAAATTGCAGTTTTTGCCTGTGGCTGGTATCAGTCAAAAGAATAGCAATAATTAACTACTTTAGAAAGTTCTGTATACTTGCTCCACCCCCCCCCCCTCCCCCCATCAAAAAAAAAAAAACACAAACAAAACACAAACAAACAAACAAGCAAAAAAAAAAAAAAACCTACCCCCAAACTGTACTGATTTATTATAACTTCATTATTTAATAACTTAATTGAAAATCTGTTATTTGTAATGAAGATTTTAGCAGCAACATGGATTTGAATATGAATCTGAAGGATTATGGCTCAACACTCATGGTGGAGTGTAAAAAAAACCCAGTCAGATGTAGTTTCAGAGAAGTTTAGTAAACGTTTGAATTTTTGTATTTAGTTTGTTCTATGGCCTAGGGATTTTGAAGAATCCAATGTAAGATGATGTGTACGGTATGAAATTTTCTTGTGTGTTTTAGATGATGGAAGCAGAGAAGATAGTGTTAGATGGAGCAGCCAATAAGGTCCACCTTGCTGCACGACCCGACTCCTCAACAGTCTGACCCCATGCTGCTTCACATAGATTGCTTGATTGTTCTCTGCAGGACTGTGGGTGGGTGTGGCCATTGCAGTGAGGATAGCTTCACAATCCTCTGTGTTCACTGCAGTGAGAGCTACCTCACAGTAATGGAAGGATGTTCTTGCCCTGTACGCTATCCAGACTTTTTAGGGACTTCATGATGTTAGACGTTTAACATGAATATCATTGTCAGTGCATATGGAATGTGATCTCACAGAAATACCCCTCAAAGTCAATTCTTGATATTTAATATAATAAATATACAATTAGGAAATTGGTTCCCCTGTCATAAAGGATAGTCTTCCCTCACTCTGGCTATCTTTATACCAAGGTTTGGTATACATTGGCAGTATTCCTATGGTGAGTAGACCATTAAGCCCTTCCATGCCACCAGATTATTGAGCTATTGCCAAAAATGAAAGTTATCAGAAAGTTATCAGAAAGTTAAATGTTAACTGTGAGAGAGTATTTTCTTGAGCAAGCTGCACAAGAATAAACATTATATCAAAGGCACAAGTTTCTGTATGAGGAAGGATTTTCAAGCCATTCTGAGCCTAAACAAAATGTTCAACACTCAAATGTTTGGCGGGATTTACTGCCCACGGCATGGTAGGGGTTAAGAGTCTGTTAAATTTGGGTTTGCATTTCAACCTGTTTTGAACATGCCCCAAGCACATGTTTTGAGTATAGAGCACAAACAGATAATTATGTGCATCTGGATCAGGTTTCAACACAATATCATGCATTCCTAGACATATCGGTTGTATATTCTTAGGTGTTTCTTTGGCGTTTTGAATCAAATTTGATTGCTGGAGGTATGTGCTAATAAAGCTGTAATGTCTACAGCTACCGTTAGCGTGTTCTACTATCCTTGTATGCCTTGGTTGTGAGGAAATATGGTAAAAGGGTCAGATTTCAAATGTATCCACATACGCTACCTCTTTACATGAATACATGCATGGGTTGGAGACTGCCATGGTAAGTTATGCCATAAGATATCACCTTAAGATCCCTGTGTCCATGTGCATTGACAATGATAAGAGTACCTATAAGTCAGCTAAGACTAGATCATAGGCATCGGCAGTATATTGTGAACAATAAATGTTTGACCAGCAAATCCAGCGAATGATTGAGAACAAGCACAATCATGGAAGCTTGAGGAGTGCACAAGAACTGTAAAGACAATGACAGTAACAGAATGAATAATCTGCAAATGAATGTCTTTTTACAATGTATCAAAATCAACAGTGTGTACAAAGTTTTTATCACATTTATCAGTAGTGTACATACGAGTGGCATTTTGCATGTAATTCTACTTTATACTAGTGAGAGAATATCCTTGTATATACAAAACCTTTGTCTTACTCTCCCTGCTCATCGTTGGTTTGTGTCTATCATGCAAAAACAATATTAACTAAATATGAATTATTCTATTTAAACTTTTGATAGAGCTGTACATTAGATTAAAGTTCATGTTGGTGTGTCGGTTCATTTTTCCCTTGTGTTGAAGAATAGCACATGAACTGCCGACTGTTTTGATACTATGATAAGAAGATGGTGCAAAGAATTTGTCTTTATTTCCTTCTGTTCATGAATAAACGTGAGAAATTATTAGAGGACCTTTTCTATTTTATGCAATCAGTATTTTCTTTGTCCGAGTACAGGGGCACCAATTCATCATTTACGTCCCTATTCACCTCCTAGTATATTGATTACAACGATATACTCACAAGAATAAGAATGTAATCAATTACCAAGCTATGAGAAATAGTAATCAAGATCTCACTGTAACTAATGTTTATCATGATTCATGAAGAATTCAAAATCCAATATTTCAGTGCTTACCTAGAGAGAAATAGTGTAGCCTTCTGATTCTCAGCAGATGATATCTTATCTCTAGGCCCTGTTTCATAAAACTTGTTATCAATAAAGATCTATGACAAGATTGCTCTAAGCCAATCAAATTCAATGATTTCAGTAGCTTATAACAATTATTGTAACTTGTTATTGAAATCACGTTTCATGAAACAGAGCCCTGTTCTATAAATCTATAAGATATTGCTCAATTAGTATGTGAATCATTAGAATGGTTTTCTACTAAAATGTAATGTTACTTCAGCTGAATCACCTGTCTATTCCACTCTCATCATGTTTTAAGTTGCCCCACAATGTTGAGATAAAGTAAAGAGAGAATAAAGAGAGAAAGCATTATTGTATGAAAACTTTGAAGCAATACAGCTGTGTCCATTTGGATCATCACGGTAGAGAGAGAAATTTAGACCAGTCACTTATAGCAGTCTTTGCACTCACTCAGCACGAAGTATGGAAGGAAGCTCATTTTATCATCTTGCAATAATCAACGGCACCTGAAATATGATCTGCTTTCATATGGAGTAGAAATTTGACAATGATCATGAAAACTCTTTATCTTTGCTAGAGATTTAGAGCAGTTGCATGTCGGTATGAAAGCACAAAATTATGATTGCATTGTGAAAGAATGCAATCATTTGTGATGTGATTTACGGTGAGTTATCTCATCCTCTTTATTGATAATTGGGAAATGGAAATTGTCTCTATAAACCTAGTACAATCTAGGTTATTTGTAGTGGATGGGGATTTTGGGTATAGGTAGGATTAAGGTCAAATGTTTGAAGAGGACATGTGTATTTATTTCAGTTTCATTGATGAGCGAGCAGGCTTATGAATGCATTTTTACACCTTTAGTATTATTGTATTCTCTTTGACATATATGAGCCATTATTGGGCTAGGTGTTCACAAACACATTAGCAGTATTCTCTCTCATGGTTTTCTGTTTGTTCTTTTCTTTAACAGCAAAAATGATATGATTGCCATTTCAATACAATAGTGTCAAGTAAAAACAATGGACTTCTTGAGTGTGTGGGTGTGTTTGAACAAATGTATACCAGATACGTGTGTGTTTGTACTATATTTCTTTGTTTAAAATAAACTATATATAGTGTATAGAGTTGTACATGTGTATAGATATACTATTATGCCATTATAGGACATGCTAGTTTTGTGCAATCTTAAATTTTAAAATTCTTTGAATTCAGTCTATAATCACTTTGAGAATCATATAGATCAATGAGTGATTAACCATGAATAATGTCTTATTTCATTGATTCTCTGTTTGTTACTTGCCAAGCACGCAGATTTCTTGCAGATTAATTTAATGCTTACTTACTGTTTGCTCCTTATGAGTTTAAAGCTAGATTATACCGATAGATCCAATAGACACGAATAAGACATCCCTTCTTAAAGGTCAAGTATCGATCTTCTTAATCCAAATAAAACTGGATAAAAGGAGAAATTGCTCGCTTAAAGATACAAGTTATGTTTTGATTGTATTAACTTTTTTTCTTTTGGTGGTAATTTTTTTAATGGAATCAGCAAAGTAATAGATCAGATATCATGCTATGGGATCTAATATTTTAAAGATTGCCAAAGCTAACAGTAGTTGGCAGTGATTTGCCTTGTAAATTTTTTTGTATGTAGTTTTAGAAAATTAACATTCCTTCCTTTAAAAAAAAATGAAAGATTAGTTATTCTGACACCTCCATTCATAGATGTCCCCATAAAATCCCAGTCCTTCACTGATAAACTTAAAATTTGACAAGTACTATTTATAATATGAGGCTATTCATTATTTGATGGAGATTCTTACGACCAAAGCTCTGTATCCAAAGCAGTACAAGTCATTATCTTTTATCATGTACTCTCCCTATAATCCTATACCTTCTTCATGTTCATCTTTCCACCATATTATCATCGTCCATCAAATCACTTAGACTGGCAGGTCCAGTCTAAGGCATTCAGAAATCTGTGATGCAGATATGTAAATTTGTTGCGTCCATGCATATATATTTGAAATATCTGTACAGATAGGAAGTCATATACGTATTAATCTTATTGTCTCTTTTCTAATTTTAAACTTAATTTTAAGAAGGATGATTACATAACATGAAAGGTATGTATCATAGTTATTTGAAATAAGGTAGACTTTATGTGTTGATATATGTAGATTTGTAATGTCCACATTGTATTCATTTTCAAGAGTTTAACTTAATGGAGGATTCCCTAGTTTTGGATATTAAAAATGATGTATTCTGTGAATCTAATATAACTACTAGTGCGCTGAAACTCATTTATTTTTAATTTAGAAATTAACATGGTATACAATTTCTACTTTAAAAAAGAAGGCCAAATATGAGACTTAATTGTATTCAAACCTATTCAAATATTTATATATCCAAACACACTGTATTCAAGAATAGAATTTAATATTTGTTGGGTTTTTATTTTTAACTCTTTGTAAGATTGAAAAACGAAAATATGTGGTCATAAATATGTTCCTTTTAAGGATATTTGACATATCCCTTCTTCAGACATAGAATACTTTAAAAAAGAAAGCCAAATATGAGACTTAATTGTATTCAAACCTTTTCAGATATTTATATATCCAAACACACTGTATTCAAGAATAGAATTTAATATTTGTTGGGTTTTTATTTTTAACTCTTTGTAAGATTGAAAAATGAAAATATGTGGTCATAAATATGTTCCTTTTTAAGGATATTTGACATATCCCTTCTTCAGACATAGAATGTAAAGCTTCTTTGCATTTTGTATTTGTGATTTATTTCACTTTCATATAATGTGTAATATACTAATCTGAAAACCTAGCAGCAAATTTCCATCTACAGTGCCAAAAGGAACAAGTACACATCAAAATACACTCTTGTGACTACAAACATAATTGCTGATGTTCTTTTATCCTTATTCAATTCAGATTATGTTGTTGAAAATTCTGGTTATGCGCATTATCAAACATCATATGAGATGTGGGGATTTACAAATATTCGGTTGAGCTAGTGATGCATTTAAAAACAAGGAGCAGTGTTCTCAAACTTGTGAAGTGTTCATCTTGTAGACCATATTATTTTCCACATAATTATAGTGTGTGTATTTTGAAGCATACTTTTGTCATTTCTGTCAGTATTACAATGATGATGAGACAGTCGAGTCTACAAGAAATTTGTCAAATGATTTGCACTCCTAGTAATAATTTTTAAGAGGAGTATTTTTGTTTTGCTTTCAACTGATGACAAACCATGTTGAAATTATGTATCAATGCATAGATGTGTAAGATATTTGAGGGTAAGGAAATAATTATATTCTGTACATGGTGTAGCATAAAAATGATTATCCATACCCTTTGTGAATGATATATAAATCAATGTATATTATCTTCATGTTCATTTATACATGATTTCTTATGTGTGTGTGTGTGTTTGTGGTATGCTATTTAGGCCTATTTATTTTGTCCACCTCTTCCCCTCCCCTATAATTTACCAGTACAAAACATGACATTGCCATAAGGTATTTTGTTGAGATCAAGTCATACCAAAAATGATTACTTCTTAAATCGGGTTCCTTTTCTGTGGAAAGTATAGGATTGAATTATTCCCTGTTGAGAGGTGTTTAATGATCGGCAGACTATTCATTCTCTTGATATATAGTTGTTTGTAAGGATGATATGAGGTTTATAAGGAGATAAGTAAATATCGTAGTATGGAAGACCTAGGAAGCACATACATTGTGCAATATGAATAGAAAAGTATTGACAGTTAAAACAAAGCTATAGGAAACATCAGAATTATTTAATAAGTAAGAGAAATATATTATATTTATCTATTTTTTCCCCCTTTCAATCAATCTTATCAAAATTATTAATTGCCTGAAATGACTCTCTTTGTGGACTTTCTATCTTTTTGCAATGGCTGTCTCTTTACATTTATGTACTTTAGATACGAAGAAATAATTTCTTTTTCTTTATCAGTAGAAATATATTTAGTTTGTGCAATATATTTGTTGAGTAATGATGAAAGTAATTGCTTCAGATTCAGGTATATCGTTTTTGATACTGGCCATACTTTTGCAGTGGAACATTGTCATAGTACAAACTGCTTAAAGCCAAATCAGGAAGCAAAGTTTGCAAACTTCTATCTATAGCCATTTTGTTTTAGTCAGAATCAGTTATCACAATGCAATGTTGCCCAAACTTTGCTTGCCCATGGCATTACGCCATTGCATATCTGAAGCCCTTTAAAAGGATGCTGCAACCTAGGAAGTGGAATTATATCTCATTTATTATTTACTCGTAATATATACTGATGGTTGGATTAACTGGTCTAGCTTGATTAAATCTATCTACGTTTCACCAACACAGACATTCATTTATTATGTAGGTATGAAATTCATTATGTTTTATTTGATGCTGCTATAGTCCAATATGCTCAAGTACCATGTAAGATATTACTTCAAGGATGTGTGGTATTACTCTACTGACTAACGGGAAATAGCAGGAACAATATTTTTGGAGAATAGGGTCTTTAGAGCACTATAATATTTAGGGTTTCATATTTTGCTGTATAGATGCACACTTGCCGTTCTGTTAGGTTATACACCTTATAATTTTGTTTTTTCTACTATTTATAAGTTGTTTACAATGTTGGAATCTGTTCTTTTGTAGTGTTGTGATGTGAATATGGCTGCATATTATATCATGGTTTCACAATGCTGTCAGAAGTATGTTTTATGATTTAACAGTGAGGTGTAAAATACCTGTATATTCACCCAAATATAGATATAAATATAAACTAATATGATTGTGATATTATTGTAGATAGTAGATGCGCGAGTAATGATTTTTTTTAGATATGAATATACTACAAAAGAAATGAGTGGATTATGTGTTTTTTCAACTTGCCTTCCTACTTGTGTTCATGGATGTAGCATCAGAGAAACTGTATTATAAAATGGGACAAAGAGACCCATCTAGGAGCTTTCGATTAGTTCAAAACGTAAATGAATGCTAATTCAAATGTTTAGCTGATTGTATGTACTATTCTTAAATTATAATGAATTTTGTTTTCATCTTTGTCATCATCTTGAATTTTCTCTATTGTATTGATGGTCAGATCGTGGCCAAAGAAAAGCTCATTTAAAAGAATTGAATAAGACTCAACCTTGAGAAATCAATCAAACTGTTTCCTTTTGGTCTTATGTTGTCCTGTGAAGTTATGGATGGTGTGTTGTATTGTAGATAATAATGATTTTATTTTTCAGAAGACAAAGATTATGAAAGCTTCAAAGAAAGTCTCTACATCGTATTCTTATGAAACGATCTTTTAATGATTATGGATAATCAATCCCACAATACATCCATCTATGAAAATTATATTGTTAAATTTTGTTATTTTTTATAGGAATAAAATAAAAATCATTAAAAACATATATAAGTGTAATACATGAAATGACTCTTTTTCCGGGAAGAGTTCTAAATATATAACTTTATAAGATAGTAAACATACCCTAGAAGTCATATCAAAGAAAGCAAAGGTTAGAAGAAAAAAAGAATAATGTTCGTAGTACCGTAATGACCATATCCACTTCAAAACGGGCTACCAAAATCTTTGATATCGAATGTAATGCCTGCTGTAGGCCACAGTTATCTCTTGACCCTTTACAAGGAGTACATCGAACCACATATTTACGATTTTCTAATCAGTACAAACAACTTGAACCACACATTACACTACTTTTTCCCAATTTGTTTTCTCCTTGCCTATCTCACTCTTTTACCGCTTGGTCGGCTATCTTACTTGTACATTATCCTACATCAAATGTGATCATTAAACATGCCAGCATCTGAAGCTATATTATGTACACATTACAGTGAAATATCGCACAACATAATCATCTATATGAGCACAGACTGTACTCAATCTACAAGAGTATACCAAAAGAGAAAGGATTTTGAGACTATACGAAAGAAAGAAATTGTAATACCAAAGTGTATACATGAATTTCAACAGAACTACAGTATTTAGGCTACATACCCCATCTGTATCCTAACAACCAAAATCTAACAATTTTCCGCTGACCCAAGCCAAAGAACTAAAATGACGTAAAATATTCACTTTTCACTCTTCTTCTTCTTCCTTGGTTTCAGTATTGGAAATTTCAAGAACATGTGACGTCACTGAGCACAGAGAATGAACATTCAGCGTGCCAGTTTGAATGCTTTCACCTAATTTTAACCTCTATTACCTCTTAGTTTCAGGCTTACAGTTTTTTGTTTTTTTGTTTTTTTGTTTTTTTTTTGTTGTTGGTTTTTTTTTTGTGTGTGGGGGGGGGGGTGTTATAGTTAATTATTATTATACAGAGTGGGAGGGGAGGGGACTCAGTATATCGGGCTCCATTTTACGGCCAATGAAGTGATAGGCCTATCCCGAGCAGTGGCGGATCTACATAGGGGGAAATCTAGTCTAGTTCTGGACTCTTTTTATTGATTTTTTTATTCGCCGACTATACGCGATAAGCCGAGTGATGGCGCGATCCCGAGAACCTGTTGGCCCCCGAAAAAAAAGACTCAGTAGGGCACACATAAGTAATTCATCCGCTCGCAATGCATGCCGGTGAGGCGGAGCAAAGATTATTTGAAATTAATTGATTAAAAATATTCATATAAAATCGATTGATTGTCCTCAGTAAATTTAAAAAGCGTAAATGGTGTTTAATAGACATACTCTTTTCAATTTGACACCTTAGCCGAAGTTGGCTAGCTTTTTATTATTTTTAAAGGATTTATTTTATCACTGGTGCACTTCCACTGTTTCTATGTGCAAATGGGCTGAAATTTCGGCTAGCCTTGTTTCAGCCTAAATATCTTTTTTTAACGCCGGGAAAGTGCCCAAATTAGGTACTTTATTTGAGAGATATTTATATTTTGTCTCTATTCTGTGAATTTAAACGATTTCTACCGAGGGGTGTTCAAAATATGATTCATAGACAACCTTCGTTATAACACGTGAGTGAATGGGGCCGTGAATTACTTATGTGAGCCCTATAGCGAAACCTAGCTCAGCGTTGTTATGGAAATGTCGTCTGCTTTTGTTGGTCTGGTTTGCGTTAAAATTGATGTAGATTACTCTTTTTGGATGCTTAACTGCTTAAAGTATCATTTTGAGGTAAGTTGAGATCCATCCTTAATAAAAACATACAGCATTTGTCTATGCTTTGGACAGGTAACACCAAACACCAAAGGAATGATTCGTACCCGCGGCTTTCTATGTGGAAAACGTGTCTCTTGTATTTCCAACATTTGGGGGGGGGGGGGGGGGGGGGGGTTGTCAGTCGCTTGAGAATCTGAGCTAGGATTTTCTGTCGATCAAAGTTATTCAGGTTCACTTTCTGCCTCGGACGTTTGCTAAGATAGGGAAATTTAAATTGATTAACTATCACCATTACAAAACGCTTAGCACGCCTCCCGTTCGAGCCGGTTACTTTCGCTCTCCTCGATCTCTTTTCAGAGCCCTCTCATTCTTTAAAATCTCTCTCTCTCTCTCTCTCTGCCACCCCCCCCCCCCCTCTCAGACTCACACACAACATCCATGGGTAATTATGTGAAACGTCCCCAATCTCCCCTTAATTCTATCCTTATTATAGACGGAATAATACTAGAAATAAATTGGAGAATATGAAGGAAAAGTGAATATGCAGCCTTTTCTTTTATATTCTTTGTTTTTAAAAGATAAAGACAAAAATTGAAATTCTCTATTTTGATGCAACAGGTGCCATTCAACATTATCAATCGGCCGACACTTCATTCAGGGTGCAAAGGAAACAGTATTCACTATAAAGAATCACACTCCCGCATCTACACGTCAACCGTAGTTTCATGCCCGCAAATTGACAATAGTGAGTGATGTCACTGGGACCGTTCTCACTTGCCTGTCCTCATTACCCTTGATTAGATAATGAGAAATTGGTATCAATTTTATCAGTAGATGCAACTCTACCATTTACGGCTGAAATTATTCAGATTATAAAATTTTGACCTACTCTATAGGGCACACATAAGTAATTCATCCGCTCGCAATGCATGCCGGTGAGGCGGAGCAAAGATTATTTGAAATTAATTGATTATAAATATTCATATAAAATCGATTGATTGTCCTCAGTAAATTTAAAAAGCGTAAATGGTGTTTAATAGACATACTCTTTTCAATTTGACACCTTAGCCGAAGTTGGCTAGCTTTTTATTATTTTTAAAGGATTTATTTTATCACTGGTGCACTTCCACTGTTTCTATGTGCAAATGGGGTGAAATTTCGGCTAGCCTTGTTTCAGCCTAAATATCTTTTTTTAACGCCGGGAAAGTGCCCAAATTAGGTACTTTATTTAAGAGATATTTATATTTTGTCTCTATTCTGTGAATTTAAACGATTTCTACCGAGGGGTGTTCAAAATATGATTTATAGACAACCTTCGTTATAACACGTGAGTGAATGGGGCCGTGAATTACTTATGTGAGCCCAGTATATCTTTTTTTTTCGGGGCCAACAGGTTCTCGGGATCGCGCCATCACTCGGCTAATCGCTTATAGTCGGCGAATAAAAAAATCGATAAAAAGAGTCCAGAACTAGACTAGGGGAAATCCGGCCCGTGCCCCCTCTTTTGAAACCCAACTGGCATACCTTAAGTACACAATGAAAAAAAATGCCCCCTTAATTGTGTACTTTTCCGCCTCTGTGCCCCCTCTTTTACAAAATCCTGGATCCCTGAGTGTCAAAAATGTTCAGCTGTTATACGTCAGCAAGCATACTGGCTTCTGCTTGGATCGTATATAAGAAGGCAAGAGTCCCATACGTTCAGAACTCAACTTATGTTAGAGTTTCCCTAGTTGTGACACGTCAGTGAGCGTGTTGACCGCTGATTGGCTAATCAAGCAGAGGTAAACTATTTAAAGTTGTGATACGTCAGTGAGTGTACTGGCCGCTGATTGGATAGTAAACGTTAAGATAGCCAGTTGTTTTCTAACGTTATTCCATCGAGTTTCTTGATCAGGGTCATCATCAATAAGATACAAAGCATCGACCACGGCAGGAAACTCGGCACCCGCATAGGAATCGACACTGCTCGGTGCATAGATGACATGCCTGGACAAATGACATGAAAAACGGAGAAATTTCTTTCATTCAAAGTCCTTTTTCTTTGTACATTTTTGTATAATGGTGTACATAATAATAGTGGATACGTTACTAGAATCTGGATCAAATGGTTGGCGGTTCTAGACAAAGCGATATTCTAATATTTTGCCACTCTAAACCCAGGTGTATATATGAGAAGCTGGCTGGAAATAGTTCATTGAATGATTTCAGCTCCTTAGGGCAGCTTGGCTAAAGCCAGGGTATAGGCCTAGTGGTACTATGTAGGCATCTTGAGCATCTCAACTTTATTATGCAGCAAGTGCGTGTCTATTATTCGAATCAATGAATCCCGGCAATGAATAGTCATTTTAAAGTTTGAAATACCCCTGTTATGGAAAGCATTTTCATGCCTGTGTGAGCTTCTGTCGTTATCCACCAGTTTTATTCCATTAAGCAGTATTACATTCGTCAATCAAGTTAAAAATATTTCAAAATATAAGTGAATGTAAGAATGTAAACGTTCTTTGATCATACCTAAGCCACTGTCTGTCTGGAAGACCAACCGGGTCAATGAAAGCTCGCTCAAGCTGCATCATCTGATCATTAACACGTCGTAAAGCATAGGGGCTTCAAGTATTAAAGGAAAAGTAAATAAATTTACAATAAGAAAAGTAACCCAAACATTAAAAGAGAAAGGAATGTATTATGTGGAAAGAAGTGATTGAAATGTAGTTAAGGACAGGGAAGAGTAGAGAAGAGTACATTTAAGAAATGATCTTCATTTCTAAAGTTACAGTTGATATGGAAAGATAACAATATCGATAAATATACCGGGGCGATTCACCTGTTATCTAACCAAACTATCTAGATCTTCTTTGTGTAAACATCTTTAAAAAGAAAAGAACAAATGCCATTAAAAAAATGTAGGACATCTCCCTGAGGACTACCAACCCCAGAGCAATAACTTCATATTATACCACCCCTATCAACTTCCTAGCCTAATTTTCTTAAGGGGTTAGTTTTCCTAAGGAATGTAGGAAGGAGGTATAGTTGTCCGAGTGTATATCCTATAGAATGTATAGGGGTAGATAATAAGGGGGTGATAGTCCAGTGATTAATAAACGTCCGGGTAATAAGTGCTTACTCGTTCTGACTAATATCAGTCAGTTGCATTTCAAAATTCTGCGCTGATTCAGTGAAATTATCCAGAGCTGACTTCATGTGATCTGTAGGAAAGGAAATAGAACACTATACAAGTCAGTAATAATACCATATGTAATTCTTGACATACTCTATGACTATTCTTCTATCCTATCAATATCATATTGTTTTTAACATGAAGTTGTCAGTAATCCATTATGTTGTAGAATTTTCCTAAATATGAATAGAACTTAACGGTATTAATATTTATTAAAATGAGAAGTATCTGGGAATATTCTCATCTTATTGGGAGTAATGTGAGTAGCTATGCTTTATCAAAGCATTTTTCTCATTTTCTAACCAAAGTTCATTCATACCTAAAACGACGCCATTTTGTGCCAGTTTATTGCCGAAATTTCTCTCCAAGCCTTGTGCAGCTTGTTGTAGGTTAGTAGCATAGTCCACACAGCCAAATGGCAGAATCACGGAGTCTGCGAGATCTCGCGAAAATTCAAGAAAGACTCTCGCAACGGTCTGGTGACGCCAAAAATTCCAGTCCAAGAAGTTCTTGACATAGTAGAAGTTCTCATAGACCGAATGGTAGACGGGATAGGATGATAACCCTAATCTCTGATGAAGGAAAACATTTGAAACAATGACTGAAAATCATTTACCATTTTTACTCTAACAGTGCTCCATATATATACGAGTGCTAGATAGGAATATATTGTATTCATTCTTATAATAAGTGTCTTTTTGAACATTTGGCTTTTAGCTCGTCTTTAGAAAATATATTTAAGGACATATTCGAAAAATATGAGGGGTTTCAGAACAAATAGGTCAGAGAGATATCAATATCAGTTCACGTATACAACCGAATAGAAAAATATAACAAGTAAAAGAAAAGAACAAAAAGCATGAGAGAGAAAAAACCGGAAGGAAAAAGAAAAAGAAAATTAGGGGAGGAAGAAAAGAAAACAGAAGAAGGACAAGAAAAGAAAGAAGAAAAAAAAAACAATACACAACATGGATGTGAACAGTACTGGGGAGAGAAAATAGACAAAAACAAATATATTATGAACAAACAATACAGAAGGGAAAGGAGAAAAGATAGAGAGGCAGTGATAAAAAAAACATGGAGAAGGAGAGATGTAGAAAGAGAAAGATAAGGAGAATACAAAAGGAGGGAGGCCATCTAATAGTTGGTTTAATCCAATGAGTATACATTTACGGTTCTTGGTTGTTGTAGCCATTCAACAAGGACAATATTTATATTTACGTTTAAATGTGTTAAAATGTGGAGGTTGATTTCAAAGCCGTGTCAAGTGAGTTCCACAGTTGGGGTCCGTTTTTGTAAAGCAAGCTTTTTGATACGCGGGGTAGATTCGACTGTCTGGTCGGATACCTGTGAATGTCATTGTTTTTAAGAAAAATTTGCACTAATGCTTCTGGTAAGTCATTTCTGTCAAGTTGATACATAAAATTTCCTAGATTTTAGGAGTATAAATTATATATTTGAAGGACTTAAATTCAAAGAATAATAGATTGGTGTGTGTCCAGTAAGTTTTGTTGAAAATGATTCTCATTACTCTCTATTTTGCAAAGGATATACTCTGTTCAGGTTAATTTTAATACAGTTATCCCAAGCAAGAATATTATAGTTTATAAGAGATAAAACAAGAGTGTATAATGTATTGAGGGTCTTCCAAGGGAAAGGTGTCTCAGTTTATTAATAGTGAGCTTTCGAATGTGTCGACTTGAACGCCGTCCGAGATCCTCCCAACTACAATGGACTGCTTTGTGTTAGCTGCATACCGCGCTTTGTGCAAGTACGGCTCACCCGTCCACTGGCTTCTCCCCACAGAACTCCAAGAGTTCTGTGCTTCTCCCTCGTCCACTCTAGTCAGATCGAGAACGCGTCAAACGTGGTTTTGCCGTCATCTCTAAAACGTGAACCTCGCTTCACCCATTGTTAGCTTCATGCTTCACCTACTTATGCAGTACGTATGCAGTAAACACAAAGCAGTCCATTGTCGCTGGGAGGATCTAGGACGGCGTTCTAGTCGACACATCCGAAAAACTCCTTAATGATACAATATTTCTGGATACCGTTTTTGCGAAGGTTATGTACATGTTGTACCATGAAATTTTATGATCGATCGTCACGCATCTTTCAGGCGGCCTCGTTAGCGCAGTAGGCAGCGCGTCAATCTCATAATCTGAAGGTCGTGAGTTCGATCCTCACACGGGGCAGGCTGCTCACTTTTTTTTTTTTTTTTTTTTTTGTAGATTCCATTTGTTTGTTTTTTGTATATACAATATGTTATGCTTTTTTTCTTTCTTTTTTGGAGAAGTGACAGTAGTTTTGAAGTACAACATAACTTGAACCTAGAAATCTGGCCGTTTCAACCTTAGTTATTATGTTCATTCAAGATAACATGAACACTTATGTTCATTCAAGATAACAACCTTACATAATTCATTTAAGATAACAGCCGTCGTTTTCTTGCCGTCTCTAAAACACACTATGGACATAAACCGCTTGACCTTTTCCTCCTTTTCCCACATGTGAATCTTTATTCCTACTCAAAATGACAATGCATGACAATACAAACAAATTATAGTGATGTTCTTACTGTATTTTGTTTGTGCGTGTATTATTTTGTTCATAACGTTCCCAACACAAGCTTTAGTGTTCGGGTATTACTTTCTCTTTTGCAATATTCTGAAGTGTTCATAACTGATTACAAGGTTTATCATGCTGAAAGAGAGAATTTTCAAGTGAATTTCAATACGTTTAGTCTAAATTCTTACTATGAAATCGTAAACGTAGAGAAGATCTGTTGAAGGGACTCCGATCCGGTGCATAAACGGTGCATAATCACTTCCTGATCCGATTACTCCTGTGCTAAGGGTATACCAAGTAAGAAATTAAATGCAAATGGGTAAAAAAAAGATTGCTAGAATATTACACATTAACAGTCTCATTAGAAAAAATATGAACCAGAATTTATTTCACAGTCTTCCACTGAAAGCTTATCAGCTAATTAAGATCGTTGAATAATGAACCCCACAATGTTTAGGCCTAATTATGAGGCCTTTCCAAAATTGATACAGGGGAGGGGGTGGATGGGGGTTGGGGTAATGTGTTTGGGTAAATATAGCCCCACGTACTTTAGACCCATTGTAAGTTGATTGTTTTCACTAAGCATGAAAACGGGAGAGGGTACGTAATATGCTTTGTTATAATAAATAAAGTTACTAGTACTCTTATATAGGTTCTGGAAAGGAAACTAGATAAAGGTTGAATGAAAAATGAAAAGTTCCAAACATTATTTTGTTCTTCGCTTTAAAAGATGAACAATTTTGATATTTACAAAGGCTTGCCAGTCCTGGGATCAGGAACACGTTCAAACCACACGTCATAGGCTGATCGCTCCTGGGTCTCACCATCAGGTACCTACATGAGAGAGATAGAGAGGGAGAGGGAGAGAGGGAAGAGAGAGAGAGAAAGAGAGAAAGAGAGGGAGAGAAAGAAAGAAGACAGAGGGAAATAAGGAGAGAGAGAGAGAGGGGGAAGGAAGAGAGGGAGAATGGGAAGAGAGAATAAGAGACGTAAAGTGAGAGCGGGGGGAGAAGGAATGAGGGCGAATGAGGGAAAATCGGAGGGAAAAAGAAAGAGAGAGCATGAGAAAAAAGTAGAGAGAGGAGGGGGTGGAGGAGAGAGATAAAGGGGCAATATAGAGGAACACAGTGATGGCGAAATAGAGAGAAGGGAGGAGAAAGAGTTTAGGAGAGAGATATTACAGAGCCAGAATAATTATGTTGTCCGAAAATCGTCTATACACAATCTGCAGTAGAATAAGGAAATCAAACTGAAGATTAATAGCAAATAAATTATGTAATATACCCTACAATATTCAGAAAAGTTCAAATCAATTATTCGATTACTTACCACTTAAAACACCTAGAGTAAAAACTGTAATTGTGAACTTGCCTTTTTGGCGGCATCCCAGACAGCTTGCTGCAAGAGAGGCGTTGCCCTGGCCCCAAATGTATAGTTTCCAACTACTGCACTGTCAATATTGATATAAGCCACAGCTCTCTCACCAAGTATCTTCTGATATTCCTATTCACATTGACAGTACATTGACAGAGAAGGAAATTACATAAATAAAATACGTATGATCAACATAACCTACAATTTTCAACTGTATTGTAGGAACAATCAGAGAAAATGAAAAACATGTTTAAAACAGTATTACACAGTCAAGTAACCCCCCCCCCAAAAAAAAAAACAAAAAAACAAAAAAACAAAAAAAAAAACAGGCAGTTACAGAGTCAAAAAGTTAGAAAATTATCATACAAATGTATAATATATAGCTGGACAGACACGTAGATTATAGATAGATATGACATGATAGACATGGCTTGATTGATGACTATATACAAACCTAGAGAGTCAGATAGCTCAGTAAGCAATGTTTACCTCTACAAACTCTGTAGATCCTACTAAACCGTACTCCTCAGCTCCCCAACTACAAAACATTACAGATCTCCGTGGTCGCCATCCTGTCAGAGTACAAGTAAGTTTAAATAATCAAGATATACTTTACATATGAATCGAAAAGAATTTCAACCTGGGACAATAATCTCCAATGGAACAACTTTCTGCGTACAATCAATCGCTATATACAGTGCGTCCCCCCAAAAAGGAAATTTCTCCCAAAATAAAGATTTCAAAATATTTGTAGGACATTTTCATACCTGTGGATAGTCAGAATAAGTCTGAAAAACGCAGTAAAAATACATCTCATATATCACTATGAAAACACCTAAGATTTGGTAGAACGCCTTGCTACAATTATGTTATGTCTTTCATTTCTGTCCTGGCTGAAATGCAGTTCCTTGGATCCAAGTGAGGGAGCCCTTTGCAGATATTATTTTAAAAATCATTTACTGTCTCTATAAACCGGCTGCTTTTTTATTTTCTAATATAAAAAAGTAACGTGTTATGATCTCGATAATTTTATATGACAACAAATTTATGCAACCTATGAAATGATTTAACCCGAAAAAGTTTGTTTCTACTATAATAGATGGTGGCCATTTTGGACTTTTGCATTTTACACGAGTACCTTTAAAAAAAGGAGTGTTCATGCCAAATTTGGTGCTTTTATCGCTCTGTCAGACTTTTTCTTGAATGTAAACTTTTTTTATGGAACGCGTTGTATATAGGATAATTGCCAACCAGAAAAGAAGGATAACCATCCCATGCAAGATAATTAAAATAATAATATATAGTAATATGCCGGAAGATTTGTTTACAAATTAAAAAAATTCCTCCCCAGTCAAGCTTCTTCGTTTACTAATATATAATAACAAATAAATAATAAAAACAATAATTAAGACTAAAATATATAAAATATTTCACTGTCCAATATATTGGTAATTGTCCAAGGCAGTTGTCCTACGGTTGCTTGTCCGAAAGCAGTTGTTCGATATGGTTATTGTCATAGAGAGTTGATATTTTTAAAGGGGATAAATATCCTCGAATCATTGCATCGCTGTTGGCACTCATCTCTCCCAAACGCCCTATTTCATTTAAACAAAGTACAACCTACAAAAGTTATGATGACGGTACAGAAATGTAAGTAATTGCTTGAATATTCATGTTATTTACAAAATATATTTCAAAATCATGGACATTAGAAATATTGTAACCTATTTTGAGCATCTCGTAGTAGACTCGTGTTGTCTCCATGAGGATGGCTGTACCACTAGATGGATCTACAGCACCATAAACCCAGGCATCACGATGGTTGCCTAGCAACACATACCGATCTGCAGGATAAACATACAGCAAAAGAACACTTAAGACTGTTTTAACTGATGAAAGAAAATTATATATTATCTTGTATTCATACTTTATCACACTATTTCCTTAACCGTCACTCCATACTAATTATATAACACATCTTTTGGAGTATTCATTGGATTAAAATGAACTAGATATACCATATAAGATTATCAATTATGATGTAAATTTCAATAAAGAAACTAAAATCACCTGGTTCCACTGCTCCATTGATGACACCGATAACATTATAGATGGTTCGAGTTTCTCTTGAAGTATGTATGCTCATCTTCACTTTTCTGTATATTGGTAGAAATGAGTAGAAATGGAGAAGCAAATGAAGGTTGTGATATCATAATCCATGATTAACTTTTTCTGGTACATACATGCACTTGTAGCCCTCTTTCTCAACATTTCCCAAACCAAAGCAACCATTCTTCATCCACGTTTGTCTAAGGTTTGAAGTACCTGGCACTTATAGATAGTTTTGTGGAGTCGTCATCACCATTCGATGTGATGTTAATGAAAGTTATCGATATGGATGATGTACTCACCTATCAGGGTTGGTAAATCCTGGTCCGTATCGGTAGGTGATGTTAAGACCTCCCTTCCAAGCATCATGTACCTCATCACCTCCAAGTTCACTACATCCATCAACAAAGAGTATGAAAAAGGGAAAAACGATGTAAGAAAACAATTTCAAGATTTTGTGAGAACAATGTTTAATTAGAAAATTTTACTCTTTTCTAGTTCTGGTTTATTTCATATGATTTCGTTTTATCGACAACAAATTGGTTTCGATATTATGATATGATATATGATATCAGTAATATTTTTATGAATGATGAACATATGAAGCGAAGAGAGCGGGGGTATAAATGGAGACAGTGAGGGAGGGAGAAAGTGTGAGTTTTTCATCAGAATAACAAGACATTGAAATAGTATAGCAATAATGTTCATACCTTAAGAGCTGCTGTGCATCACCGTATGAGATAGGATGAACGGGGATTGTGGGTAATGAGGGATCAGATGCGTTCAACCGGTACATATAGGCTGGTTTCAAATATAAAGAACAGTTATAAATACTTCAATAGAATATTATAATGAATTACTACTGCTAAAAAAAATAGAAAAAAAGCTCTTAGGAAGAGATCGATTTATACTTCCTTATTCCGTTTCTCTTTTTAATCTCTCTCTCTCTATATATATACACTGTTGGTCATAATGGTAGCATAATTTTTTTTCTACCTTTCGTACACTATTGACAACAATGCGAGTCATTTTTTTGCAAAATAAAGCTTATATCTTCATCGATTTTTATTGATAAATCTGTTCTCAACATATGAAATAAAAAATATAAGACAAAAATTAATTCATACAAACTTTATACACTGGTTTAAACTTTTTACAAACACAATCATCCAGACCTTGGATTCCTTGATAAAATGTATCGTTTTTGGTAAATGTTTAACGATGATAAGTTTATCGTGAAAATTAAAATCTTGGGATCTTTTGATGATTGAAGGGAAGTGTTCCTCTTTTTATTCTTGTTGGGTCACTTAGTACCTGGTATGGCCACCTCTGGCACGCACCAGTGCCTCCACACGCCGTGGCATACTGTCCACAAGGTTGTTGATGGTGTTCAAGGGCAGTGCATCCCACTCTTCGGTCAGTGCCTGGGCTAACTCCTGCACATTTTGAGGATGATTATTTCTCTCATTGATGGCACGGCCCAATGCATCCCAGGCGTGCTCAATGGGGGTTCATGTCGGGGGAACAGGCAGGCCAAGGCATCTGCTGCACGTCCTCTGCGTCAAGGAATTCCCTCACCAGACGTGCCCTATGTGATCGAGCGTTGTCGTCTTGGAGCTGAAAGTTATTGCCATATACTCTTCTCGCGTATGGAAGACAATGGCGTTCCCGGATATCGCGGTACACGACGGCGTTGACGTTTCCTTCAGGTGCAGCCAATGGCGTTTTTCCGCCATAATGTATTCCGGCCCATACCATCACTGAGCCTCCACCTGCTTGATTGGTTTCCTGGACACAGTCATTACGGAGGTTCTCGCCCCGCAATCGTCGAACCCTCTGCCTCCCATCGGTGCGGTCAAGGATGTACCGGCTTTCATCAGTGAAGATTACATGGCGCCAGTGACCAAGCTGCCATCTCCTGTGCCTCCTAGCCCACTGGAGTCGAGCAACCCGGTTTCCCGTGAAACGTTCACTCCGAAGTGCCTCCTCCACAAGTGGCAAAGACGACTCGCTGGCATTCTCCGGTTCCTACGGCACATGTTCAGCAGTTGACGGTCATCCCGTGCGGATGTTCTTCGTGGTCAACCTGTAGATCTCTCTGGACTCAAAGTACCCGCCTCTCGATGTCTTCTGAGGATGCGGCACACACAACTCTGCGATAGTCCAAGAATATCTGCAATCTGGGCCTGTGTCCGTCCATTCCGTCGGAGTGCAAGGACCCTCTGACGAATTGCAAGTGCCGTTGGGCGAGGCATAGTGTAAGGAATCAGTGTACCAAATTTGGTAGGAATTGATCAAGGTGACCAAGGCTTTCTGCACGAAATGGACAGCAAAACAACAGCAGAAAGGAGGCTCTGCCTTTCATAGCACCAAACAATAAGATAGGCCACGTTATGGAATGTTTCACTTGACCGACTTTTACCTCGACAATACAAAATCATTATGTAATCAATGAACCTGGTCAATATTATCTATTTAGGCTTTTAAATATGATTAAATCAACGGATGACTATGAAAATACGAATTATGCTAACATTATGACCAACAGTGTATATATATAATTCAATTCAAATCAATTTATTTTCATTTCCACAGATAAACAAACTTTGACATAATTATGTAGAACATTATTCAGTAAGTTAGTATACATATATCAACATAATAATTTCACTCATTTTTTGTTTCCATAATCAAATAAATAATTGTATGGAGTTAACAAATCTGCAGAAATGGAGGGATCCACTAAAAAGCCGAAGCTTGTAAAATGAGGATCCCTCGAAACACATTAAAGTAAAATAATAAATCATATACACTGTAATTAAAAAAAACAAAAACAAAAAACAAACAAACAAACAAACAAACAAACAAACAAACAAACAAACAAAAAATACCAGTATAATGCCTACGAAGAGAACCTTCAAAAGGATACAATAGAGCTACCATAGAAACAACAAAACTTGATATAGGATATGAATCGGGAAACTTATACAATACGTTACAAACTAACGATTATTCGACCAAGAGAGAAACAGAACTAATTAAAAGCGCGCTTAAAAAAAAAAAAAAAAAAATCATGATTTGAGCGACTCATGGACATTGATGATAACCTTTTTAACACAAAACAAGAAAAGTGGACAGGGGACAATGGGAAAGGGGTGAGAATATTCAATCATATATATACATCTCTCTTTCTCTCTATCTCTCTCTCTCTCTCCCTCTTATCTCCTAGATCTATAGTACCGTGCATAGTATTGAGTAGGTATAACTCACGTGTAGCCGGATATCCAGGAGTTGCCGGATCTCCCTTTCCACTCCCAGTATATACGTTGCCTCTCTGCGTACCAGTATCCGGTAGCCACCAATCATTCGGATATACCGCATCAGTGCTACCCTGCGCGTGATTGACTGGATCCGAATAAATGATAACTCCTATAGCACCAGCTATTTGAGCGTTTAGTACCTAACCAAACAAGAGAATAAGGAAATAAATATTGTTCCCATCCTTTACAGTGTTGTCATGGTCGTGTATTTGGTCCAGAGTGCCAAATGATGTTGTGTCTTGAAAGGGTTTGAACCAGAGGCAGTTGACAGGTCTGGTATACCAAGGAGGTACTCCTTGGGTATACTAGGCCATCTATGTTATCCATTATTATTTATTATTATTATTATTATTATTGTTATTATTTGGCGTCACCTGTGCCTTGGAGGGAAAAAGCGAACTGAATCACTGTAACCCTCAGGTTGGTGACTCTCTTCTACATGGGGTGTCCGTTTAACGTCATATCAGAGGGACGGAGTGTTTTCCGCTGTAACATAACCTGTGTCTATATTTATGAAACAGGGGGTGGGGGCATTAGCACACAACGCACGCTTCGGTCATCCACCCAGAGTGGATTCGACGTGTATTCAGGCGCTTACCGACTGAGCCAACTCGCCTCCTCGTTTTTTATATAATTTTTTTATAAGAAGATGATAATTTCATTCACGGACATCGACCAAATAACTTACCTTTTGTCCACGGAAGTTGTTTCCGTATTTTGCGATTACGATTGACCCATTAATGTTGATATCTGGTTTATTTTTGGCCAGCCAGTCGAAGTCATCTGCTGTACCGTAATTTACATACACAAGAGGCCCCTAAAATGGACAAGTAAAATTAGAGGATAAAGATGAAAAGGTGATCCATACTGTTGCATATAATTTGTATTTATTACGAGATAATAGGGACAGAATAGCTCCCACTTACATGCAACGTAATCATCACTAACACAATCATTAAACCCAAACCGGAACCATGTGGGGGCGTCGATCCAGAAGGGCAATTTAACTCTTAGCTTTGTATCCTATGAATCTTTTATTAGGTGTGTGCACCCCTTGTTCTAAAGACGGATAAACCCATTCCCACCCCAACCCAGGATTAGAACTATGAATATTTCACACTTCTTAATCTTTACTCTGTATACAAAATCTCCCTAAAACTTGAGATTTAATAGACTCGTTAGATTTGCCAAAAATAAATATTATAATAATGCAAAATCGATTGGACTAGTTGAAGGGAAGATGTTGCCCATTTCATTTCTACCATACCCATTCACTACTAAATAAATGGTTGGTGCACCTTGTTCAAATGTATTGAATGAGCGTAATTGAACCAAGGATTTGATCCTCTAATCAACCTACCTCTGGGTCTCCTTGAGCGGAGTATGCATTGAATGGTGGTACTACATCTGTGTTATTATCTTCAGGTCGAAGGACAGCCTCGGTGAGAGCACTAGTGAAGACAGGAGTTCCATTCTCTGTTATCATCACCTTAATTTGTTACAAAGTAAGAAAATATAAATGTGATGGCTAATACAGGGATAAAATAAGAAAATAGGTGTACGAGAGAGGAGAAAGAGAGAGCGAGACAGAGCGAGACAGAAAGGGAGATAGAGAAATAAATATGTAAAGAAGTAAAAATGAAACCGAGAGAGAGAGAGAAACTGAAAGAATAAGTGAGGGATGAAAGACACAAACGTCTAGTCATTTTTTGAGCAGATCGCCTGGTCACATTTTCTTAATCAGATTCTATTCATTCTGACTAGGATTCTGTTCATTTAGACTAGAATTCTGTTCATTTTGACTAGGTTTCTGTTCACTTCAAACCCGAAGCTGGTATTTTTGACTAGAACAGAATAGTCAAATCTGACTAGATTCTAGTCATATTTGACGAGATTGTTTTTAGAGTGTGCAGACATAAAGAATATGTATTAAATTTTGACCAAAACTAGGCCTATCTCTAGCTCTTTGATCGGGCTATCTGTTGGTTAAATTAAAATGCTACGATTCCAAACGAATGATATCCAACCTTAGCATGATGTCCAATTCATAACATCTTTTTAGATACAATTTACGATCCCATCTTTCATATTCTTTTTTTAATACCATAATCTTACCTTATTCGGATTATCAGGATCAGGATAAGCTAAGAGAACATCGTAGGATAGTAACCGAACCGAATCGAATCCGTAATCGGTCCAGAGGTTGACAAGCATCTCAGCATTCTCCTTCTCAGCTGGTGTTCCCGCCAAATGAGGTCGACTGCTTAATTGCCTGCGAAATAAGATAAAAGAAAATGTAAAGGTGTATCTTTAAATATTTGTCTATGGTATAATAAGCCTAATAACGTCTAATGGGATGCCCAGCCTAACAGACTGGAATCATATAGGTCTATAAAGCCCAGTTACAACCGATGGGCCTACTCAACTTGTTTGTCGGCTGTTTAATCACCTGCTACAATGTCACATTACGGTTTCTTCTTTTGGAAATCATGATCAAATTAGAAAACCTTCAGGGCTAGGCTAAGATGACGGTTCAACCCCCCCCCCCCCCCCCATTTCGAAAAGAAACGTTCCTGTCCCCCACAACTAGCTTATTAATTATTTTTTTTTAATGAAGAAAATACAACAAAAACCTGGAAAATACGGTCGTTTTGCCTACCCTCACTCCCCTATATATTAGTGGTAACTATAGTAGTATAGTTGGTGATGGTAGAAGTAGAAACGGCTAGAGATAATTATCCCTGTATACTTGTAGGAGGAGTATTACTAGTATGAACAAAAGAAGCTGGAGTACTACGATTACTCTAACTATTTCGACTACTATAACTACTCTTATTCTAACTACGACTAAAATAGTATAAATCTATGTTTAGGTTCTTTCACGATAATATGTGTTAGCTTACTTGAGACTTTGTTCGATGTTCTCTGCCTTACATTCATCAATCATGAGAGCACTAATGGTCTCATTTTCTTTTGGAGTGTCGATCGACTGCGATGACGAGGCAGGGCAAGAACCGTCAGGGATCCCGAAATGTCCGATCAGAATTCCTAAAATGAACATGGAGGCTCCAACAGAGACAACGCCAAATATTGCCACTCGCGTTTGGGGCTTCATTGTCAATCTCCTAGGAGGAATAACCTCCTTTCTCACACCATAAATTGTCTCAGAAAGTTTGTCCGATTTTGGTAATTCAAATTAGCTGTGAGATTTGGAGAGCTACTGTGTCGCCTGCGAATAAAACGATGTGACAGCAATTCACCCTGTTCCGTTTTCCGTATTGGAATATATACCCATAAACAACCCACACCGTCAAGGCTGAGATGTGTACTCTATAATACCTTTTCGCAAATATCTGTTATTACTTGGAAGCAGTGGTGTTTCAGGTCACAGAGATTCGTCAGAGCATAATGGTGATATTGCACTTTGAATAGTCTCTTCAGCATTGTATTCACTGTTGACTAGGTATATAGAACTCTCTATCAAAAGCCTACGTAAAAAAAAATAAATTAAAAAAAATCTACGAATAGTCTAGATTCCCTTTGCCTTGTAATAATTATGCGCATCAAAGTTCAAAGCTGATGTACAGTATTGGTACGGTATAGTAAGCAACATATAAAACTCTGTCACATTGTGTTTGGATATGAAATAATCATAAATGCAATAAATAAAGGGCGTATACGGCAACTAATATAATGTAATACGAGTACATCTGGACATACTCGTTCTTTGTTTTACTGTATTTCGAAACTCTGGCATATATTCACATATTCGATTTCAAGAATGACTTATATATCCAAAAGACGAATAGAATAAACTTTATCACTTTATTGTTATAGCACATAAATTCACCTGTAATAATACGCGTTGATATACATACAAAATAGTATATGTTTAGGTTATTAATTGGAATGCGTTATAAGATAAGAAGAAATAAGCCGGGTGGCATATCCAAAAATTATTAAACTTAGACTGCATCATTTGAAACTTGATTATAGAGTTGCTCTTAAAACTTGTCCATTATCACAGGGGTATTTTTTTCAGTTACTATATGGACGAGCGCCGGAGTTAGAAATGAAGGCTTTGTGCTTCGATAATGCATCGCTCTTTGGTCCTGTTAAATGTACATCATGTTAATTAAAAATGTATCCTTTCTTAATAAGCAGAAAAGAATCAAAATATTTTTTTTCTCTTCAAATAATTCGAAATTTGGCATCATACATACCTAAACGAGGTCACTGTATAAATCACACAAAAGGACTGGTCTACCTGAACAATAAAGGACCACCATTGTCACATGTTTACATTGGGATAATCAATAGAAATTTAGACTTTTGGAATTATAGTTGTTTGTAATAGGTACAAGATTTGAATAGCATATGACAAGTTTAACAATTAAGGTTGACGAGCAATGTGTCTGAAAATTCTGCACGTAGGCCAATTCCGCGAGTGCTCCGCCCAACAAATGCACAATGATTATTGCACATTATTTTATTTTCATCATTTATATTCATAATGATAATTATATACTATTTTAAAAATTAGCGGAAAAATTAGAGACGGGTTGATCCTACAAATACATGTATTTAAAGCTATGACTCTATCACATCATAACTGTTTTGTGATCCATTGCACTATTCAAAATTTCTGCTCTGATTCATTCGTTAAAGCTTAGAGAAATAACACAGAGAGAAAGAGGAGTAAACGGGAAAAGAACGACCAAGAGAGAGATAGAAATAAAGAAGAAAACGAACCATTCACTATCAAACTGTGCTGACCTCTTTTCTAGACAATGGTAACTGCCCCGATTAAAAAAAACCTACATAATTATTAAAAATTCGTGTGTATAGTTTGAGGGCGTTGTGCAGAATCGACCTTACTTCTTGACAGCGCAGTGACTGAAGATGAAACTCACTCATAACATGGAGCTATATACAGCTCTATGGTCATAGATCGAATTATACCATGTCAATTTCTATTCATTTACTATTTATACCTGTTCCTGTATAAGTATAGTCGTGTGATTGTACATAAAATTATGTACCTAAAAAGTACACAAACTGCATGACCTTGTATTAAAAGGAAGTTAAAAACCTATATAATGACATTATTATATTCTTCAGTACATAAGACTATATCCAGTCGTATTCCATCTAACTATATTACCGAATGTCTTTTACTGGTGGAAGAACTATATATTGCCTACATAAAATCACTAAAGTTAGAAAAAAAAGTAATTGTCTTGTATAGATAAAAGACAAAATTACCCCAATGAACGGGGTAATATGGAGCCCATAAACAAATCTCCATATACCAAGATTTTGGTATACAATTAACAATTAATTTTTTTAACAAGTGAAAGTTCTCTTCAAACTATAAATTATACATCATGTAATGATTATAACTACACAACAGAACAATACTGCACTAGCCATCCTCTTTTTTTCTTCTTTTTTCTTTTTTTTTTCATTATGCTCATATTTATTTTTTGTACATATGTTATCCATTGTTTCAATAAAAACATAAATTAAAAAAAAAACAGTCTGTGCATGTACACATTGATAACACTATATCCATTGTATAGAATGCTGCATGTTTACAAGGGGCTCCATATTACCCCAAAGATATTGTGGCTATGTAAATGGATTGTACAGGCCATTCACTCAACCATGATCAATACACATGCACTCAACACCAGTATACAACCCACATTATGCACTTATTATGATACAATCAAGATATGATTACGCAAAGTAGGTTTACAACAGCAATCTTTACATTTTCGGGCTTATAAGGAGCCAAAAAATGGCACGAAAATCGCTTACCTTTCTCCAATATGTTGGATTTTGTTGTGGATATCCGAGACCTACCAGCTAACTTCGTGTTTACAGAGTGGCAGTGGGTGCAACAGGTCACATAACAGGCATTTAAACCACAGAGGGGGGGGGGGGGGGGGGCTATAACACTTTTCTACAGGCAGATTTCTATGCATGGCTCCATATTACCACGAGGCTCCATATTCCCCCGGTTTACCCTAAACAAAATTATTGGTGAGTTGTGTACCAAGGACATCACAAACCCATGACTGAGTTGCCAATTTGTCTAGTGATTTTCATTGCTTCTCTAGTTTTTCATGCCACTAAAAAAAGTCATAACTTTCTTATTAGTTGTCCGATTTTCCTCAAACTTTTTTTGATCTGTAGGTCTGATTATTCTGCTTCTAATAAAACCAAGTTGTTTTCTTGGTATTATCTTTGATGATCGACTCAATTTCAACGAGCATATATCAGATATTTGTAACAAGATATCAAAAAGTATAGGAATTCTACTAAAAATGAAACCAATTCTTCCGGAAAACTTATGCTATATAATTCATTGATTCTTCCCTATTTACAATATTGCAATCTATCCTGGGCATGTACAGGATCAACTAAACTGGAACCCATACTCAAAAAAAGGCATTAAGAATATGTACATCTTCTCACTTTTGGCTCCTTCTCAACCCATATTATATATCAGGCTAAAAAAACTTTAACCATATTTGCTATTCATACCTACCAAGTTGCTATACTAATGTTTACAAATCAAAGTGCAATATTATAATATCTCTTCATTTTTTTTCAATTTAATAGATATAATTATACATCCCCATAACACTCGATCGAGTTCATAAATGCATTTCTTTAAAGTACCAAATGAACGCTCATTAAACTTGATTCGACACCAGGGCCCTCGGGTATGGAATTCTTTAAACACCAGTATCATATCTTGCAATAACCTTACCTCATTTAAATGTAAATTGAAATCCAGCTTGTTAGCTGGATATAATCATTAATCGCCGTAGTTTGCGATGGTACCCCCCCCCCCCCCCTTCCACCTACCCGTGTGATTGTATGTGTGAATTTATGTGTGGAAATGATGTGTTTGATTTGTAGTGTATGACTGCAGGGTGTAATATCTATTTTATCTCTTTTGTCCATTATGTCCATACAGCTGCATCAATTACAAGCTCTGCTTTTAGTTAGCTTCCTTTTCTTTATTGTTATATTATTGTACATGAAAGATATAAATGTGTTTTATTTTGATTGTGATTTTTAATGATTGAGAAATAAATTGAATTGAATTGAATTGAAATCACTGGTAAGTTGGCGATTGTTGATGAATTATCATCTTTACATTGATTTTGGTGTACCTTTTACGCTGTTTCAACAGTGAATGTTCGACTGGACTGACGTAACTAACCACAGCAGGGGCTGGGAGCATGCCCCCGTTGCACTCGGGGCAGCGTACCGGACGTTCACCCCCTCAGTGGCTTTCAAATAGAGGCTAAAATTGCTCTCCCAAAAGTCCGAAATTTCATCATTTTTGGACGGGAAAAAAGATATCCAAATCTGATCGAAAATAGTAATGTTATATACCAAAGTATAGAGCGAAATTTCACAAAGAAGTACCACTACCATTTCTGCATTATTTTCGTTTGAGAGATACCTTCTTGACCTCTTGCAAATATCTCGACAAATCTTACGCTATCTCGTTTTGCGAGACTCGCTATCCAGTGAAGAGGAAATCTCCACAGAAATTGGCATTTTGGCTCATTAACGCACGGGCTGCGGACTGACTGATAACGCGAGCAAATAACATTTGGATAAACACCATATGATAAATAAAGATATGTTGATTTTTTTTTTCTTTTTTAATTTTCCTAATCTTTTTTTAAAATTGTCACAATTGGAGGAAGAGAGAGGGAAAGAGATACAGAAAGACAATGGCAGAGACAGATAGACATTATTATACATACTTCCAAGAGATTTTATTGTGATTTGTTTCTTTTACTATATAGTTTTAATTTCATTCTTACTTTTCTTCCACAATAAAGGTTTATAAAATAGTTATGTGTGTGTGTGTGTGTGTAATTGGGTTTTTACAGACGTGTATCAATCAGATATGATTATTTACGTCTAGGACCGACCTTTAACGTCACCATCCGAAAGACGTGACTCAGTCTCGAACCTGGGTCCGCTGAATCAGTTTATAACTTCCACTGGTAGCTGGATTACAGGCGCACGCCACAACGCCCAGTTTACTTTACTTTCTTCCCATCTCTACTATCAAACAGCATATATGTACCGGTTAAAAGACTCGGAAACCTCTCTGCCGACTATACCGGTTCATCCAATCGGATATTACGATGCACGGCGACTTTTGAGGTACGAAATCTTCTTTATTGTCTCGATTTTTGAAAATATAGTACATGTCCCTTTCTCTTTCTCTCTTTTCTACACCCCCCCTCTCTCTCTCTCTCTTTCACACACACACACCCCCCACCCTCACACACATTGATTTGTGGGGAACTTTATAGTTTTCTCCTATTGTGTTTTGTACCCCGCAGGCACTTCTCCTATTGTATTTTGTACCCCACAAGCATGACGGAATAAAGGCCATCATTGTGCTCTTTTGTTCTCTGTTCCCCACAACTGAATCTATGTAAGCCCCCCCCCCCCCCACACACACACACATAAATACACACAGCCTTGTATTGCTTTACTTCCGAGGACAAGTATTGTTCCTCTATTGTTCTTCCGTCCTCGGACAGTCGACGGAATAAGGCACAAATTCATTGTTCGACGTTCGAGGACTATTGTCCGGCTTCCGAGGACCATTGTTCTCATGATTTTTTTTTTGTTCTCTGTCCGAAAATGTCCTCGGACATACGGCTAAACACGCCCACACCCACACACACTTTCTCTCTCTCTCTCTCTCTCCCTCTCTTCCCCTGTATATTCTGATACTAGTTAATAAAGTTGTATTTGATCTATGAAATAAAGACATATTTTAATTCACAATATTTCAACACAGTACATGGGTGTAGTATGTATAAGTTGGTACTTTTTTTTCTTTTTCTTTCTTTGATCATATTTGTCGTTGATGGGTGATGAGGTACACGATGCTTGGAAAGGAGGTCTTAACATCACCTACCGATACGGACCAGGATTTACCAACCCTGATAGGCGAGTACATCATCCATTTCGATATCTTGTAGTGACATCCGACTGAATCACGAGGGGAACAATGGCAATGACGACGACGATGATGATTAAATATTTGCACATTTTTCGCGAAAATGAAAACGATATAAATGTTGATTCAGTCTAACTTCATAATAGGTACGTATGTAGAGATAAAACTCTATCAGTAATTAATATCAGAGAGCTAAACATGTAGTCGAGTGAGTTGGAAGGATAAGAGAAGCAGGCCAGATGATATATTTTGTTTACAATAATCATGATAATTTGCAACATAATTTTGGTATTTGATGATGTTCGTGATATTTAGTTTTTACGGTGGTGACGACTGAGAATTAAAAAATTAAAAAAAATCATTTTAACGCTTGGTATATCGCTAGAAATATTGATCACGTGAGAGTGAATAATACATGATGTTTTTTTGATAGTTATTGCTATACGTTCGTTATATTTCTACTCATTTCTACCAATTATAGTGAAGATGAACATACATACTTCAAGAGAAACTCGCACCATCTATAATGTTATCGGTGTCATCAATGGAGCAGAGGAACCAGGTGAATTTAGTTTCGTTCTTAATAGAAATATTAAATAAACTTTTAAGTCGTAATCATAGGTATATATAATTTGTTTCAAACTTAGTATATATACTGACAATACGATGGCAAGGACTTTCAAGAAATTAACTTAAGGGTAATTCCAATAACCTATTATATTTCCTTTAAGAAATCATATTCGGATTATGTAATAATTTATCGTACCTTTCGCACATTTCACAATATGACGCACACGAATACTGAAATTGCCTTATAGGTTGATTGTATTATGAAATTATGAAAATTCATATACATCTGCTTAAAAGTTACCTTGTTCTTTGTAATCCTGTAGATCGGTATGTGTTGCTAGGCAACCATCGTGATGCCTGGGTTTATGGTGCTGTAGATCCATCTAGTGGTACAGCGGTTCTTATGGAGACAACACGGGTGTATTTACAGGTGCTCAAGAAAGGTTAGCATGTAGATTATTCACATTATAATGGATTATTTATGACTGTAAAACTTCTTTGAAAAAGCTCTATCATTTCCTTTACACACAGTGTTTTGTGTTTGCAACTATTGTGAAGTGTTTATAACTGTTGTGAAATTCTACAATTGTTTGAAAATCTGACACACAGAGTTATAATTCACTTGACAACTCTAAATATCTACGTCCTGTATAGCCAAATTGGTGATTGTATGTCAACGTAAAATTATTTGTGTCATTTCTTTTCTCCAATGGTTGTTGAATAGGATGGCGACCACGGAGATTTGACATGTACTTTAGTAGGGGAGCTGAGGAGTATGGTTTGCTAGGATCTACAGAGTTTGTAGAGGTATATTATGTTGGTTGACAGAGATTTGTCTCTGTAGGTTGTATCTATCAATTCAATAAATTCATAAATTTACTCATCCATTATCCACTTCTCTGTGGTCTAAATACTACGTGTTAAACTTTGTGCACCTGTGATATATCTGCACATTAAATTTTACCTCATAATGACTTTGTGTATAATACTTTCAATTTATGTTCGACTTACCTTTCTTTAAAGGTTGACTAAATTAGAGAAAAAATGGGTGCTCTTTCCATGTAGTTTTGCCTTCTAATCACGAATCTGCCAATCGATTGTCCAAATTATGTCTCGTTTTGGCGAAAAAGGGGAAAAAGTAGAGGTTTTGGGACCGTTCCTTAAAACTCGTGAGCTGATTGGCTAACCCCCAAGTGACGTATGAAAAGTAAGAGGCACAAGATCTGCAGGCTTCAGCATATAATATTGTACACAGAATGCGGTATTTGACCCCTCTGTTCAACGGACAATTTATGAAAATAGGAAATTAATCAATATAATCTTAGGAGTGAATAATCATTAGCAATATATTTTCTACAAGATCAGAAAACGCTTTTGCCCAAATATACAGCTCTTGTTTTGTTTTTTAGCTTTTCTTTTGAACAATGTTCTCCGTCCATCTGAGCTTGCCGAACGAAAGTTTTGCATTGGTCATAAACGCGTGCACAGCCGTTTTATGCGTCTGTATGATTGTACAATGTCCTACACATCTTTAGTACGGCAGTGACTATGTTCCCCTCGTACAAAGCGACTGATGAACGCTTTTGTTTTGTTTATTTCACTTACGGTTTTTTTTTTACTTCGCTTTACATAGTACATTAGTACTGACTTAGATTTTGGCTGAATTCGAGTAACTTATATATAGAGAGAGGAAAAGTGCCCGCGATTCCGAGTTGGAGGACTTTTCTGAGCTATGCAGATACGAACTCTGATTTACTGTCAGATGATTTATCAGACCCCGAAGGCAAAGAAGCTCGAGTGGCAAGGGGAAATTCGACCATATTATATGTTTGAACCCCTCGCAGAATACGGTGAAGGGCCGTGGGTGAAGTAACTCCAGGGAGCTCCAACGCGTTGGAGCTCCCTGGAGTTACGGGTGAAGTAGACCGAAAATGCTGTCTCTCGTTCGTTAGGTCGTCTTAGCTAACGAGCGAGAGACAGAATTTTCGGTCTACGGTTGAAGCTGCTGCAGCTGTTGTCGTTGAAAAACAGATTAGAAGACTTGACTCCAAGTCTGATCGTTGGAATAGCTGAATCTTTTAGCTAGCTTATCCTTCTCTTCATGCCAAATTCTGAATACAGGCCAGGATGCTCAAAATCATCTTCGGCAAAGTGATCGCTGCAGATTGTACTCCACTCACTTGGCCGGCCCTTGCCACTCTGCCCGCGTGAGCTTTACATTTGCGACCCACAATTTCCGTAGATTTTCATCTTTAGGAAAATGATGTAGGCTTACACCATCTTTAGGGGTCTTGCTACAGCCCGCATATACACCGATTAGGCATTATTGATGAAAATGTGTCCCAAAATCAAAGTTATTGTAAGGAATTAAACCGCGAAAATACGCAATGCAAATGGTCGATGCGGTGAATATCATGCTCGGCACCGGGCTGGGCCTGCCGGGGGCCTCCGGGCGCGCACGGTATAGGTTAGTGGAATATTTTCCCTTACTTTTCCTGCGTCACAGATCACGTGATCACAATGTCGCTTCGATGGGTTTTTTTAGGGGCGGGGCTTATGACTGTGTAAATAAGCAAAAATATACTTTTCAAATGATTATAAGATATGACTGAATGCATAAAAAATTGTGTGATGGATATTTTTTGGCTCCTGATGACACCTTCCTACGAAAAATGGGCAATTATTTTTTTATTTTAGTGACCTATGAACGAAGTTCAGATTTTTTAACACGAGTTTTAATAAATATCATGACAAACAAATGGGGATAAAGTTAACAATTCTCAAAAAAGGCCTTGAAGGATACCTATCTTAATTTGTTCATATGTAATTAAATTTTGTGCAAAAGAAGTTTTTGCTGTATCTAATTTACTATACTAACAATAACTTACAAGCCCTACAGGTTTAACATCGCTCTTTTTTACTTCCCCTCATTGTACATCGATGTTATATATAGGAGTATCAGAAGATACTTGGTGAGAGAGCTGTAGCCTATATCAACGTAGACAGTGCAGTGGTTGGTAACTATTCATTCGTTGCTATAAAGCAACACCTCCTCTGCAGCAAGCTCTAATGGATGCCACCAAAAATGTAAGTTTTCGACAGATACTCAACGAGTCAACGTGATAGCTACAATAATTCGTCATCGAAAGAAATTATCTATCGGGTCATATAAGAATTAAACTGACTTATCTTGAAAGGAGGATAGTAGTCAGTTAAAAACTATGATTAAGGTGTGTTATAATGTTTTATGAAAGAGCTATATTTCTTGTGTATGATTTGCTCATTCTATAGGATCATTGATGTATAGACCAAAGTGACATTCACTGTCTCAGTCTGTACCCATCCTACTTAATTGTAACAATGATGATAATTTTCTGCTAATATCTGTAATCCTTTTTTTTCTTCATTTATTAGTCCTTTCAGCATACGACATGTTTAATGTTTGTGAAAATAACTTAAAAATGAAAGATAACATTTAACAAATAGTGACGAAGTTTTTCGACCTGCACTCATCGGGTCACAACGCAGGAATGAGAGAATACAAGAAAATACAAAAGTCAAGGAAGGGTGTGTATAGCGACCCGGGTAGGATCCGGGCACGCTAGAATAATCGAAGCGCTTGTACAAACTCCTTTTATTGATTCGCGGACTCGCCCTGTGTATGGGCCCAATAAATGCCCGGTCTACCTCAAATTGCCTTGGCGAGGTAAAGTGTCTGATAATTATGCGCGCGATATTAAGCATACAGTGTCGCGCTGTTACTTTGCCGTGGCTACGCGTGTCGTGTTCTCTACTAATAGAATGCTACCCGCAGTTCGCAAGGATGTACTGCCTTCCCCCCAAATGAGCAATGTCGTTTATCAGTATCATTGTCGGTGTGAAGCCGTCTACGTTGGCCGTACATCTCAGCGTCTAGCGGACCGCATTAAACAGCACGTACCCTCCGTGGTACGACAGACATCAGCTGGTAGCCGAGCACAGCCGAAGCGTAACTGCAAAACCGCTGCTAGCGTCGCTAATGTTCAATGCCGCAGTCACAGCGACTCTGCTATTGGTCAGCACTTGCTAAATAGTCCGGCTTGTTCCAAGGCGTATAACTCGGCTCAGTTCACTATTGTTGCCCGAGCACGCAGCTTTCAACATCTTCGCTTCTTAGAAGCGTTGTTCATTCAGTCGAGAGATCCGCTATTGTGCCGACAAAAGGAGTTTGTACAAGCGCTTCGATTATTCTAGCGTGCCCGGATCCTACCCGGGTCGCTATACACACCCTTCCTTGACTTTTGTATTTTCTTGTATTCTCTCATTCCTGCGTTGTGACCCGATGAGTGCAGGTCGAAAAGCTTCGTCACTATGAATTTGTTAAAGTAGAACTTTAATGATTTTAAATATGTGACCCTGCACCACAAAACCACCAATATGTCGCAAGCAGTGATTTTGTATAAAAAGCCGAAATGGAAATTTGGGTTGAAAAAATCGATTTCGGGATTTTTGGTTTTTCTGAAAGATCGATCTTTTCTGTACCTTGTATCAAAATCTGGAAGCTTAAAACACAGTAGAAGATGTGTTTTTAACAGTTTTTCTAGAAGAGTTTTTTTTTCGCACAGCTTCGGTTTCTTACAAATTCTTCCCCTTTGCGTGTGATTTCTTTTTTCATCGGTACCGCTCATCGTAAAATCATTACAATATCACGGGTCTTCTTCCCTAATGGTTTTTATACTGACAGAAAGAACTCTCAGTAATCTCATAATAATGATATAAAAGTCTAGTAATAGTCGCGAAAGCAAATTATATTGTTTTTTTTTCATGTGACCAAGAAAAGAGTGAGTACAGTGCAAATAAATTGCAAGTGTGATTCTTGTGAGCTGTAAAAGAGTATGTGATTTCTCCATAAAACAATTGCTTATTCTTGTGAGAGAGAAAAAAGTATGAGTTTTGTATTTAAAAATTACAAGATTATTCCTGTGAGCCAAAAAATAGTATGCGTGTCTGCTATAATACAAATTGCAAGTTTATTCATTTGAGCAAGAAAAGAGTTAAAGTAGGTCTAAAGTACAAAGTAAATTCCATAGTTTAATTCATGTGAGCAAGAAAAGAGCAGGCTCTATTCAAGTTCATTATAGGCTAAATTGCAAGTTCACTGTGATAAAAGAAGACCTATGAACATGACAAATCGGTATTATATAACAGGGAGCAAAGAAAGACACCCCAATAGGGTGAATAGGGGTGAATATGCATTGTCTAGTGCAGGTGCCAGGACACCCAGGTGCGCTTAATCTCTCCATTGGAACTCTCTCATGAGTTTCATGATAATAATTATTTGAATGACTTAAGCCCCCATATTAAACTCTTGGTAATACAACGAATAGAATCTGTTTAACGCTCCTGCTAAATTTCAACTAAATCTGACAACCCCTTCATAGTGCTTACTATGGCCTTTTGATTCAATTTCTATTGATTTTCTCTTATGTTTTCTTGCTCCGCACGCTTGAATAGGGCCAAACTTTAGAGCTTTTTTCCTCAGTAACTAATACCAGCAAACTCTCTTACTAGCTCCATTCACTATGAACACGATGACAAATAGAGCGGACAATTTATGCAGCTCCTCATTGTACCCTCCACAATAGCTCTAGTAGACAAAAGGACACCCCCCCCCCCCTCTCTTCACTGCTATTATGTGACACCTGTTCTACATATTTTTACAGGATAGCAATGAATGGATGTTCTTTTGTTAACCAGTGCAATTGTGAAGGGTACAATGAGGAGCTGCATAAATTGTCCGCTTCTTTGTTCGTCATGTTCATAGTGATTTATTCGCTAAATTAAAATGGTTAGGGACCTTCAATTTTGACAATTTATATATCATTTTAAAGCTGAGACTCTGTTCTTTCCAAATATGATGAAATCAGAAAAATCAATTTTTGCGACTTTTTGGTGGTTTTGTGGTGCCGGGTCACATATTGGCTTAATACTTATTATTGCATAGATGGCATAAATTAAACAAGGTTATCCAAATTCAACGCTTGGAAACATTTGAAGTAATGATTATTATCAATTATAAAACGGTAAAATACAGCCCCCGATATAGCAGCTGAAGAGCTCCTCGAACGCTGCTGAGATATGTGACGACACACCATGGACCAGTCCTGTCTAAGCAGACGATGTCCCATAACATCTTACACATTTTTCAGAGCCTATTTTGTCATCTCCTCTTCACTTATTTCTCTTCCTTCACTAGCGTCAGTCTTAATGTTTGTCTGTTGCCTCACTCTTAACTTCGTGTATGGTACTATTTTGATGAAAAATGCAGCGTTAAAAAAATAAAGGAATCAGTCACTTGTAAACAAAATAAGACGCCATTGTATTTTCAGCTGCTTACACCGGGGCATGTTCGGCGTTTCAAGAGGGAACGAATACCATCCTGCTATTATTCGGAGGGCTTTTCAATTTGAAAGTGGGGTTTATTTCATTGATCATTGACCCTTCTCCTGTGTATTTACATTCAAACGGTTTTAGCTATCAGAATCAGTTTCACTTTCCCTTTATAATGGTGTGAAATAAGGTCATGTTTAAATACACCAAACTCTTTATAATTTGATAAATAATTGCATTGCAATTACGTTCATTCATTATAGGACGTCGTCTGCTTAAGCAGGATCGATCCCGAGTGTGACGACATCAAAACATCGCTATATTTCTGGCGAATCCTGGATATTCCAGATGCTGAGAAGAGCTTTTATTTGTGTTTTTTTTATAATCATCAGATACGCAGTTGACATAAAACTTATACGATTGCCATCTGTAAGCTTCCCAGTTTCTAGTGATACATTAATTGCCATATTTGTGATTTTCTTTGAATATCTACTTTAAGTTTTGTAGTACCAATCGTCTGTTTAAAAATGAAAGGAGCAACATCAATTACAACTACTTTTGTGGTAACTTTTGAAAATGTAAAAACTGATGATCCACCAATTTCGAGTAATATAAACTACGATATTGCCAACTTTATGACTACAAAAGGTTCTACTGTGGACCTCTTTTTTATAAATATACCCATAACCAAGTTTTCCCGATTTCCAACTCTTCATACCAGCTTTGTATTATCCCAGTTCGTGCAGTGTTTCAGCAATGGGATCTGGTAGTGATCACGCCCCGTTCATATACCGTATCGGAGTCCCGGCTACAGATCTTCTTTACGTCTTCGATCTCGTAAGAATTTAATATTAGTCTTCGCATTCCACTTGGTGCTCTTTCATAGAGCATTAAGAAAAAACGACTCTGAGGATAATAAATGATAGGAATATGAACCCAATGGGATGAAACAATAGTGAAAATGGTTTTGTGTCCGATTATTGTGTTGAAACGTAAGTGGCGTTCTTCATTGTTGTTAGAGAGGTAAAATTATGACTTTGGTCTATGCGTAATTCCTTCAAAAGCTACATGAACGGTACAATTCAAGGGTATTAGGACTATCTGTAGATTATAGCAAACTGAAAGAGAGTATAGAAAAAATATTTTCAGCACTGTTTCTGCAGGCGAGTTAACCTGCCTCTACTAAAATGATGAGCTCAAACATGATTATTGTTTTAAATTAAGATTAGGATTGATAGCTACGCCCTCGAAAAGTTACAAAAAGAACCGATTGGAAAGTTTAATTTTAAATCCTTTTCTTTATCAGAGATTAGAGTTATCATCCTATCCCGTCTACCATTCGGTCTATGACAACTACTATGTCAAGAATTTCTTGGACTGAAATTTTTGGCGTCACCAGGCCAATGCAAGAGTTTTTCTTGAATTTTCGCGAGATCTCGCAGACTCCGTGATTCTTCATTTCGGCTGCGTTGACTAAGTGCTACTAAACTGAGGCAAGCTGCACACGGCTTGAAGAACAGTTTTGGCCATACGATGACACAAAATGGTATCGACTTTGGTAAGAATGATAAAGAAGAATTGCATTGCTAACCTGATCAAAATAAGTTTATCGACAACTTATAAAATGTAATTTTATCACATTTACTTTCTTTATGATATATTCAATTTACTTCAATCCTATCAATTATGATATTTAATCAAGAAGATTTGTTTGAATTTCATATCAAGGGATGTTTCCTCTGAAAGAAACAAATTGTCTAAAAGAACAGTGTATTGTTACATACTATAAACCATTCAATTCAATTCTCATTTATTTCATTTTCAATTAAAAAGTACATGCAAAACAAATACAAAATATGTCATAAACGAAATTAGAAAAAGAAATGCATGGGGAGATGGGATGAAATCGACCGGACTAAACTTTTCGTCGGGATGTGGTGTCAGACGACTCCTAAAAATTAGGGTAAATTTTCCCCTTGAAGCCCTGTGTCCTCCATCCCGACGGGGCTTTGGGGACTTTGCCAATGACTAATGGTCTAAGTAACTTTAAAGGGTCAAGTATTATGGGTAAAATGGCGTGACTATTTCGGGACAGGTTCCCAGACTATATGGGTGCACTTTTAAAAGCTCAGTGGCAAAGCCACAATCAGTGTTTATGAAAAACAGTTTTGGAACGCTGTTTTACGGCTTGACGGTACACTGTTTATAGTTCTTTTTCCACGAAAATTACGGCTCCTCGTTTTGTGAATTATGTTAAATGCGTTTTCGCGATAAAAACAAAAGCTCCGGGCAGAGCCGTGTAACTAGGCGCGTATCAAAACGCTGATTCTGGCTAGGGAATTGAGCTATAAACGCACCCATTGGTTTATGAATTTAAAACATTTATCTAAAAGACATTGATGAAAGATGCATCCGTTAATAACCATTTCATTAGATTTATTTCATACATGTATGCGTTTTTAAACCTTTAATTCAATTAAATCCAATTCAATTCAATTCAATTCAGTTCATTTATTTCATTCTCTATAAAAATACACAAATAATTATGATACATGAGATAAAAATTGTGACATAAAACAAACTTAAGGTACATGATTATATCATAACATGATGTACATTAAAAAACAATTAAACGAGGGACATATTTTTTTTTTTTTTTTGTAAAATGTGAAATATGCAGAAGAAAATAATTAAAATCAAATCAAATCAAATCAAATATTATGGGAATGGGGGATCAACAAAAAGAGCATTTAGCCTTAAAAACGTTGACCCCTTAGATAAATCATAAAGCAAGTAAATCAGATACACAAAAAGACAAACAGACAGAAATTAAGAAGCATATACAGAGATAAAGCAAATCAAATCAATCGATCTCGTACATACTCACAATATGGGATTTAAAATATTTAAGGATTAGGCATCAATATTAATACACATTTACAATTAAATATGTCAGATATAGATCTACATTTGGTTTATTGAATTCTTAGAAGAATCTTGAACAAAAATTAATAAAAACACCTTAAGGAGAGTAATAATGACGTACTTGAGATATGATACAGCGATGTCTTTACTACCGCAAAAAGGCAATTGCATACTTTACTATAATATAATTGATTTTGATTTTTTGAATAATTAATACAATTATTTTATTCTAAATACATGTACACACAACATAATATACATAAATTTGGAATTACTCTACTACGGCGATGTAGTAAGCGAAATTCTATGGCAGTATAAATGCAAACAACCAAAGAAGATTTCACAAAGAACACTTCTACTATAATTATACTTCGTACATTATTCTTTAAATTGAAATCATTTGTCAACGGGAAGCCCGTGAAGGAAATGAACTGATGTGATGGTGCTGTCGCAAATTTGCTCGTACAATTAACCATGCTACGTTGTTTTGCATCATAAAGGAAATGGAAATAAAAGGAAATATGTATTCCCAATATATTCCTTTCTTTTGCAATAAAATAAAAAAGAAGCATATGTCTGTAATGCGCTTAGAGACATCGTAGATGTATTAGGCGCTACGTAAATCCAGAATATTATTAATATTATTATTATTATTATTATTATTTTTAAAAAATCTTTAAAATTGTGTGACGTCAGTAAGTGTACTAGCCGCTGATTGGATAGTGAATGCCATGATGGACATTTGTTCTCTGACGGCATTCCATCGAGTCACGTGATCAATGTCGTCATCTATCTGATACATGGCATCCACAAGGGCGGGAAAGGCGTCGCCTGCGTAGTAATTTACACTGCTTGGGGCGAAGACAACATGTCTGCAAACAGAGAAGTACCGTACAGCGAAATAATCGATAGCAATAATGAGAAAGAACATTCATATTATTGCAAATATCTATATTTAGTGTATTAGAGTTATGATAGTGGTACGCGATAAAATTTGGATCTTTATGATAATACGCCTGATTATTATATATCTCAATTATCTGCTTTGTCGTATTCAGTGTAAATGTATTGAAAAGAACCTTTGCTCAGGAGGCATTTTTATATTATGTTGTAGTACGGGATGGGTTATCCGTGCATTTTGCTCCAAAAGAAATTGAATAAAACTTGCTATCACAAAATTTCAGAAGTTTCCATTTGATATACATGATGAATTGAATATAAATGATATTGAGTAAAAGTGTTACTGTACTAGACCCTATGATTCTCAATGACTATGCAATTACCCAAGTAAACACCAAATTTCTTAGTATCACTATTGATCGTCTTTCCTGGAAATCTTATTTTACTGAATTATGTGAGAAGGTGTCTCTGAACACCGGTGTCGTTAACAAAACTAAGCCTTTTCCCCATAGCCCAAACTGTAATTATACTGCATGGGTAGGGTAATGCAAAGTATAGTTGTTCAGTAATATTTGCATATATTTAGAGCACTTGTAAGCACTTCTTTCTTTCTCTCAACGGGGTCCACGAAATACAAGCTGAGTTTTTTGAAGTAATAGACTCCGCTTATGTTTCTTTCCTTTACCTATTTTCGCTGAAATTATGGTGGTATAATTGTTTATTATAACTAACTACTTCATCTTTTCAATTCGTCCATTTATGTAAACATTTTTTATAGTAATTTTGTTTGATATTATTTTATATCAACTTGTACATGTTTGGTTGTTATGTAAAACACCAAAAAGACATTGTGGAAATAAAGAAACATTAAACCTTAAATAATCTTATTCGTCTCACCTCAACCATTTCCTTCCTGGAAGCCCAACTGGGTCTATGAAAGCTCTCTCGAGCTGCATCATCTGATCATTAACACGTCTTACTGTGATGGGACTTGAAATAAAAGAAGAAGAAAGAACAGGTAACCCTGATTTGCCTTGGCATGACTTTACACTGTCAGCATTAATTTAAGTTCCTTCTTCTCCATGACTAACTTATCACTAATAAAGTTTGATAATCAGATTTATCTTTATATTTCAGTCATTTTCTTTTACTTTTTATGCTTACCTAATGTGCTGTTAATAATTTGTCGTTGATTATCGAAAACTAATACTTTGTACAATGCTGTTAAAAGTATAAGATGTGTGTCATATTGAATGCTTATCTCATACAGGAATTTCACAATTGATAAAAAACACGCTTTTAATACATTCACTAGTCACAACATCATCACTTACTCATCGGTATCAATGTAATTCAACTGCTCTTCAAAGAATGTAGCAGCCCCTGTAAAATTTGTCAGAGCTGAATCGATGTATTCTGAAAGGAGATATACAATCTTAGTGGTTACAGGTCTTTAAAAAATATTAATTATCGCTATTATAAAGGTGCTAGCCGTAGATATAGAAGTTTTAAAAAAATTATTCGGATATTTCCTCATGCATAATATCATTTAATAGGCTATATCAGCAAATTTAGTTCATCATATATGTAATTCAATAATGATAATAATACCTCATCCATGATAAGGAAGTTAATTCATGGTATCTCTTGTCACGTCATCATTATGAAATTTCAAATTACCCAGAACTTACCAAAAGTGATATCTTGTGCCGCCATTCTATCACCGTATTCAGCTTCAAGGTTGTCAATGGAGGATTTCAGTTTATTGGCATAGTCCAGGGCGCCGAATGGTAGAATCACGGAATCCGCGAGATTTCGCGAGAATTCAAGAATTACCCTGGCTACCGACTGATGACGCCAGAAATTGTAATCAATGAACATCTTAACGGTGTAGAAAGTCTCGTAAACTGAATGATACACAGGGTACGACGATATCCCAAGGCTCTGTGTATGATATGGGAAAAACAACACTACAAAAACAATACAAAACAAAACAAAACATAAAATATATTACGCTGTATTAACTTAAAAACTACGCAGTCTTCTTAGCACATAAAAATCCATTTTAAATACTTTCCACTAAACATAATTTGTAAATACAAATTAACCCATGACCCAAATTATCGAATTCTTGAAGAAACATGCTGACTGTTGTCGTTAAATGCCCTACATCTTATTAAACGTGTACATGTATGGATAAATATAATGTCTGGATTTTTGCCTATGATAGACTACTTTAAAATGATACATAAATACTTTGTGAATTACCGAGTCATATGTGTATGTCAAGTCGCTGCACGGTACACCAATCCGATACATGAACGGAGCAAAGTCACTTCCTGATCCAAGTACGTTAACACTTCAGAAAATAAAACATACCAACTGAAAACATTTACTAGAATTACCAGATTATTTCTCAGAATATTCACCTAACCATACCACAATTTCTTCTATTCCATTATGATCGGTTGTAGATGGTATTAGAAAATCAAGCTGGTTAACAGTTTTACAGACTTTTATTAAGGGACTATAAATAGAACGAATTTAATATTCTTTCAAACCGGGGAGTTTTACGGTATTCATTAGCAATATTACTCTCTTCAATACTTGATAAAGCGCAAGGTAAACTAAATATATATATTTTTAATTCCCAATAAATTCCAAGCAAAATCATATAAAATTAGTTTTATTTTTTTGTAGTTTTAAAAAGGATTACATACCCAGATTTAGATTGGGAAATATAATTTGAAAATAAAAGAACAGAATATAGATTATTAAGCAAATACTATTATATAAATACAACGGACTTACTATGGAAGGCCATCGTTATCTGGTCTTCGTTCCAGCCATACATCGTATGTTGTTCTCTCTCTTGTTTCACCATCAGGCACCTAAGAATGTTTTTGATATTAAAACAAACTTACCAATTTACATTGGTAAAATCTAATTGTTTCAAACATACATGTACTTGAAAATACGTAGTACTGAATCAGAAATAAGGATGACTCACTTCTGCGGACAATCAAGCATGATTACAAGCGGATTCCAGTTTGGAGTAAACGATTTTTGCAATTGAAGGCACTGATCGACCTAGCTAACAGCCAATCAGTACCAAGCTTCCTGAAATGTTTGAATATGGGCGTTCTGACTGGCTAACATGAAGAAAGTGAATATCTCTGATTGGCTAATATTAGGAAAGTGGATATCTATATACCTTCTTAGCAGCGTCATAGATGGCTCCTTGGAGTAGAGGTGTAGATTTAGCCATGAATGAGTAGTTTCCTCGTACCGCTATATCACTATTGATATATGCCACAGCTCTCTCTCCTAACACTTTCTGATACTCCTACAAGATACATCAAAGGAAACGAGTGATCATGCTCTTATAATAATTGCAGTCACTTGGGTAAGTGTTAATTTATGGCAAGGCTTTAAATCAAAGATGAGGTATGCTGAAAACATGACAATAACCAATACACACGATATATGAAATACATATCATAATGAATCTGTTGAGCACAGAATTATGACATTGTAATGGTATACGAGGTTGTTGTTGTGGTAGTTTTAGAACGGGGGGGGGGGGGGGAGGGGGGAGGGGGGGGGGGGGAGGGGTTAATAATTATTGTCATGAGGTAGTAACCACTCGGGTTTTTTCCCCCATCTTTCAGGCATACTTTGAAGAATACGAATAGATTAAAACTGAAAAATTACTTTCCACCAAAGGCTTTCCTCGTTTGTATTCTTTGCATCTGATACTTGCTATTCGTAATTTCATCGTGAACCTCTCAGATATTTTATATACTATTTTATGTCTTTTGTTATATTTACCTCGACGAATTCTGTTGACCCAAGTAGACCATATTCTTCAGCTCCCCAAGAACAGAACATAACTGTACGACGAGGTCTCCAACCTGATGGTAATGGATATACTAGTAAAGTGGTCAAAATGAAGGCAACCTGATCAACTCGCGAATGCCAGCCCATTCCTTCACTAAGCCCTCAAATCGCTCAGTATGTGTGTGTGTGGGGGTGTGTGTGAGTGTGTGTTGGTGTTTGGGGATTTCAGAACAAAATATCCGAAAATCTGATATTTTTTAAAAAGAAATTATAGTTCATACTTTAAGCCCAGAAGACATCGGACATCGGTCATTTCATTGCTTGCTGATCATCTTTTACCCATAATGCTTATTTTACTTTCAAAAACATGTTATGGATTTTAGAACCAATTTGTAAGACGGAGTTAAAATGAACGCATCCCAGGATACATGTTTCCTTTTCAAAAGATGTATCTCTCATGCTATATACGACTCCATATGATCCGAAAACACTTTACCTCACCTGTTTTGAGCATCTCTGAATATACCCTAGCACTCTCCATAAGAACCGCTGTACCACTGGATGGATCAATAGCACCATAAACCCACGCATCACGATGGTTGCCTACCAATACATACCGATCTGCAGAATAGACATTTTTTTAAGTCAGGAAAAAAAGGGATTTAATACATACGGAACCAAGTTTGCAGTTCTATTTTTAACTCTTTGTCGTCACCCTGCCTTGAAAATCATTTCCTCTTTTAAACGAACTCACGACAACAGAATAATCTTAACTAATGTATAATGCAATTTATTTGAATATTTATAAAACCATAAAGCGAGGACTGAAAATGCCTTAGTCTCGTATCAGCTCAGTAGTGGAGCAGGTACGGAAGGGCAAAGAAAATTCACTTGAGGAAAAAGAGAATAGTATACCCAAAAACGTATTCGGTGGCATTTTCAATTCACATTTGTTAGACCTGTTCCAATGGTGAAAGTTCCACCTCAATGACTGGACCCATGCTATACGCTACAGAATATTTAAATTGTCTTTGGCTTATGGGTTGATAGTCCTTGATCGTATAATTTATTATTAAAAAAAGACAGAGAAAGTTGACAGCGTTCATTGTAATTTGACATTCTGTATATTCTTCAGTACCGGTTTCTATGTAGATATCCTTAATTCTTGTACAGACACGAATCAAAATCAAACAATTTTTCATGATATGGTCTGCAAAGTTCTTTCTATAGGCTCCAATCATCATTACCAATCATAATTTAAGTTTGGTAGACTCTCACCTGGTTCAAGCGCCCCATTGATGATTCCTATGACGTCATAGGTGGTTCTAATCTCACGTGATGTGTGGATACTCATCTTGACTTTCCTGTCAATCAGTCAGTGGTATTTAAATAGGCGAAATTATTTCAGCAAAACTCACATTTAATGCGTACATTCGTTTAGATAGCTAAGAGAAAAAACTTAACTTGGGGGTTAAACCTTTGGTCCTATTCAAGATCAGACCACGAAACTACATGTTTTAAGCTACAGGAGAAGATGCTTTCTAATGTTAGTCATGACTGGTTACTCATAGGTAAACCAAATGCACCGATCTAACTTTTCAAAAGAAACCAAGAGCCATTTCAAGAGACCCTAAATTCATATACCACAATAAAACTATTTTATCTTACTTTTATGACAATTAAACAAATACCACACCTATTATTTACCTTTCAGGGTTGTTAAATCCTGGTCCGTATCGGTAGGTCACATCTAGATTCCCGGCCCAATCAGGAGTTACTTCATCTCCAGACAACTCGCTTTTAATTGATATAAATGTGAAGATTGGAAGCATTGTAAATTATCACTGATGTTTTTGTTGCACAATAAATTCCATGTGTAAGCTTGGTTTTATATATAATTTCGTCACAATGGTTTGTGCATTATATGACGAAGGTAAGTGTACGTAAGGATATTCGTAGATCTATACTGGTTGATATCAGGTTTTGTGTTTATCATTCAGTTCCTAAATGTCGCTTACTTACAAAAACAAATACAAACAAACGAAAAGAAAACACACACACACACACACCAATCTCACGTAAAAAGCAACAACTGTAATCTTGTGGTGCTCACACATTAATACAAGAAATGGCCGATTGTATCTGGCAACGCGGGGTCCGCTCGCTATTCATAAGGACCGCTATTCATAGAAAACCGGTATTCATTTAACACGGTCGTTATGAATAATTATGAATAGTGGTCCTTATGAATGGAGGTCCTTATGAATAGCGAGGTAATTTGTCTATGGTTTGCTCGCTATTTAGAAGGACCGCTATCACACAAAACCTCTATTCATTTAGTCACGCGTTACGGATAGCGATCCTTATGAATAAGTGGTCCCTATGAATAGCAGTCCTTATGACTAGCGAGGTTACCCCGGCAACACAGACCGACTACATACCTGAGAAGATGTTGCGCATCCCCATATCCGATAGGATGAACCGGAATCTTTGGAAGCGCCGTATCCGAGTCGTCTAACCGATACATGTATGCTGGAAGAAAAAGTCATATAGAGATAATTTACGCTTTCATGACGTCACCTTATTACTCTTCTAATCTAAAAATTCCATAATTACCTGACTGAAGAACAGATGTCTCCAACAAACACTCCCCACTCAAAACATTCCCCCACTATCTTTCTCGTATTGGAATTTATTTGTGTATATCTGTTTGTACACGTATGTCTGTAAACCCTGAATTTTGAGGAGAGAGCTTTTATAACAGGAACTAGTTTCCTTTTGGCTATCCTTGGGCACTAGTCGGTGATATTTCTTACTTCCTTTGTGTCTATATACGTTAAATCTGTTTACCTGGAAATTGAATAAATAAAATAAAATAGAATAGAATAGAGATTTACGTTTAGCCGGGTAACCGGGTGTAACAGGATCTCCTTTGGCATCACTGACGAACGTATTCCCTCTCTGAGCTCCTGTATCGGGTAACCACCATCCGTTCGGATATAGTGATACATCACCATCAACCGCGTAATCAGCAGGATCAGAATACAGGATGATCCCGATGGCACCCGCTTCCTGTGCGGCAAGAACCTGGACAATTAATTATAAAGTGATAGTGATAGGACAATACCAGATATACTTTTTTAAAGTAAGGTTTGTATCTATAGTTCATATGTTTTTGTTTTTTTATATGCTTCCCCTATTCATTGGTATATGAGGCCTATATCATTGCCAGTTGATCAAATTTTTGTCGGAGGTGTTCAAGTTTGAGCAAACTGTGTGCTACCATAACCCGTGGGCAAGTATTATTAATAATTACTTTTGAACGTTAACAAAGTTTAAATACATTATTAATTATGGGTGACGTAATAATAATCTTCTTATGTTTTGATGTTAAATATGTTTCCAATTTGCTATATGAAACGTGTTCAATATTGGTATGGTATGAATATACATGAGTTACCTTATTTCCTCGAAACACTTTTCCATATCTTGCAATCGCTATACATCCTGTGATATTGATATCGGATCGATTCTTCGCTAGCCATTCAAAGTCTTCTGCACGTGCATAGTTTACATAAACTAGAGGACCCTATAGGAATAAAATAAAGAGTTAATTATAATTTTAATATCTAAATGCATTAAATAAGAAACTGTATGGCAGGATTGTAAGTACAAACATTGGTAGTGGCCTCGACCAAATCTTGAGATTCCTTATTTCCAAGTGTAACCTTTAAATGGAAAGTCCACCATATTAAGTTGATTTGAATACAAGAAGAAAATTGAGAGAAACAGATTAGTGAAATTTTAAGCAAAATCCGATAAGAAATAAGAAAGTTATGAATTTTTGAAGTTGGAATAAATCAAACACAAATTGGCAACTCTGTGACGTATCTTGCGAGCTCCTCTCCCATTGGCTCAGTACAGAAAATCTCATAAATGTTCATTTTCTTAGTTTTTGATGAAGGAATAGATTTGTTTCATACAGGTTTTATGTAAAAACACATGAGCAATGATTATATCTAAGGTGCATGTATGCTTTAATATTTTCTTTGGAGAAAATGGAAATTAATGATTTTGGGGGTACAGGGCAAATGGGAGAGGAGCTCGCAAGATACGTCACAAAGTTTCCAATTTGTGTCTGATTGATTGCAACTTCAAAATAACTCTTATTTCTTATCGTATTTTGCTCAAACTTTCACTGATCTGTTTCTTTTTTCTGCTTCTTTTAAAAGTAACTGGTAATCAGGGTGGAATTTCCTTTTATTTTTTTAATAATAATAATGTTGGCGCTCTAACATTATTCATAAACGAGCGGCCAAATACATAGCGCTCTGGCATATCGAACGCCCATTTATTAGTTAATACACCAAGGTGGAGAATGGCAAACGTTGATTGTTGTTTTGCCAGACTTGCCAGATCTTGTCAGATGACGTGAGTGCCCGTCTAGGATTCGATTTCTTAACCCCATAATTAAGAGTCAATTGAAAGACCACTATACCATGACACACCCACACTGTTGAATGGAGTTCCACAATAACTTCATGTATGTAATCAACAGCAATGATTTTATAAGCTAACGGGATACAATGCTACACGAATCAGTACTACTTTATATTTCATGTTTTTGGCAAACACAATGGTAGTATCTCGAAGCATATTTCCTCACAATCAATTTGTGATTTGCAGTCTGGAAAGATCACTTGCCCTACCTCTGGTTCTCCCTGAGCCGAGTAGGCATTAAACGGTGGTACGACATCTGGATGATCGTCTTCAGGTCGTAGGATCTCTTCGTGTAAGGCTGTCGTGAACTGTACCTCCCCATTTTCTGTAATCATTACCTACATTATATGATGAACACAGTATAAGTGAGTGGCATATTTTATGGAGTTGTCAACTAATATCAAAGTTTGTTTCAACATCCATGAATTCTTGTAAATGCGCGGTTTTTTAGAGAAAATTGCGAAGTCATTCTGAATTGTTTGTGGGTTGACCAGCAAAACGTAAGACTAAATATTATTATTTACCACTTTACTGTTACTTCAGTCTAGTCAAACGAAGCAATAACACATTTTCAAAACCAACATTATTTCATATCAATGCTAGATCAATATAATTCCAGTACTAATGATGACAATATATTCTTGTGTACAACGCTTCTTTTTCCCCTGAACGATTCAGATATCTGATCTGCTGATGACTAACATTTTTCTCCTTCCTGTATTTTTTACGAGGGAGGGATAATTTGATACAATTCAATCTGAGTGTCCAACTCTTTAATGAAATGATTAGACCTACGTGCTATTTAAAGAAGAAACCGCTGAATGAAGATAATACAATCTTTTTATTACATAATGATATTGACATTGTATACAATTAACGTTCAAAGGACAAAGTCTGGCTATAATATGCGGCTGTATATCTGTCACAGTAAACAGATTCTCATAATATTGCGATTTAGATCAAGTGACCACATTTAAAATGAATAATGAAACGCGACTCTTTTCAGTGCACAGTACAAAGGTGTTTGGTGATATTTTACCAATTCCCCTCTATTATTTTCATTCCTGCAAATAAAGAGGCAAGATAGGTCAGTGCAACTAATCGTTGTGCAAGTCTACAGAGGAGAACGCTATATGTAAAAGAAGATTATATTTTATGTTTGTAGGAGGGATTTTCATTTTGGTTTATTTTTTTTGTTTTTTGGTTTGCGATATAAATTATCCAAACTCTTCATGCGGTTTTCCCGCAACAATATATTGCTGAAGCTATAAACATTTTAAACGGTAAAGATTACTGAATAAAAATGCTTCCAAACCTTGTAATAATCTTACTTATATGTAATGAACTAGAATCAAAAGAAATCACAAAGTCGTTAGGCGTTATTGTGTAAGGAAATTTATTTGTGACTTATTGCAGGTGGAGCGATATGCAAACTAGTATATTCCTCGTTGTGAGTTATTTAATATACAAAGTTCTAATAATTACCTCACATGTAATTACCTCACATCGTTATATTGTATAGGTTTGGCAAGAACGTGATATCAATTCACTGTTTTTTCTCAGAAAAGGACAGTATTTGCACTAACTCAGAATACTGATCAATACAAACCCATTATTCTATACCAATTGCTTACGTTCCCTTCACATTATATTCACTGATTTCATTTGGCCCATTTTAACTAAATGATTATTCCAATGGACTCCATAAACATTTATATACTCAAGAACAGCTTATTGCGATATTCTATCATAATTAATAACCCTTGTGTTGGCTTTTACTTCTGTAGTTATACACTAACTGTACTTAAATACACAGTGTGCACTGTAAAACATAACTGTAGATTAACAGGTTTTTTTACTTTTAACTGTTGATTAACAGGTTTTTTGACTTGTAAAATTACAAGTTTTCCGTTAATACGGTATTTTTCTTGTGAAATTGCAGGAAAATTAGCAATTTTCCTGCCATTTCACAAGAAAAATAGCAATTTTCCTGCCATTTCAAAAGAAAAAATAGCAATTTTCCTGCCATTTCACCAAAAAAATACCGTATTAACAGAAAAACGGCCAAAACTTGTAATTTTACAAGTCAAAAAAACCTGTTAATCTACAGTTATTTTTTACAGTGTGGAAACAAGCAAATGATGCACTCTATGTAAATATGATACACAAGGCTGAATACCATGCCTCGAATGTCTTTCCTGCAATCTCTGATTACGTATACCTTGTTATCTTTACTTGGAAATGGTTAATATGATCCATTTATGATGTATCCATCCCACCATTTCTCTCCTCTTTTAATTCATCGCTTCTCCCACCTTTTCCCTTTTACGTAAATTTTCATTATAGCAGTACTCAAGTTACGCTAACTTTATTTTGATGCCTTAAGTCCCCAAGCAATGCAGAAACGACTAGAACACATAGCCATGTTATTATCACTAGTAAATTGTGTAAGATGATGTTTATATAATTGGCAATAACAATGAACTGACACAAATTGAAATACCTTATTCGGATTATCTTTGTCTGGATAAGCCAAGAGAACATCGTAGGATAGTAACCGAACCGAATCGAATCCGTACTCGGTCCAGAGGTTGACAAGCATCTCAGCATTCTCCTTCTCAGCTGGTGTTCCCGCCAAATGAGGTCGACTGCTTAATTGCCTTACAATTGAAATTAAGAACAAAAATGAACTAATACCCCATATTTTATAACATATCTTAAGTGTAAAAACGTTATGTTATGATAAATAAACTAGATCATTTTTATTAGGTAAAATACAACACAATAACAAACATACATATACATGAACAAAAACAATACAATAAATGGTAAATAAACTCGATCATGTTAAGAAAACACATTGAATGAACAAATAAATAAAGAAATGAAAGAAAAAAGTAGGTAGCTTTCCGTTATTATTCTGTAAGATTATACCGTATACAGCTAGCAGCAGCAAAGAAAGGTTACTTAATCAAATTTCTTACATCTTCTCTGCAGAGATATAAGAACACATAATTATCTCTTTCACACAAAATATCCCTACACGTAATATATATACATACTAACATATTAACTGAATATATACACAAACGGGTGTTTTCATATTCAATACAGCTAGCTCGGCAGCACATTAACATACACTCTAAAAACTGAAGTGCTGTTTTCAGCACCAGGACGGCTGAATTTAGCACTTTTTGAGGGCATGCATAGGGACTGCACTCAGAGTGCTATTGGAATGCACACAGCGTGCTATTTCAGCACTTTCACGGGAGCTGGATCAGCTCCTTAAACTGCTAAACATTCATTAAAAAATCGGGATTTTGGGGAGCCTCGAACCAGGGTCCGCTGATCGAGAATTGCTGGCATTACCGCTAGACTAACTCACATCGTACGATTTAGAGCGGATCATATTGTTACATAGTGAATTTACGACTCCACATAGTTCATGTTATCTACTTGACTCCCATGACTAAGCTGGATTGCAAGAAGCATTCGTTAGTCTATCGGTAACGTCAGCGCCTCTCAATCAGCGGAACCTGGTTCGAGGCTCGCCACGGTCATATTTTTTTTTTTGCTGGTAAATTAGCACACTATAAGTGCTAAAACAGCATTTCAAGTGCAGTATATACATGCCCCTAAAAGTAGCACTTTGACGAAAAATAGCTGAATTGTTCGGACCGAACATTCATGCCACATCTGTGTGAAGTCATATACCCATTTGAGCGAGTTTTGGTTGATTTCTTATCATTCTGCTGATTTCAAAACCTCACAGTGTACACCAGTCCTTATTTAGACATGATCAACCTTTCCCAATTGCTTCCAGACAGTTTCTTTCACAATGTAATCGCATGACCCAAACTCAACTTTATCTTTAAAAGAGTTTATTTGCCACTCCTAGGCCTGTTTAAATGGTGATTTAACACTTAAATTTTTAGAGTGTAGAGTTGGGATCTCTAAGAAATATGAAGTAAAATTATGCATTTGATGTCGATACACGGCCTGTTCATAACTCCAAACTACTTGGTAACATAATTATGGGACATCAAATGACCAAATACCTCAGACTTGGCTGTTATACACACGCATATAATAATACGGTATATACATTAGATAAACTTGACATCACTTACCTGAGATTTTCCTCGATATTCTCTGCTTTACATTCATCGATCATCATCTGACTGATATCATCATCCTCGATTGATGAGAATGAAGGACATGAATCGTCTGGGATTCCAAAATGTCCGACTAGAATTCCAACTGTGAAGAGGATGGTTCCAACCACTACAAATCCAATTAGCGGAGAAACGGTCTTATCGCCTTTCATGTTTAGTCTTTCTAACCCCTTTCCAGGTACCTACTTCATCAAAAGCCTGTTTTATTAGAACTTAAGGGAAATTTCCTTAGATCCTCTCATCTATACCACTTGTGTCGAAATGTAGAATAATATTCACAAAGTGCAATTGTCCAAACCACTGCTGAAGACGAATTACGGCAAGACGCCCCAAACGCGTTATCTGGATTATTACTCACTGGTATTGTACAAGATCACGTGATCGGGCTCAATGGTTAAAACTTGTTCAGACTGTTTATCTCATTAACTTTCGTTAACCTTTCGTTAATCTAATCTAAGCAGTCATAACTCGCCATTTAGGTGTAAACTTTACTTAGTTTGACCCGATAAATATCTAAGTAGGGAGCTACAGGAAGCCGTGAACACAAATACCTAAAATTGTCTGCCTTTCTGCTGTGTAGCAGGAGGTTAATCACCACCTCCTCCGACTGCAATATAAGCATGACGAGCTAAAGCAATAGCTAAGGCAGGACAATCTCCGCATTGCTGGTGTAAAAGATGGGAGGAGACAGAAGAAAGTGGCCAAAAGGAAGAAAAGGAACAAAACGAAGAAATTATGAAGGGCAAAATCATAAAAGTGGCAGAAAAGTCAGGTGTCACGCTGTCAAGTCAAGACATCTCGACGTGCCATCGTGTCGGAAAGAAAGTAAAAGGGAAGTTGCGACAGATATTAATGGTACGATTTTCCTCAAAGAGTTAGCGCGACCGTATGTATGTCGGCCGTTAAAAGTTACGTTCACACGATAGGACCTAAACTTTAAGTTTCGCTTGTAGTTTCAAAACTTTAAGTTAACTTGTAGTTATCTTGTAGTTTCAGACCGTATGAACGGACTCGGAGTTTCGAAACTTTAAGTTTACTTGTAGTTCTAGAACCACAAGCGAGCTCGTGGTTTCGGCCTTAACCACAAGTTTGCTTGTGGTTCTAGAACTACAAGTAAACTTAAAGTTTCAAAACTACGAGCAGTGGGGATCCTCCGTCGCAGCCTCGGCCCATGTGAACGGAATAAACTTTCAGTTCCGGAAGCTTGTGGTTAAGGATGACCCCTCTGTTCGTGTTAAACTTCCGGGTCATACACTTCGCGTGAATTATGAACACTGTATCTGTATGTGTACTGTACACACAATCGGTAGTATCTACTTCCGGGGTTAACCACAACGATCGCTCGGCTTGTAGTTTCAGCTCTTTGTTTCGGGCTCGTGTGAACCCTCGTTGCGGTTAGGGAGTCGTGGTTTCGTTAACTTATATGTCGAAACCACAAGTTGCTTTTAAGCAACTTGGGGTGATATCCTCGTTGACATAGACCCCATTCATTTCCCCTATAATTTGTAAATTGACACTTTGAACAATTGCCTCTCCAAAACTTCAAGCTCCGTTGTATGATTTAAAATTTGTTAGTCTTACTTCAGGCAAGAAGATGTACCATCAAATAACATGTTATGTTTGAATGATTATATCCCTGAGGTAAAATACAGGTGGATCAAGAGGTGGGGGAGTAGGAGCATAATTATATTCGTTCCTCATTAGAGTATATCATTCCGACCCAAGAAGTAACTAATGCAGAAAGTCTCTGGTTAGAAATGATTCTAAATGGTAAGAAAATTATTGTAGGTATCATTTATCGCAAGCCCAATACTGATATAGACCCATTTCAAAACAGCCTAATAAACAACTTTAAAACCCACCTTATTTCACGGGGCACGCGAACGATTCGCGAAGGATGCGAATAAGGCTGCGAATGTCAAAAAATGGCAAAGTGCAACATTCGGATAAGTTTTTATTTTTATTTTTTTTTTATTATATACAACCTTTGTGAAGGCAAGATTTGTATGGCTGACAAGACTTTCAATACCTTGGCTCGTGAACTGATCGGCAGGGAAATGTACAGCTTTATGGATCAGAAATCTGGAAGCTGACGAATATACTGGAAAAAATGGATAGCTGCTATTCAAGATTCTTGAGATCAGCACTGAATGTCAGTTGTAGGAACCATAATTATTACAAAATAGATTTGTAAAGGGATATTACACCAAAGTTGTAATAAGGAATAAGGAAAAGCCAATTAGCATTATACCAATAGATCAAGCTTAATGTACGAAGTAAAACGCAAATCAGGTTAAACTCAGAAGAGAGATGACAACACGGTCTGACTCTCAGGCTGCCAATCTGTACAAAGATACTGTTTGTGATGACGCCATCAACCGTCAAATATTGTACATTTCCTTTGACGATAACTGAAACAGAAACTGACACTTTATATCAGAATGATCATAATGATCTTTAAAGTCTTAGAAACAGCTGATTCAAGAAATCTGTGTTGTAAATACTGAAATGCATTGTGTGATATATTTAATTCCTTCAATAAATTTGAATGATTTCAGCATATTTTATATCTAGGCTGCCTCAAAATTATATTTTGAAAGCTCATTTAAAAATACATTTTCATTTTAAAGGAGAATGAAACTCAACATACATTAGCTGATAATCATGTGGAAAATTGTCAGCCTGTTCAAAATATCTGGAAAATACTCTGATTTGATTACTCAGTAAGGAGAACAGTCTCTCTAAAGTTTGCAGATTTCTTGCTAGATATTATCCCATGGGGGCTGCCATTTTGAAAAAAACTGTGATGTCATTGCGGTAATGTCCATTTACCTGCACACAATGGATAAGATGTTGCATAATGAATAGCTATTGTACAACTAGAGCCACCCATGCAAAATGACAGCCATCTTGGTACCCCCATTGTCTCGCACAGGTGATATATAAGAGCAGTTGTAGGTCTTTGTCACTTCTTTAAAGAATAGACCTGTTTACTAAGTGTTCAAATTTATGGATGTTTCTTTCCTGGGGACCTAGTAACGAGGTATTCCATTAACCTGTTATTAATGAATGAACTACAATACCTGGAATCCAGTTTGCATACATTACTTGTTGCTATGTCTGACAAGCCTCTGGCAAGCTTTCAGGTTGTCAAGAACAACCTTTGTTTCAAAAGTATGCATAAAATTTGAATCACTTAGTAAACAGGTCTATTGACAAACCTTTGTCAGACCAAGCAACTTACAAGCACATGCCAAATCCTGCTTAACAAAAGAAACAGCTGAACCAAATATCTTGACACACACAAATAGGTTATATGACAGGATAAAAGTATCTTCATTTGAATGTACATGACTACAAAAATGGTTTATTATGAGAAAATCCAGTGTCATGCATTCCACAGCTGATCATGAGGGTCATGGTAGCTAGTGTATAGGTCAGTGGGTATCTCACAAATAGAACTGATCTGACATTACTTGTAAAGAAAATGGCAGCCCCCATGGGATAATGTCAAGCAAGGAAACTTCAAATTTTGGAGACACTGTTCTCCTTCTTAAATAATCAAATAGGAGTAATTTCAAGATATTTGTAATAGGCTGACAATTATCTAAACGATTATAGGCTAATGTTTGTAGCCTTTTATTCCCCTTTAATGAATGATATCAATTGTAAAGCACATTATTACGAGAACCCTATGTGCACAGTAAATGATCCATAAAGGTTTCGAAACTAATAATATCGAAACACAGAACTTGTTTTACTCCGGGGGGGGGGGGGGGACTCAGTATATAGTGTGCAGTGGGTATGTGCCGCCCAGAAGACCCCCATTTTTACACTCAAATATTCGTTCCAAAGCATACCATTTTTTTCTTGTTGAGAAAAAGAAGAGAGAAAACCGTTCCGGCGGCACATATCACCCACCACTTTTTGGGTGGAATGCCCCCACCCGGGATTTTACTGTCACTATATGTGAATTAGCAACCCATTCAAGGGTTAGTCTTCAATATCATTTATATAGAATTCTTTATAATGAATACAATAATTAAGTAATAATCTAAATAATAAAAATCATTTAACTTGGTTCAACTGATCCAACGATAAATCTTAAATGTTCTTAGGATCTCACTGAAAAAGACTGCAAAGAAATGTTTTTCAAGTCACGTCAATATTTATCAAAAGTTAAAATGACTATTGATATAAAATACTCCCTTCAGGGTTCTCGCGTAATGACAAGCCTCCGCCAATCCTCAACTAATTATGGAGTCTTTGGAGAATAGCATACATGTAGATTTATCCTCCCCTGTTCACGATCTACCTTGATTGAGTTGGTCCCTGGGAAATTAGTTCAATCTCTTGGTTGCCGTCAATTTTAATTTAACGTTATTTTTTATAGCATCCCATGTACCTTAAGTACAATTTAGATGAACTAAGCATATTGAGAGTAAAGTCATTTTAGTATACATACTGATGCATACTGTCATCTTTATATCAAATGAACCCCCCCCCCCTCCGAATCAATGATAGTGCAACCATGCATAAGAGATTACTGAATAATATTATATTCAACTCTCAAATAAAGGTACATCCGTTTTATAAACCCTTCATCGAGTATTTAACTTTTGATAGACTCAGAAGAATTAAACGAATTTTAAGTAATAAGGTTCCAATGATGATTTGAATTACAAATTCAACTCAGTAAAACGTGTTTAAATATTTGCAATATTGGTAGCAAATAACTTCTAAATTTTTCCTAAATCTGCACGTGTTTGCGTGTGTATTTATCTTTCTATCTCTCTCTTTCATTTTGGCCTCTCTATCTCTCTCTCTCTCTCTCTTTCTAGCTCTGTCTTTATAATACATGTATTTCCCTTATCTTCCAGAACCTCTCCTCCCCCTCTGCGTGTATGTGTGTGAGTGGAGGTGTGTGTGTGTGCCTGAGTCTGTATCTATCTCTCTCTGTGTCTCTCTCTCTGTCTCACTGTCTCTTTCTCTACGTTGGTGTTCACCGGCAACCGCGGACACTTTTATGAAAACACACCTTCGAACCGAGGACACACACGAGACCGAGGACTGTCCTCGTTTTGATTTACAGTTTGTTGGCTTTATTTTTAGCTTCTAACTACGCTGTTGACCTTTCGAGCATTTCTGGGCAGAGTCCACGTTTGGGTGGTAGTGAAATTTTTCGTGGGTATAATTTTTTTTTTTGGTTTTTTTTTTTTGCTTACGCACTCTATCCAACAGACGGACACGCCGGGAAAAAGCATGTTACAATTGAACGGGATTTATTTTTAGTCTTCCAGGATTATTCTCTTCAAAAACAATTGAAAAATAACTGTGAATAGTTAATTATGAATAATTATGAATAAGTCCACGGTTGGGTAATGTTGACACACTGTCCTCGTTTTCCGGTGGCTGAAACACGTATGTCTGCCTCTGTCTATCTGTCTCTCTCTCTGTCTCTTCTATCCTTCTACAAACACTCACACATAATCAACTTTTATTCTATCCACCTTTGAATGAACTCTACTCACCTATGACTGACTTGGAAGTAGGCCAATGTTGCTTTAAGAAATCCAGTTAATTTGAAGAATTGCTCTTCTTCAATATTCTCCCAGAGTAAAGTAGCTGGTTGATCTCTTACCCCTCGGCAAACACAATAATGAACCCGGATAAGGGGCCAGTAGGGGAAAGAGGAAGAAAACATGTCGAAGTCAACAAACATTTGTATGAACTAATGAATGATTGTGTCCTTCGGAATATCTTTGTAATATGATACCAGTTGCTCAAGCAGGTAACACGATATCGATTTCTTGGCATAGGGGTGTTCTTGTCACTATCTCATTTCGAGCACTATGCCGTGAGGATGACATGTAATCATATTACGACCCACAATATGAAATTTGGATTTTTTGTTCCAGCTTTTGAACAGATTCTTTTTTACTTGACACAAATAGAAAACCAAAAAATCACTATTAGTTTGTTTTAGAAGAAATTGTAAATTTAGAATATTCGCATGAACGTTTTTTTTTTATATCTCTAACAATTTTGTTTGTTAAACTTCACGTCTTACTTTTATGTCCCTTTTTACTCAGACAATGCAAGCAAGTCAGTTTTTGTTAATTTCTGTTTGTTTTGTTTTGTTTTTTTAATTTTACATCTATTCATCTAGACTTATACTTTTAATTGAAAAAAAAATGTTTATTTGTACTTGTATAATGTGCGTAAACTGTGAATTAATGATTTTAAATCACAGCATTTCGGCTTTTGCAGAAAAAAGGTAATTCATCTATTTAACTTTACTTACTCTATTTTTTTTCTCTCACTCGTTCTCTCTTTCTGTATCAGTGAATCCCTCACCTGTTCACCCTGCTACTGTAGGCCCATATTTAGTTTTGCTACCTGAAAATGTCAGTATGTTGTACTGTCCAATTAACTGTATAATGAATATTATATTTGGGGGAACATGATGAGAAAGATGATGCTATAGGACGATGACAAAACATGGAAATGATAATTAAGATATGTAAAGCCCCTTGTTGCTTTTGCACTAATGTGGAATGGGCATTTTACACTTAGCAATACAACAAGAATAATAAACAGGAACATTAAGGGGAATTGATCTAATTTTATAAATTGGTGATAGAGAACAAAAGAAGTGAATAAACAGTAATACAGAGAAATGATATTGCATAGCATGAAATATATTTCACAATTATATTTTATATTCTATATTTTTAGTTCAACATGGAAATAGGTCAAGGGTGATTGCAATCATATACCTGACTTCAATTCATTGCCGATACCGTAATATGAAAAGAGGTTATGTTAAAATGGAATACAGTCTTACAAAGGTGCTCAGAAAGTGAGCCGGTACGGCAATACACTGTTGTAGTGTAGTTACGGAGCAGAATTAATCTGATAAGTCTGATATAGTTCACATAGCCTATGGCATCACTGCTTCTTTAATAACGTACCAATCTAATAACGTACCTTGATAAGATTGCCAGCTTTTACAGCACTTCTCCATTAAATCGCTCGGAAACTAACTTTATATTTCTTGTTGTCTGGTCATGTGTTTCTTCTTCTTCTTTTTTTTTAGACATGTCAGTGAAATCAGGAGTAACTGATATGCTATAGAATGCAGAATAAGAAAATTAACCTTATGTAATTTATGCAACTTCAGTATTCATGATAGGTAGAGATAATTATTCAATTCCAATAATAAAATATGGAAGACGATACAGACATTTGGAGAGAGTTTGAGAGTAGCAGTGAGATAGGGAGGGAAGGGTTAAAAATGATAAAGAGAGAGGGAGAAAGGGGTAGGGAAGAGAACACGTATATTAATGTGCTTTCTAATAAACAGATGTAAGGTTGATTAAATAAAATATTTCATTGCTTATGCATTGGAAAGGTTTCTCAGGAATTAAAGATAATGATAAATTCTTAGTACTTAACAATAAGCATTACATTGCCTTTATTAGTGATAAAAGCTGTATAACTAAGACATTGTATAATCTATACCTAAATTCAATAAACTTTCCCAATTTCGGGCATGAGGCATTGTACCTCTAAATTAAGGTGTATAAAGCAAGGTATTTATTCGGATCGTGTGCTTTGGGTCTGGAAGTGGGCAATGAAATAAGATTAATCGGGAATTAGGAGACAGATAAAATATTAGTTTGATGTCCATGGGTCGAATAGCAGAACGAGCGCTATAAAAATAATTTAGACTTTGTTGTTGAATTCACTTTTCAGTGTTTATTTAAATGTTCAGCTTGCAATCTAATCTAGGGAGGAGAAAGATTTGTGTAGAGAACGAAAAGGAAACTGATGAAGAAAATTAGAGGGAAAAAATAATAAGATGTGATTGAGAAAGGGATTAACAGACTAGAATATTGAATTGAAAAAAAGGGAAGGGTTAAAAATGATAAAGAGAGAGGGAGAAAGGGGTAGGGAAGAGAACACGTATATTAATGTGCTTTCTAATAAACAGGTGTAAGTGAACATAGTGATCAAATTAAATACGAATAAAAGTGAACGTAAGGAGAGATAGAGAGAGAGAGAGAGAGAGAGAGAGTGAAAAAGGGGAGAGAGAGAGAGAGAGACAAAGAGAGGATGAAGGAAAAGTTGATATCTGGAAGGAAGCATATATTAATTTCAAGAACCATGTGATGCCGATGGCATTAAAAGGGCACATGCCCCATCTACGTGACAAGCATTGGATGGATCATTCATTCTCAGGGGTTCAGCTTCCTCCTTCCATTCATAACTCCGTTCGAAGGACATACATTTTATACCACAATCATTAATAGGACATCAAGAATAAGACATTAACTTTAATATAGGGGACATTCGACATAGACAACACCAAATGCCCGAGCGAATTTGTCTGTCCCATGACAAGTAAGAATGTTTAAAAGATCGAAGACCAGTAAAGGTTCTTCAGACCGAACATTTTCTCTGTCCGTCTATCTCTCTCTCTCTCTCTCTTTATCTCTTTTTATTTCTATGTCTTACTCCCGATTTGTCTATTTCTATTTTTCTGTCGCCTATCTCTGTACCATCTCTAAAGCTCTGTCCCTCATCTTCTTCTCTTCGTTTAATCGAAGCTCTATTTTTCCAAATCAAAACTCAGCCTCATCTTCTATTGCTCCTGCCATTAGACAAACATCATTGGTCTTACCTCAAACTTAGAGTTGATATCTTAATCCCTTCGCCTTGCAACACTCTTTACCCGCCCCTCACTCCCTTCAACTTTCTCTTAATCTATTGACGCGTGCTACATTATCCCAACCCTGCATCAATTCACCCACCATAATGTACTGTTAATAACTAGATTTGGGTAATTTCCTCCCCTCCCACCGACCCAAATTAAATCAAATTGGTCTGGGAGAGACGTAGATCCCTCTCCTAAACGTCTTACGAATGAGCTATCATCACACGAATGGCGGTATGTGGTTACCTACCATACAATGAACTCGGTAGCTTGTAGATCACGTGAACTTTCCTGGGGTTAGAACCTACACTGTGTTGAGCGTGGCGCCAAAATAAAATATATCGTGATATAATAATGGGATGTTTTCTTAATGCTTGCGTAAGGTGTCATTTGCTATATGCGATTTATTCCTATACTACGTCATACGACGTGTCTTTGGACTTTTATTTTCTTCACCGTATTCCTTTATCAAAATAACGCATGATCGTCAGTAAAGACTTCATAATGTAAGGTTGATTAAATAAAATATTTCATTGCTTATGCATTGGAAAGGTTTCTCAGGAATTAAAGATAATGATAAATTCTTAGTACTTAACAATAAGCATTACATTGCCTTTATTAGTGATAAAAGCTGTATAACTAAGACATTGTATAATCTCTACCTAAATTCAATAAACTTTCCCAATTTCGGGCATGAGGCATTGTACCTCTAAATTAAAGGAGAATTAACCTCAAACAATAAAGACGATAGTGTTCAAAGGTGTTATTTATTCCTACTTGTTAGACTATATGGCTTCGCGTCAAAATATACGAGATCGATACGAATCAAGATTTTCTGAGCAAAATTTATCATCTGCTAGCAATATGTATCGTCTGCTAGCAATACATGGGGGCTGCCATTTTTTTTATGTGTACAAGAAGATTTTCTTAATCCAAATGCCCAATTGCCTTTTTCAAAATTAAAAACCCATTTGAGATTAAAAATATAGAATAGATATGTCAATTTATTTTTAAACTGAAGATTTCCTTATATATTTCTGTTGAAAATCGATATTCGCTTAATATAAATCTATTTTCTAGATACTGTGACGCAATGGACGGAACAAATTAATTCAAATTTTATGGATGCTTCTTCCCTGAGCATCTATAGCGGCAAACTATGCATTCACCTGCTTTCGGATAATGGGACTTGAAAAGTCAGAATGCATGCTGCATATATTATGTTCTGCTCTGTTTGGCAAACCCAAGAAAATAGATTTTTGTTAAGCAAAACCAGACAATTTAAAAGTATCATTATAAAGATTTAATTTTTATAAATCATGTAAACACCCACTTTATATTTTTCGTCACATATGGGATTTTAGGTAATGAAGAAAATCAATTTAGGTCTTGGATGCAAAATATCTTCCTGACCGGAACATTTCTCAATGGTTCATGTACAAATCCAAATCAGCAAGAAAATGGCAGCCCCCATGTAAATGAGTAGGAGACGATACCGGGTGTTGGAATATCTTTATTTATACCCTTTTCTGATATCTTATTAGAAAATGATTTAGGCCAATAAGTAGGAATATATTACACCTTTCAATATAAGTAAATTTGTACTCAGGGGTTAATTCTCCTTTAAGGTGTATAAAGCAAGGTATTTATTCGGATCGTGTGCTTTGGGTCTGGAAGTGGGCAATGAAATAAGATTAATTGGGAATTAGGAGACAGATAAAATATTAGTTTGATGTCCATGGGTCGAATAGCAGAACGAGCGCTATAAAAATAATTTCGACTTTGTTGTTGAATTCACTTTTCAGTGTTTATTTCAATGTTCAGCTTGCAATCTAACATCGTGAAAACTAAATTTGTACACCTACTCAATATGACCTTTAATCAATACAGTGAAGTTTTCTCCACACGACTACTGTCGTAATATCCTAGGGGTGTCTCTCCCTTTTCCAGAATTGGTGGGAAGGGGAGGGGTAATTGCATGTGAGGCTTTACTGTAGAAAATATAATATCAATCCCGTTTTAGTCTGCAAATACATCAGGTTCCCTTGAATCGGCACATTGATACATACCACCGTTCAAATTGACAAGCAAGTTAATGCGTCACTGTAATCTTCTTGTCATTCTTTGATTGTTCCTCACCAGGTTAGAGAATTACAAGACCATATATCTGGCATGCCAGCCAGGCTGCATTATGAATTCATACCATGATAGTTGCTTAGTGATCATTATCTCAGATGAAGAAAACACAGACATACCACATGTGGGATCCAATCATGGAAGTTATATCTAACGAGATTACTGATTAAACCTGTCCTAATATTTAATTAACTTTCCCCCACCTTGTCGCATCAATTAGTCAGAAGACTTAATCCATGTCTGGATTACATGTGACGTACTCACCAAAGATTAGTCAGTCTTACAGGGTGACTGGTGGGTATCTGTGTAATTAAAAATATTTCATACTGTAGCACATTGCCTAAAGCAGACGCTCTGCCAGAATGGACAATGGATAAGACCAAGAGGGGGGGGGGGGGGGGGGGGTGGGGGGTGGGGGATAAATCTTCTAAGGTGTATCAGATCTCCTTATGATCTCATTATCAAATGCTAACATATCTACTAGGAATACATTTCATTTAAACCCCAAACTGCTTGGCACCCTCACTCTGTTGGTGGATTAATCGAGGATTTACTCAGTAGCTGCTACAATCATGCATGGATTCTACCATTTCACTTCTTCCAATGGCTAGAGAGGGCTGACGTCTTGATGTGGCAATTAAAAACCATGCAGGGGAGCGTTTCATCAAGCGTTTTGTCAGTGATTTTTACTGACAAATTTGCTCTCAGCCAATCAGCTTCAAGGATTTCAGTAGCTTATAACAGTTGTCGGTAAAAATCACTGACATAATGCTTGCTGAAACGCTCCCCTGATGTAATATTGCAGTAAAGGTCAAGATGTAGGTGTTCTATAATAGCCATCATTAAAGTTGAACTTGCTTAGGGTGACCATTCCAGTGTATACACAATGATAGTCATGTCTGATTTGTCTCAGGAGTGATGGTGTTCTTATAGATCGTTGAATGCTCTATTTAAACTGAGTGTCTTTTGAATTGCAGATCACCGCGCCCGAAGGCAATTTTGTTGTTCACACTCTATTTAGAGTTCCTTATTTTTCTTTGCTTTCTTTACATTTCTATTTATATCTCATTGATGTTCTAATTATCAGGTAAAGAATGATAGCAAGGATGCTGTCACAAGAAGGACCCTTGTCCCTATACCTATCACCCTAGTTCCTTTCCTTCCAAATTAAAGTCACAACATACGCACTCCATGTCGTCCGATGTGGGCCACCGTGTAAGGAAAGCCCGCTCTACAAATACACCTGAAGATCTTGCTCTAGAATAGCCAGAAAAATATTTACATATCACTTCAACAACCTATTTCAGAGACACCGCGTCCTAACTACTCTTGTCGGAAACTCGAGCTTTTGTTTTTCTTGTGTATGTACTTGGCCCTGCACAGGTCTTGTAAATGTACATGGCGATGTATTTTGTTGCAGATTATATGGAAATGTTCGTACTTATGGCACTGGGGTCCAGTATATACAAGTATGAGTGCAATGGGCATAGTCATTTGGTTCAACATTATACACTTTCCCCTGTTTTGCAAAAACGGCAAAATTTTACTGAATTGTTTGGAAATCAGCACTCTCATACCCAAGTCACACCGCCAAACAGACTTCACGTGACCGATCCTTGCCCAATCGGGATAGTGTATATTTCTCATGTCTGATGTCGGTCTGTTGTAGGCCTCGATTGTCGGTGTGACTACAGTATTAAAATGCATTGGGGGCCGGGGTAAATTATGGTTAAAAAATCTTGACAAGGGTACACTGTAAAATAAACTGTAAAACTACAGGGGTTTTTTGCCCTTGAAATTACAAGTTATTGCCATTATTTCAATTTTACAGTCTTTATCCTGTAAAACGACAGCAAGTTTGTTGGTTTACCGGAAATCAGCATATATTTACAATCGCCCGACACAAAACACTGTTAAAAAAACATTTTTTTCATATTTAACAAGTTACCCCTTCAAATTACAAATCGTTTCCATGGTTCCCTTTTAATTTCAATGAAGTTTTCCTGTTAGAAATTAAAGTTTCTACAATTTAAAGTAGCTATTCAAAGAAAATCACAAATATGGCAATTAATGTATCACTAGAAACTGGGAAGCTTACAGATGGCAATCGTATAAGTTTTATGTCAACTGCGTATCTGATGATTATAAAAACAACACAAATAAAAGCTCTTCTCAGAATCTGGAAAATCCGAGGATTCGCCAGAAATATAGCGATGTTTTGATGTCGTCACACTCGGGATCGATCCTGCTTAAGCAGACGACGTCCTATAATGAATGAACGTAATTGCAATGCAATTATTTATCAAATTATAAAGAGTTTGGTGTATTTAAACATGACCTTATTTCACACCATTATAAAGGGAAAGTGAAACTGATTCTGATAGCTAAAACCGTTTGATTGTAAATACACAGGAGAAGGGTCAATGATCAATGAAATAAACCACACTTTCAAATTGAAAAGCCCTCCGAATAATAGCAGGATGGTATTCGTTCCCTCTTGAAACGCCGAACATGCCCCGGTGCAAGCAGCTGAAAATACAATGGCGTCTTATTTTGTTTACAGGTGACTGATTCCTTTATTTTTTTAACGCTGCATTTTTCATCAAAATAATACCATACACGAAGTTAAGAGTGAGGCAACAGACTAACATTAAGACTGACGCTTGTGAAGGAAGAGAAATAAGTGAAGAGGAGATGACAAAATAGGCTCTGAAAAATGTGTAAGAAGTTATGGGACATCGTCTGCTTAGACAGGACTGGTCCATGGTGTGTCGTCACATATCTCAGCAGCGTTCGAGGAGCTCTTCAGCTGCTATATCGGGGGCTGTATTTTACCGTTTTATAATTGATAATAATCATTACTTCAAATGTTTCCATGCGTTGAATTTGGATAACCTTGTTTAATTTATGCCATCTATGCAATAATAAGTATTAAGCCAATATTTAAAATCATTAAAGTTCTACTTTAACAAAAATATTACTGTATGCTAACAGTTTCCTTGTTTTTACTAGCCAAATCTGTGAGAAAAACACCATCGCCCGTATATTCTGAACTCCGGATTAACTTAAACCACTGTCTATGTACTGTGGAAAAACGGGCATTCCCGGCATCCTGACTGCCAGGACTTTCCCGTGAAAAAAACGTCAAAATATTTAACATAATTCTACAAAGCGCTTTGTCGATACGGAAACTAAGCGGTCATTTAATCCAATGACAAATCATGTATTTTATTGATGAACTTTTAAAAAGGCTTTACAAAGATACCAACGAAACCAAACACTTGGCAAAATATACAGTATTCAACTCATATCTAGCGTATATGGTTCGATAAAAGCAAAACAGGGAGCATTGCATATTGGCATAAAGTGAAAGGATATACTCCTACATGTCCTTTGTGCGGAACGAGTTTTCCCCCCATTCCTTGAGCAAAAGGCCTCCTTGATAATGTGACCTGTTCGTGATGTTACTTTTAAACATCTACCCTACGAAGTCCTGCGTCGAGAAACAATACACAGAGGAGAGTACCACTATCACTCGCTATGACTTTCAAATCACACGTCAGAATGGAAGAGAATTTGATCAGGTTGACCGTGAGAGAGGAAAAGACGGGATGGAAACCAAGAAATAGATAGAGAGAGAGAGAGAGAGAGAGATAGAGACAGACAGAGAAAGAGGGGGTTACAGAGAAAGACTGAGAAAAAGAAATGATAATAAGTGAGAGCCATACATGTAGATTACGACAAACGTAAAATATAAGTTCATTAGGGGGAAAAATGAAGAGAGAAATGAACATTGGGGATGAGATGAGAAGAAAAAGGGGCAAAGGAGAGAAAAGAGAGACAGTGCACCAAAATATTAATGAATTTCGAGAGCCAGAGGAGAAAGCAGATATCATCAAGATATAGAATGGGGACAGATTATAAGCAGAAAATACAGGGTCGCCAATAACATGAATAATGTAATGAGATAAAGAAGACAGGAAAAGGAAGGGGTAAAATGAGAAAGAAATAGAGAGAGAGAGAGAGAGAGGGGGGGGGGGCAGGGGATATTGAGAGAAAACATTATTTTTGTGTTTTAAATTTGCTGGATAGAGGGGGATTTTTTTTGTGTGTGTGTGTGTGTACGGGCGCTAATCATCATTTTTTAAAAATTATTTTGTGTTTTTTAGTTTGCTGGTTGATTGATTCCATTTATTGATTGATTGACTGAATTGTATGAAAATAATTGTCAGCATTGCGAGTGTAGAAAATAATTGTTGTCGTCTAGCCAAATCTGTAAAAGTTGAAGATTAAAATACCCCAAGGCATCTGATTTGCTGAAATAATCTTGCACTTTCCTTCTTAGTCGCTCCAACTTGTCAAAGTTGATTGAGTAAGAGAAGCTGTTAATGGGAGCTTGAGGGGTTTTATATATTTTTGAATGTAGATCAGTCCTGTCAATCTATCCATCATTATAGAGAGTTGATATATCATAAGTAACCAACAGTTACACAACCACACTGCTTTGCATTAATAAAGATTTGTTTTTACTACTAAAGACAAACAAATGTATATCATTTACAATGAAAAGTGCGTGTGTCGGCTTACCGCATTCTTTGCGTCAATGCTCGATTATCACTATCCAATAGTTTGCTATCTCTTTGGTGATAACCGCAGAAAGTGTACGCACCCAACAGCCATCGTTCCTTCTCTCATTAACACTTCGCTTGCGATTTGAAGTAGTAGAGAAACACTTCAAATACTGGCTTCTAAAGCTATCCTGAATAACATCCTTCTCTTTTGCCATCGTTGAAATAGTTGTGGTTTTTCCCTCAAGAGTATCTGTATTATCAAATGAGTTGCGTGTATTCGTACGACAAATGATTACACAAACGGTCATTAGTTGGCTCTTTGATAATGTGTGTTTGTTTGTTTAGTTGCAGTTTACTTTTATATTCAAACAACGTTGGTTGAATGAAAGTTCTCATTTTGTACATTTTTGTCTGCTGCCGCGAGTTTGATGGCTTAGTGAGGAAATGAAGTTTTCTTTTTGACGAAGGAAACATATGATACTGCCAAGTTCTAGCTAGAAAATAAAGAACTAAGGATTGTTTCATACTTTCATCCTTTCTCAAGAGAAATCCATTTAGCGGATGGATGTAAGGAGATTTTCGACTCAGAGTCGCTTGGTGAAGGTAAGTCGCTCCAGTGAATTATGTAATTGGCGTATTAGCGCCCCGGCTGAAATGCGTTTAATGTTTCAAATTCGTTTTATTTAAAGGTCAAGTACGTCGCTAACCAAGGTTGCTCGATGATACGAACCTATCCTACCACATGTTCTAGATTTAGTATGGAACTCGGTGACAGAGTGGAGGAAATAGTGTTCCATTTCTGGTCACGAAACGAAGAATGTGCCCAGGAAATAGGATTAATTGACCACTTTGTGTCTAGTTGAGAAGATGCTTCAGACGTTTTCTGGCTAGGGTGTATTTGGAAGTTCACTCGAATGGAATTGAATTGTATACTTTTGTGTTATTGCATGTATTCACGAAGAAGAGAGTAGGGATGTTGTTCTAGTATAATTCATGTGAATACTTGCACACCCTTATCTTCATAAGATGTGAACTTGTTATCTCATTCTGACAAAAAACAGGGTCATCTTATCACGTAGAATGTATCAATATCAATTTTTCCCCTTTTTTAGAGATTTACTCTTGGTGGGATCTTTTATAGTAAAAATAGGCGTAAGTAAAAGATGGAAATATTCCATGAATAGTGAATGTAATTATGTACACATAATGACATGTCTTTAAAATCACTGAAATACTCGATATACTCGATATTCGAGCTGAAATATAAAGCAATAATTATTTGATACGGAATTTATGGATAAGCCTGTTGTAAGTAATACAACATACTTCAAACTCATATTTCATTGTTCTGTATCATACTATATGGTACTTAAAATTATTGGCTCCGCTCAATAAAATATTGAAATGTTCGCCTGGATGTAAAAAATCAAACATCTCTTTTATCCCCCCCCCCCTATTCAATAGTACACGCAATGTTATCCGTGTAGAAAATGGATGAAAATTGGAAATTACCCTAAACGACGACAAATTGGTAATAACGACGGAGAAGGTAGATCGCTATTCTAATTGGCGGGAGTATGGTGTTTACGTAGCGCCCCTAATTTGTTTAACTAATACCTAGGATAGGAATGTACAGGGCCCGCTGATTGCGACTAATGGCTAGATGGGAAACACACAAGGCACAGACAGACGACAGCATGTATGTTGAAAGTCAATTGCGTAACCAGCTCTCAAGTGAATGTTTAAAATGAGAGCGGGAAGAGTAAGTTCCCAACCTTGAAGAAATCGAATGTTCATTTGGATGTGCTGTTCTTTTCGAAGTTAATTGGAATGGCCTTAAAGGAGCACGAATGATGACGTATATTTCGGATATTGAAGAAATAGACAAGTAGTCAGAATTAAAGAAATGTGTTCATTACATAAAAGAACATCGATTCGTATGGACGAAGTAATTTCTTTATATGTATTCGTTAAAATATTGTATTAATATGGTATTTTTTTCTAAATTCAGTCAAAACTGTCCATGCGAGAATGGGGTTTTACGCTTGTTCATATAATTATCTCCTCAAAATGGTTAATAGGATAGAAACATTGGCGTACAAGGTAGATGGTTGGGAGCTGCATCCCCCTTCTCCCCGAACCACCAATGGTTTGGGGATGACCAATATTTGGGCAATTAAGTGCCACCAAATATTCAGGAAGCAAGCTGGTCTATTTGTAATTTTCATACCTTAATTAGTATATTCTGATGACGAAATTACATTATTATTATTAATAAAGCGTCATTAATTGGAAAACGGAAGGTGGATAATCGGGTAAATGACTTTGTGCTTCATGTCAACATGATTATAGTAAACTGACCAGAATCTACTTTGGGATCAATCAGTCAAGTGCATAATGTTAAAGGTCAATTTACACGTTATTAATCCAGTAAATGTGGTATTTATCATTTTATAGATGAATTTGTGATATAGTGTGAGTAATACATATACGATAGGTCAAGGGGCACGTTGTATCATTTTTTTTGTATACACTGTAGAAAATATCTGTATTTTTACAGGGGAAAAAATACAGATTAGTTCTGTATTTACTCATAACAGCTAATCTGATGTTATTTGTACATCGATGGCATAGGAAAAAGTTACAACTAATCTGGATTTTTACATCAGAAGTTATGGCGACTCTGCTGACACCAGATTTGCTGTAAAATTACACAGTGTTTTTTTAAGTGTACCTTCGTTGTTGTTGTTCATCTAATTATCTGAAAAATATCATATATGAGTCTATTTAAACTGAAACAAATAAAAGGGTAACATGAACAAAATAAACGGGGGAAGGTTGAGAAACCTTGGTCCATTTATGTTTATAAGTCATACCCGTCTTCTCACCAAAACTTGACTCTTATGATTTGACTTCGATGTTTGGTAGCATTATCATACTCAGATTCAGGACTTATTTGATCGCATTTTGAGGATGAATTATCAAATTTCACAGGTATTGATTACAAAAGATGATACTCACTTAGTGTGATCATTGAGTTACTGTTGGCTTAGTGGCTAATAAGATGAATATTATTGGATAGATTTGAAGGTCACAAAGTCAAGTATATTCTTTTTAAAAGGATGTTGTTGAATTTTCAGCAGTTAAATGCGAATCGGTAGGGTATGAAATTCGAAACAACGATATACGAAGTCATGATCCTTTCTAAGGGATTTTCCTCAGATGACGCAAAAAGTGACGTCATCATTGTGTCAGTTTACCCATAGGAGGTCACAGGTGCATGACCTATCGATGGATTGATGACAGAAATAAGATAGCGTTGGAATCCGAAATCAGGGATCACGGTGGCGTAGCTGCCAAGCGGAAAGGGTCTCAAATAGAATGTTACTTGATAATGTATACTGCATGATGGGAGCTAGCTGCCAAGGGTATGTGATGGATTTATTCTAATGAATGTATGAGGCTTCTTGAAGTACTTAACAGAAGGTATTCGAAAGTTATCGTGTTTCTTTCAACATAGTATCCATTAAGTATTTAACATATTTGACATGGTTCTTCTAGCCTTTCTAGCCGATAGTGTGAGAGGCAGGAGTTGAAAACAGGCACTTCAATTCTTTTGGTTCTTTAGTAATGGCCGGTACCATTGTAAAATGAATCAATTGTGAACTTTGGATGATAATAAAAAACTTTTTTATTCGAGAAATGAATAAATATGAATGAATATTATGCAGATAATATTCCATCTCTATGGAATGTGCTTCCTCTGAAAGTCAAGTCTAAAGTCATACAATCATATTAGATTATGTTTATGCACACTTTTTCTCGCCTTCTCTCGTTCGCTTGCATAAATTATTCCCCTCAGAATAGTGTACTCGGTCGATGTCGCATCATAAATGCTGTATTTATTATTAAATAAAGATAATTATAGCGACATAACTCACACTTATAAAAAATATTATTAAACAACACATGGGATAGATGATAGTGTAGAAATAAATGACTCGCAGGATGTGTGCATAGAAATGACCAGGTCACGTGTGCAATGTGCTTACTATCCCTATGCTTTTTAAAGTAGGCTTGACTGAATATAATCATTTGAGGTTCCTTACAGGATATTAAAACCTTGACCGTGACACAGGAGTTGAAGGTCAAAGGTCAAGATCATGATTATCATAGTATATTATTAGGAAGTTAACAATTACCAATCCGTTCTTTTGCTTTATTTGCGACTTGTCTAATACTAACTGTTTTTGCCAATTAATAGCTTTGAGGCGATTTATTATAGTGGTAATAGAATCGGAAAGGTAATGGTTTGTTTAAAGCTCAAATCATTATCTTCCTTTCCAGTACCATTGACGCACTTTCAATGAAATATATCGGAGAGGATATGAAGGTTGACAAGCCATTATCACACACAGGGCGGGAAGAAATCTCCCCAATACACCTTGATTATCCCCGGTAGTTGAGTTTGTTTAGGATGTGACATTGAGTGAGAGAAGGTGGAGGAGAGAAGGAAATAGAATGTGTGAGTGCATGGACTGAATTAAAGGACAAGGAATTCAAGATGTGAGGGTAAAGACAGGTAGAGAAGAACAAGAAGATAGTAGAGAGATGGGGTGGGTGCATGAAGAAGGGGGATATAGACAGAGAGGGAAAGAGAGAAAGAGAGAGAGAGGGGGTGGGAGAGGGAGGGAGAAGAGAGACAGAGAGAGGAAAGAGATGGGGAGAGGGAGGGGGAAATAAGTTAGAGTTAAAAATGGGGAGAGTGTGATAAAAACTAAAGGAACTTGTGGGCGGATGTACGTCTACCGGGGATAATGAGAGAGCGAGAGGGTGTTATATAGATCTGCTTAAGATCTTACGGATTAACATTTAAACTCAAAACTTTGATCAATGGTGAAATCCCTTTGAGGGGAAGAACCATTTTTGTTTTGTTTTCACAATCAAGATGCCGAACAAACCAGAGACAGACGACATTATGCAATTAGCAAAGCGCGCCAAAGATCAACACCTTGTTGCCAAAGATCAAACAAGCCTAATGGAATGAAACTTGAAGCACGTCTGTTCACCATTTTCAGGACAGTGCAGGGCTTTTAGCCTATAATCAGACGCCCATGACGAATTATTGATATCCCAGTAGAGATTGGATTACGTTTGTAATTTGAATGGCGACATAGCACCAAAGATAGCACTCATGTAGGGTATAATTCGCATTATGGCGCTCTGAGAATGCAATGGTTATATACAGTACAGGAATGTCGAGGGATATCCACTTTCGTAGTTTCTTGCATTTAATTCAGATTCGAGACACATTGATGTTTGGCTACATGCATGGGATGTTTCTCGCCGAACTGGGGATTTATGATCCAAATTGGAAAGCAAAAAATGCATCCAAAAAAATGTAAAAGGTATTGGGACATAAGGAACCAGGGGAGAAGGGGGGGGGCAATGAATAGATTAGAGGTCTATAAATAAAGTGCTGGTGGCGAGGGAAAATGGAAGCATGATAATAACAGATCGTATACAGAGTAGTAGAAAAGGAAAACCTCCTACATCATTTATCATTTTGTAAATACCACTTAAAGCAACTAAATGTCAAGTCATGCATTGACGTTGTTTGGCGATATTACAAGACTAAAAAAGTAACTGATATGAACGACATCTACCATCACTCACTACGAGATTAAAAAACAGAATAACTCCAAACAGAAATTAACAATGACATCTCATAATGCGAGCAAGGAGCATGGTATACATGTATTAATAATTATATTAAGAGCACGTAAATACATAACTATGTAGCAAGCACAGGCATATTTTCTGCTAAAAATATAAAAACCATAGGAAAGGAGAGAGTTAGAGGAGAAAATGAAAAGGAGGTTGGGAAGGTTGCAATAAAGAGGCGGTGAGAGAGAGAGAGAGAGAGAGAGAGAGCGAGGGAGGAGAGAGGGAAGGACAACGCGAGTGAGGGAGAGGGAATGAGAGAGGGGAGAGAGGGAATGAGAAAGAGGTGAGGAGAGAAAGAAAGAGAGAAGTAAAGGAGGTATAGAGTAACGGAGATGAGAACAATGGGAAAAGGATAAGGTACGTAAGAGTGAAGTGGAGAGATGTATTATTAAGAGTTTATACATGTACATAGGAAAAAGAAAGCAGATAGAATGTTAATTTTACTTTAAATTCTTCATCAAATCAAGCATTGATTTTTTTTTTAATTCGCTGTCTAAGTTTTACAGAATGTAATATTTTACCAATAATCCAAAAACGTGTCAATCAACAGCATCATCATTTTACTCCCCCATCAACTGGGGATTCTAAGAAAACACAACCACTGCACTTTCTATCCAATCCTGTGCTACTGAATTAGCATTCAGAATGACAGCTCGTGCATTATGTTCTTTAGTTTTCACTCAAATTACTTCTAAATTCGCTGGGACATTATTTTGTAAGCTACGGTAAAATGATTTTGGGATATTTTGTCATTTGTATCATTGAATAGATGAGTTATAAGCGGACAATTTTATCATTATCTTTTTTCACTCTCGCTATTTTGCTACATTAATCAACATTTTTACTCTTTATACGGATTTTTTTTTTTTTTTTTTTTTTTTTTTTTGGGGGGGGGGGGAAATAAATTACTTGATTGATCACGTTTCCTACATGACAGCCTTCCCTGAAGATGGTGTATTCCAGGGGAAGCGTTTTATGATATATAAGAATCATTAATATAATCTTAATTAGACATCATTTTAACAATCTAATATTTATTCAGTCATTAACACACCCACTTTTCTGCAAACTTCCGTCTTTCCTGAAATCTTAACCATACATTCATAAGAACTCTGTAAAACATTTATTATTTAGGGAATAACGCTATCAGACGCAAATAGATATGTTTTTAAAATGCAATTATAACACTAAGGTATCTACATCTTTTTTCCATTTTGGCCCTTTGAAGTTTAACAATTGAATATCGAATGCATAATGATTGAAATAATTTGTTAATTGCTCGTTCATATCAGGTAATCTTTTCTATAAATAATCTTGTATGTTTCAGAAATTTCATTTAGCACGGTAAATTTCAATCGACGTTCTTATGAATCTATTTAGAATTCGGGGCAACATTGTTAGCCTCGGCAAAATCAGTCATTCTTTATCAAAACCAGCCTCCATGTTGGTGTTTCACTAAAAGGAAACACGGAGGAACGTGATTATAAATGCACAACCTACTTCAGTCATCAATGGTGGTCGAGTTAAAATCAAACAAGGAGAGATTCTATCATGTTGGATTTATCCTCAGGCTTCTAATTTCTCACCTTCTTGCCCCCTTCCTAGCACCCCTCTCGTGTGCTCTTATATAGCATCACATTACCTTCCAAAATCCCAAAGCAACCATTTCAAGTCTCAACTAGACATTGATATATAAGATAATTGATTATCCTCTTTCTCATCTGTCTCTCTTTCTGTTCCACTGGTGAATCTTGGTTTGAGCTAAAGTGTGATTTCTGGAGCGCGACTAAGTGCATTCGGCACAAACTGGCCTTACAAAAAAGGCCAAATTGTTGGACGGGTTGTCTGCGCAATGTCTGACGCATTCCTTTATATTTTACTATCTCCTATATCGCTGACTATTTCTAACACGTTCTGCTTGCTTAATTAGGTTGGCACATACGCAATTAGTTTAAGCGATGGCAGATCAATTTCTTATAAAGCGACGCCAATTTTAGTTATGTTACTTGAGATGTGTTGGTCCAGGGAGTTGGAAGGAGATGGATAGGACACACATAATATATTCGCCTTGATATTACGTATACGGTGGTATGACGATGAAGGGAGGTAAAGATTGCCATTCACATGAAACAAGGGGGAAAGTGTGGGTGGGCTCGCTCCTCAATAAGGTCCACCTCATGTAATTTCTGCACCCCAGAAAAATTCTACATATAGTAACGGACCTGGGCCTAATTTGTTTTCATATTTCACAAAACAAAATACTTTCACATACTTGCTAAAAAAATAATTTTGCGGTTATAAATTTCATTTTTTTGTTCCTTCATTTTTGTTCTTTATCATTTTTGACTATGCAAACCAAGTCTACTTTTCTCTTTTAACGAACGAAGATAATAATAGTGGAAATAACAAACTACATTTAAAATAGACATAAACACACATCTAGAATCTTTCTAACGACTTTCATAAATTATTCTCAGGATTCTTGTCACTTCCGTTTTCTAGCATTAATCCTTGGGAGATACAAGCAAAATAACATATCGTATCTCCTTCCATCACGTGGTTATGAAGCAACCAATCAGAATCACGTCTAGAGACTGGAATCAGGTAGAATATCGTGCATTATTGATGGCATCAGAACATTACAAAGTCTCTGCGTCATGTTCGCATTTTCTACCTTGCTCAAGCTTCATACCCAAGAGGCATGACTTGCCTTCCAAATTTCACATGTGGCCGATTTCCCTTCCAGGGGAATACTAAAAATTCCACACTTATTCTGATATATCTATCTTCTTTTTTCTCCCAGGAAGGCGCGCGATATCATTCATAATCGATAACAGTGTATACCTAAAACAACAATCCGTGGACTCTTTGGTTACTGTCAGATGATTTCTTACGGACGAATAAACTTACATTCTCCGCCTTTTACAATCGACTTTTTACTCCCACAAGCACAAATCGAAATACGTCCAAATGTGCGACAAACGGGGAAGGGTGTACCGTAAGCAATATGTCAAGATTTTGTGAGACATTTTAATGTAAACCTAACCTTTGAATTTGCTGCCTTTGGAAACATTGCACGTTGGTAAAAAAAAAATACGTATTGATGAAATAACATAAACTATCTTAGTACCCATTGAAGTTCTGTCTAGCATACCTGAAATAGTGTTTATAGTCGATAACAGAACATTTTGAAACGTTACTTTGGATTGGAAGCTTTTTAGTGCAACAATTTACTCAAGGAACCATATCGCACCTGTATCGACTTACCATAGCTTGGATTTCGTGAACATGAGCTTCTTCCGGATCTCCTTAGAGGGAGGGAACAGACACCTGACTAGGTACCATTTAAGCTATCACTTGGTATCACGTGATACTCCTGCATAGAAGAAGGATATTTTTCTCGTCGCACCCAATGAATTGGCTTAGTCTAACTAGGTGATCGAATGCAGGCAAATTTTAAGGTTCAATATAACCTTCTTTTTATTCTGTAGTCAACAAAAATTCTTCTTCTTGTCTTCCTCCCCTGCTGGTATATTTGTTAACTTTAATTCTTTCTTCTTCTTGTCTTCCTCCCCTGCTGGTATATTTGTTAACTTTAATCCTTTCTTCTTCTTTTTTATTTAACCTTCTCCTAGTTTTTCTTTACTTCATTGACAAGTAGTTTTATTACCTCGGCTGTAACGGTGTGAGTACTAATGGAGCGCCAGTATAGCGTCAATGGGTGACAGATATGAGCGCTATAAGCGAGAGGTCACTAATCATTGCTGTCATTATTATTATCATGATTATTATCATGATAAATAATAGTAATAATATTTTTTACACAAGTACAATAATTATAATGATTGAATACTACTAATAATATATATTGTTATGATCAGCAGCAGCAACGTCATCATCTTCTTTTTGTTAGTTTATTTTTCCACCTGCTACCACTTTATTTCTGTCTGTCTGTCTGTCTGTCTCTCTCTATATCTCTTTCTCTCCCTGTTTTTTGTCATCATTGTTATGGTCATCACCATGTTCATGCCTATAGTAGGGTACTTATAAAAGGTCAAAGTCAAATTATAAAATAATGTAACTGACCTGTTTTAAGTGATAGATAAAGCATGAGTGAGTGAGGAGTAATTTAGCAGATTAAAGTAAAAAGGGGATATAAACCAATTAAACCAAAACGGAGAGTGCATACAGGTGTGTCAATGAGAACTGTTTGTTCGAGAGATGCTGCTAAACATGGAAAAGCAGGGAAACGGAGACAGTGTTTCAGTAAGAACGGAGCTAGCTCCACTGAGGTAAGCTCGGACTGTATATGGTCCATTCTCATGATTAACCTGACGGTTGACTAAACATATCTCAAATGAAAACATGTTTACTCTCCATATTTCATCGATCGTTTTGCCATATATTATGAAGTCATTAAGCGGTCATCGCTAAGAGACCAATTCGTGATCGCTTGATGGTTATGATCGTCTATCAAACTGTCAATGTGCCTTGCCTAAAATCATTGGCTCTATATCTATAACAGACTAGAGCAATTTCTAGGTGCCTCTGATATAATTAACATTCCAGTTCATATTACAATGACATTATTTTTCATGGTTTTTATTTTTACCTGGATTAACACACATATCTCTCTCTCTCTCTCTTCTCTTCCTCTCTCGTTTTCTTTCTCAATCCCACTTCTTAATTCACTTCCCTCCCGCTATCTTCCTTCTCTCTTGTTCACCCTCATTACCCCCTGCTGGTTTCCCTCTATCTCTCTATATATAGAATCATCTTAATATTCACTTATATGTTTTCCCCGCTTATAATTATTTCATCGTCTTATCCAGTTTTTTTTGGTGAAATCTAATTGAAGTTCATGCCTTTTCAGTTCAATTTCTTCAACATCGTATAACAGTTGTAATGAAGCGTCTCAGGTTATTACGTCTGTTAACTATATTAGCCCGTGTAGAGCCCAAAAATGTAAAAATAACCACAAATGTAATAAAAATCACCCACAAATGTAAAAATCTGTTTAACCACAAAATTAATGTAAAAACATATCTACAAATGCCTACAAATCTACATCGCCTACAAATGTAAAAATTTCCATTTTTACCACAATTAAATGTCATAACACGTCGACCGCAAATGTAAAAACTCATTGCTTGTGCAATGCACCAATGTAAGATAAGTTATTACGAGATGTATGTGTTTGTGCTCGTGTATGCGTGTGTGAGAGGTTTTCCTAACCATTAAAGGGAGCGACAAGTCGCAATCTATGGGCGGGTTTTACAGTTGGCTGCTCCTTTCTCTGGATCAAAGTTCAAAGCGACTTCAATTTTATCGCACGCAGCTAATAAAAGTTCGCACATTGACCCAAATTTGAGTAAACAAGATCGCGCGTTCTTTATTCCAGTATTTGAATCTCATTGGTCGGTTACGTATGTAGGGATTCGAGTTAACGATCACGCGAGGAATTCGGCAATAACATTCCTTCGGTAGCGCACGATTGGACCTATTGTATCCGAATTTCCCCGAGTCAGGCCAACTGGTCAGGCCCATGGATTGCGACTTGCCACTCCCTTTAAAAATCCCTAAAATATTGAAACACCCTTACCACAAATGTCAAAACATGTCACCCAAATGTAAAAAAAATATAAACTAGTCGTTTACTAGTGGTTTCCCTTTTTATGATCAGTTTACCAGATCGGGGGTCGAGGAGCTGATCAT